>VXAU01000230.1:172691-195532 GCA_013399695.1 Formicarius rufipectus
TTTTTTGTAGAACTAAGCCACTGGCACTATCTTAATTTCTTAAGTGAGAAATGATCTGTTTCTATTGACTTCATTGCCTTCACTTTGGGTTTTTTTTGGTTTTTTTTTAGTTTTACTCTAATTTACATGCCAAGATACTTGTGTTTTTAATTGCTTAAGCAAAACCAAAACTGTTGAGTCCTATATGAAAATGGCATTAGTAAATGTTAGGGCTGTAGCTTAAACAAAAGAGTTGCCTCACTGTAGGTTGTTTAGTGACAAGGCAAGTGTTTCTATTTCAGAGCTATGCCCCTCAGTTTGCTGAGATTCAGAACTGTCAGGAGAACTTTGTGGCAGCTCTGCTGCCTTTTTCTGTTACTGCTGCTCTTTGTTTTGAGCCACACCACAGCATTAAAAAGTAGAGGATGGAGCTTTTTTCTGTTCCAGTAGGACCTTGGCTGAATCTCATCCATCCTTGTGCAGCATATTTTCTTCTTCAGAGGTGCTAGTAATGACTGTTGTGATAAAACTAAACTCTGTCATTGCAGGTAAAAGTTGACTTAATTGAACTGTCAGAGAAGGGCTGCAGTGACTTTGACTTGCAAGCTGAATTGGAGAGATCGTTTTTGTCAGAACCATCATCTCCTGGACGCACAAAAACCACAAAAGGGTTCAAGCTTGGCAAGCACAAGCATGAGACCTTCATAACTTCAAGGTAAGATGAGTTTAATAAATTCAGCACTGTGTTCAGCACTCATTTGCATGCTCTCATAATGGGAAATACCTTTCTAATTGCATTTCCAATATGGAGAATGCCTGACTTTCACTATTAACTAAATAAATAAACTCCACATTAATTAAATAAATCATGGTTTGTTGTGACAGTGGGAAATCCGAGTATATAGAGCCTGCAAAGAGAGCTCATGTTGTGCCACCACCAAGAGGAAGAGGCAGGGGAGGATTTGGACAAGGAATTCGGCCACATGATATCTTTCGTCAGAGGAAACAAAATACAAGCAGGCCACCCTCCATGCATGTGGATGATTTTGTTGCTGCCGAGAGCAAAGAAGTGGTTGCTCCAGATGGGATACCCCCAACCAAACGGCCACCAAAGGTGTCACAGAAGATTTCTTCACGTGGTGGGTTCTCAGGGAATCGAGGAGGAAGAGGAGCTTTTCACAGTCAGAACAGGTTCTTTACACCACCTGCTTCAAAAGGTATGTTGGTTCCTGTGTTACAACTGGAGTAAAGCATGCAAAAAATGCTTCAGTAATACTGACCAGAGCAGTAAATCATCCCTGGTGTGAGATGTTCCTGAAGCAGTGTTGTTAACATAAGTTGTTTGGCAACAGAAACGGTTTCTCTCAAAGGCAAGATCCTTCAATACTGTGGAATTGCAACAAGGCTGTGAATTCCTGTGTTGCCTCTCTCCCCCTCTTTTTTACAAAAGGAGTCAGCTGTTTTGAGCAACTGCTGGAGTGCTTCTCTGCCACTTGTGACATGGTAGTTCCTGAAATCAAGCACCACAGTACATCTCTGGGTTTAAGTGAGGCTTTGGAATAAAAGGATAGAAGATCCTGACAATAATAAGATGCAATTTTCAGTGAACCTGCAGATAGTAGCTACAGTATTTAAGTTTCTTTCTTACAGAGAAAAGGTTGCATTGCTTTCCCTTCTATCACATAATTAGGGCAAGTCTTGTAAAGTAGAAACAGAAAGTTCTTCCATTTATGAAGGTATAAATAGTAGGATTTACTTTACCAAAAAACCTGAAAGTATACTAGTCTGGATAATGTGAAGTCTTTTAAACTTGAGTTGTTGTCTGATAAATATTTCTGTGTAGAATACCGTAACTTGTAGACTTTGAGTGAGAATACCGAGGGGTATGCTAATGCAGAGTATCTTTATCCATTTGAATTATGTAAATATTATGTCATCATCCTGAGTATTGTGAAGATTGAGATGGAAAAAAACAACCTGTGATGTTTGCTCAAGTGTGTGGGTTTTTCTCTCCCTATCTAGGAAATTACAGTCGTCGTGAAGGCACTCGAGGCTCAAGTTGGAGTGCACAGAGTACGCCCAGGGGAACCTACAATGACAGTAGAGGTGGTCAAAGCAATTTTAACAGGGGTCCTCTGCCACCACTGAGACCATTAAGTTCAGCAGGTACATGGTATTCATATGGGCATCGAACTATAGAGAATTCCTTGAATTTCATTTTTGCTTTACAAATGAAACCATGCAAGGATGCTGCAGACACCTTGAAATTCAGCAAATGTTTTAAGCATATATGAACAGTTGTCACTGAGACTATCAAATACATGCTTTCGTACGAACTGGCCTGTAACCCGTAAAACTTGCTGAATTGAACACTTGATCGCAGAACCTTAATTGTGCATTCAGATTTTTGCCATTTGGTTGTCTTCGTACCTACATGGTAATTATAGCGCAACCCAAGCAGAAATGTTTGCCTAAGAGAAAAGTGAAGGTTAAAAGGAGGAAAAAGACGCTGTTTGTACCTCATCTTGTTTTTGTTTCTTATGCTTTCGCAGCAGCTACTCCGCCTAGGGCTGCTTTTTTTTTTTTTTTNGCATACTTTTCTTTGCTTTAAGGCTACCGCCCGAGTCCTCGCGATCGTGCTTCCAGAGGCCGCGGAGGAATTGGACCGTCTTGGACAAGTGCTAATAGTAGTAGCAGTGGTGGCTCAAGAGGGAAGTTTGTTAGTGGAGGCAGTGGAAGAGGCCGTCATGTACGTTCCTTCACACGATAAAATGAGATCTAATGATGGAACAGCCCAACCTTGTGGACTTCTGTGAAGATGACAAAGCAAGCAGCATCACTAAAGGACCAATTCAGTTTCTGGTATCTGGAGGACACCAAGAGAATATTTTTATCTGAAGAAAAAGCTTTTGTTTAATACAAGACTTGAAATTTCAATAAAATTTGAGACTTTTTGTGTACAATTGTAAATTATTTTGTTGCTTTTGGAAGAATATTTCAATTTTTTTGTGGATTTCAGTAGACAATACTTAGTAAAGCAGCTCTTTGAGTTGTGACTTGAAAGACTTCTAAAGTATTCATTGTGCCAAAAGAAAGGTACAGGTGTTTTGTGTGTGACTTATTACTGCAAGAAAGTTAAAAAATATATATGTAAGGCAATTTTAGTTTTTTTCTCTCAGGTTTAGAGCCACTAGCCCTCTTTTTCCTTTGTTTTTTTGGTTTAGCCAGTCTGAGTTATTAATGAATGAGATCCATCTGACAGCAGGTGAAGTAGCAGATGATAGAATATTAAAATTAATCCATGAAAGAATACAAATGTAAATGTAATTTATGTAGGTTTTGCTGTACATCTTGGGTAATGTGATTAGAAACTTAGGGTCCCACACCAGGTAAAATCAGAATAAAATCTGTCACTGACTTCAGGGAGAGTAAGACAACATTCCAGCACTGACTTTACAACTCCAGCTCATGCATTAGGAGCACAAGAGTTATTTCACTGGAAAGCATCATATGCTTTGCAGTTAAAAAGCAAGATACCCATAGCCTTAGAGGGCCTGGAGTTAATTTGTTACTTGCCTGTCCTCTGACTTACACAGCTGAGAAGGCAGAGACACAGGTGTGTAAACTGAGCAACCACACAGTGAGTCAGTGGTGCTAAACCTTCCCTTTGAAGAGATGGTTTGGATTTTTGTTTCTGCAATTAGACTGAGCTACAGTGCAAAAAGAAATACTTTGAGGAGTAGAAATTCATAAAGAAAGGTCACCACTAGATTTGATTCTAAATGTATTTTTATATTAAATTCAGTGACTGAAATAAGGGTTACATGTTTGTGTTCCTTTGGGCTTTATAGGTTTCATAATTAACAGGTTTTCCATAGCCATTTATTGCTTTTTTGGATGGGATGAGTTGTGGTAGCATTGTCTAAACGCCATATGCAGTCTTTATAAATGAGCTCCACTGTCACACTTAGCTCAGCTTGATTTTCACTTTCGCTTTGGATTCTTGCCATTACAGAAGTGCTATCAATGGGTCTTAGTCTACTTAAAAACCCAGTTGTAACGTTTTTGTTTTGCATAATTTCAGTTTACTTTGGACAGCTCATCTGCCTGGACTCATAAACTTTTAACACCCTATTTTAAGTGTTTCTCAAGTATGGTAATACACTAAATTGAAATTTTTTTGGCTTTATACTGCCTGGCTAAATTAAGTAGGTTTTTATTTGAACCACAGAAGGCCTCTATTATCTGTACTTTCTCTGTGTGGAGACTGAGACAGTGTCCCACTGCTTGAGAGGTTGACATAACCTATGAAGTGGGAAATTTCCATAAGCTGACTGGGTGCACCTAAAGGGAACAGTTCAGTTCATAAAGGGTTTAACGTTATTTAAAATCATGTGAACAGATGTGGATTGGAAGCCAAACAATTTTCTGAATAGTAAAATAATAGGAAGATGTAATTTTACTAATAATTGTAATGACTAAAAAGGGTGGAGCTCTCACAGGCATTACTGTTATTAATGCTATTTTTTTAAGGAACATTGCGTAAATATTTTTAAAGCTGACTTCTTTAGACCATGTGTTTAAGTTTGTTTTATTTTTTTTAGAAATTTTACTGTTCTGGAAATTAGCAGGGATATGAATAATTTGGTTTCTGTCAGGGAATTTGAACTGAAAGGTAAAGAAAAGTGTCAAGCATGGAATAAATATGTAAATATTCAGTACTGGTTCTTTGACATTTAAAATATGTGGCATGTCATAAATAATTTTCAAACTAGGAGGAAATAAAGGGTTGGTTGAATTGATGTATGGAAGCAATGTAAATTCAGTTAAACTTGAAAAAAGTGTGTGCGTATCATGTTTTTGGTTTGGTTTTTTTAGATTAATTTAGTTGTGTGACCCTTCAATGCAAAGTGGTTCCTTTCATGAACAAATTCAATGTGAAATAATGCTTTTTAAAACTTAGAGGTAACTTGGTTTGCTCTTTTAAATGGGATTGCTACCATGAGTTAGTAACACTTAAATTGTCTTAAATTTTGCTTTTGGTATTCTGCCTAACAAATTTTCAAGTTTTGTTTCCTGACTGGAGCACCAGAACACTGGAAGTGGCTAATGCAGTTTTAGTTTAGAGACTCCTATGCTCATCTGATGAGCAGAACGGTGAGAAGAGGGGGAGTGAGGCAGGGGAGATCTGCACTGCAACACACACAGGCAAAGGCACTGCTTGCATGTGGGATAAGGGTGAGACAAGTCATGTGCATCGTTTTTTGCTTCCAAAATCTGTAGCTGCTTCACAGTCTATATTGTGGCTGAGGGCGAGGTGCAAATGGAAAGGTGTAAGGCGGTAACAGGTTATCTGCAAGCTACTGTGCTAGTCTATAGTTGTGCCCTGTGTGCCTTCAGCCTCTTTTTTTTTTTTTTACCCTGAGTAACTCCTCCCCTCAGGTAAAGGAGTAGTAGCCAGACAGCGAAGGCAGAGGACTGCAGCAGCAAATTCCTGCTTGAGTGCTCCATGTCCAAATTGGCCATGTTTAAGCAAATACAACAACTCTGTTGTTTTGCTCTTACGTGTTCATATCCCAGCTGGATTCTTGCAGTGGCTATGGAAAACCTGCACTAGGGCTGAGGTCCTTTCAGTCAATGGACGGTGAATTAATTTTCCCCTTCTTGCCAGTTTATTGTCTTCTTGTTAGAGCAGGACTAGAATGCCATAGTCTAACAGTCAGGAGTTCTCAACTTTTGCTAGCCTTCCAAATAGCTGCTCTCCCCATTCAGAAACTCTCATCTGTGAGGTGGGAGGGAAATCCTGGAGAAGGGATAGTGTTTGATTGAACACCTGCTTTGTTTATTGCTCCCTTTAGAAGGGAAAATGCAGCCAATACCTACTCCAGGGCACTGACTCTGTAGAGTGGTTTATTCCTGACTTACGGTGCCTAAATGTTGTTATTTCATTTGATAAAGAAGGTAATTGAACTTCTGTAACAGAAAGAAGTGAACCAACTAGGTAATTATGGTGTAGACCCTTTATTAGTTTACCTTTATACAAAGTGTACTTCAAAGTGATACAAAGTGTTACTGTTTCTTCTACAGACTAGAGGTTAAGATCTGTTCCGTGCTGATTTATCCTTCTTGTGCATATAAAGGTAGAAAATGTAAATAGATTGGCAGCAACCCATAACGCTGGAAGACATTTCAATGTTTACTCAGTTAATAGAAAGTTGCATAGAACTGTAGGTCTTCATAAAGGCATCTGCTGATGTGGTTAAATCTCCCTGACCTACATACTCCATCCGACTAGCAGTACGGGAAAAGACAAGGCTAGTACTGCTCCTTTTAAATATTATCCAGCACTTCTAAGGAAAATGGCTGTGGAAAAGCACCATGCCAGAAACATCCAAGAGGACAGCACATGGGAAATTTCATTTGCAAGGCTACCTGTTTCTACAAATTGCAAGAACTGTTTGCCACCTGCGATCTACAATACATTAAACTTAATAGAAACACCTAAGACCACTTGAGATAAAACCTCTTTGGGCCAGTCAAAATACTTCACTATAGCAAGTGACTGTGTAATTCCCTTCCCTTCTGTGCTGGCAAGAAATTCTTGTATATGTTTGTTACTAAATGGATTTATTTCATGAGACTGTTAATCCAGTACTAGAAAATTAACTAACTACACTATGCCACCTTAATTAGAAAGTCCAGCAAAATCCTTCCTTGCCACTCCCATGCCTGACTTGTGCACAGTTCTCAGTTCCACAACTTCTGCTGAAACTCATTTAAACCTACTAAAGCCCTCACCCAAATTACTGTTCCTGCTCCATATCAATCCTAGCAGGAATGGTCTATACTTGCTAAACGCAACGACCGTTTTTTTGCTTTGGGAAGAGTGCAGGAGAACATGGAAAGCAGCTTTAATGCTCAAAGAAACAATATTTTCTCTTGAATTTGACCTCCGAAGTGGAGGAGTCAGTTTAAGGGAACTAGTTTATGTGTTTGTAACTGGGCTCTTGGATCTTCAGAATAAATATGTAAATGTTGATTTTTCTTTCAAAGACTTGCTTACCACTTGCTTTAAAATACTAATTTCTTTGAGTACATCCTCAGTGTCATTTTTTCCTACCCATTTTAATGTACGATAAGTAGTTGCTCAACTCCTGCAGTGCCTTACAGTCTGAATTTACTTAACTGCTTGCTCTCTGTGAGTTTTGCTTGTGAATGTCCCAGGCTTGATACAATCACATTGTGTACCGACTTAACTGTGGATAAAGTTTAATCTTTTAATTCCAATGCCATGTCAGCTGCAGTGCCACACGCTGGCAGCTCACATGGGGGGTTGGCTGGTGGCACAGGCTGGTGCAGCTGCAGTGCTGCTTTGGTCTGAGGGAACACAGTCAGACAGCACCTACTTGTTCTCTCCACACTCCTGGCTCCATAGTCTGTGCTCTCCCTCTTCCAGCTGCAAAGTGCTACGGGGTCCACTTGAATAACAGTTCCATTGTGAGCAAATGGAACTGATCGAAGTGTGATTTAGTATGAGAATACTAATACCAGTAATTCTGTGTTGAGCCCTCCTCTAATGCATTTTTAGCAATGTCTCTCATATAATCCTACAACATAATCATGACTAGGGAAGTAGCATTTCCAAGAGAAATGTCTTTAACTTACATCAACTCTAGCAGAATAATTGGAGCCTTAGTTTTTATGGAAAGGATTAACAGACTATTGGAAAGAAAAAAATAAAAGTCCCTTGCTTCTGCCAAGTGCTATTAAGAGCTATAAAATACATGAGAATGGAAAAGCTAGAAGCAGACTGAAACATAAATATAATGAGCTATGTACTTGCAGTGTAGTCAACCGTATGATAGGTCAAATGATGACCATAATTCAGCAATACCACCCTGCAAGGAGTTCATTAGCAGAGGAAAATTTGAAGTGCAGAATGGTTATCAACCCAGATGAACAGGATAAAGCTTCAAGATTCAGCATTTGTGTCTGTTAAAAAAAATTCTACTGAAAACTTAGATCACAGAATCATCAAGGTTGGAAGCGACCTTTAAGAACATCCAATCCAACCGTCAACGCAGCACTACAACTGTAACCCCAGAAGCACTAAGCCATATACCCCAGCGCCAGGTCTTCTCAAACACCTCCAGAGACAGTGACCCTACCACCTCTCTGGGCAGCCTGTTCCAATGCCTGACCTTCCTAAGAGTGAAAAGTTTTTTCCTAATATCTAATCTGAATATTCGCAGTCTCATCTTAAGTCCATTTCCTCTTGTTTTCTCACTGCAGGCANGACCTTTAAGAACATCCAATCCAACCGTCAACGCAGCACTACAACTGTAACCCCAGAAGCACTAAGCCATATACCCCAGCGCCAGGTCTTCTCAAACACCTCCAGAGACAGTGACCCTACCACCTCTCTGGGCAGCCTGTTCCAATGCCTGACCTTCCTAAGAGTGAAAAGTTTTTTCCTAATATCTAATCTGAATATTCGCAGTCTCATCTTAAGTCCATTTCCTCTTGTTTTCTCACTGCAGGCACAGTAGAACAGACTGACCTCCACCTGGCCACAACCTCCTCCCAGGGAGCTGCAGAGAGCCATGAGGTCCCCTCGAGCCTCCTCTTCTGAGACTAAACCAACCTAGCTCTCTCAGCTGCTTCTCCGAACACACGTTCTCTAGACCTTTCACAAGCTTTGTTGCCCTTCTCTGAACTTGCTCCAGCACCTCAATGTCCTTCCTGTATGAGGGGCCCAGAACTAGACACAGCACTCGAGGTGCGGCCTCACCAGTGCCAAGTACAGGGGGACAATCACTGCCCTGTGTCCTGCTGGCCACACTATTCCTGATAGAAGCCAGGATGCCACTGGCCTTCTTGGCCATCTGGGCACACACAGGCTCATATTGAGCCAGCAGTTGACCAGCACCCCCAAGATTTTTTCTGCTGAACAGCTCTTCAGCCACTTCTCCCACAGCCTGTAGCACTGTCCAGAGTTGCTGTGACCCGAAGGGCAGGACCCCTTTCTTGTACCTTATACAGTTATCCTTACCCCGTTGATGGAGTCTGTCCAGGTCTCTCTCCAGAGCCTTCCTACCCTTGTGCAGAACAACACCCATCTTGGCGTCATCTGCAAATTTACTGACGGTAGATTTTAACCCATAAGAGAGTCCACTCATCTAAGCCACGTGCAGCCATTTTTTCTAGGAGGATGCGACAAGGTGAAGGCAAATGGTGGCCTGCACTCTGTTGTAAGAAGGATTGAAAAAAATGTATTAGCATTATCAGTTGTGACACAAAAGCACTGGGAGGCCAAATTTATCCACTTGGATGGCCAACACTAGGGAATCTGCCAACAACTGTCCTGGTCCTGCCCAAACAAAATACCTGCTTACTGTGGGAGGAGATAAGGTCCCTGTACTATATGTGGGGAAGTGGATGGGGAAGTCAATGCAAATTTCTCCTCCCACTGGGAAACGCAAACCCATCCATGGGACTGTTCTTGCTCAAGGACCAGGATGTACCTGGTGGGTAATGCAGGAGGATGGGGAGACCCGGTGCATGCTTCAAGATTTAACCTTGGGGGAAAAGATAACCTGTGTTCTAGGTTGTATGTTGCAGGAAGTAAAGTAGCAGGACAATGAAGAATGAATTTTGTGAGGAGGAAAGAGACTGCAACAATGACCTGAGCTGGGCTTGTGTTGGTGTCCAATAATCCACTGTGTTGCTTCTACTGTCCTGAGTATCAATCCTGAGGAATGGAGCCCGAGATCTAGAGGGGAAGAAGAAGGCCATAAAGTAGAAAAAATAATATCTACGAAAGCCTGGGAGATAGTCAGAAGATATATAGATATATATATATATATATATTATTTGGGATCTGAGTATAAAGCAAGTGGTATGAAATAAGGAGTGGAGACTGAATTTGACCTGGCTGAGATGGAGTTCATTTCCCCATAGCAGCCTCACAGTGCTGTGCTTTGCACTGGTAGCTAGAAAGGTGTTGCTAACACACCAGCGTTTTGGCTACTGATGAGCACAGCATCAGCACTGTAACCTTCCTGCCCCAGCAGAGGGCAAGATTCTGGGAGGGGACACAGCCAGGCCAGCTGGCTAACCCAAGGGACATGCTATACCATATGATGTCAGCTCAGGTGTAAGAGCTAAGGAAAAGAGATTTTTTGCTTTAGTAAACTGCCTTATCCCAACTCACAAGTGGTTTTCTATCTTAGTCTCTCTCCCCTTTTCTACCCGGGAAGGGGACTGATAGAGCAGATGGGTGGGCACTTGGTGTTCAGCCACGGTCAACTTACTACACCCTGATACCCTCTCATGCCAGTGCCAGGCTCTGGCACACCCTGCAGCTTCTTGAGCACTAATACAGACATCTGAAGTCCAAGTGATTGAGCAAATATTCTCCTGCTGTGGATATTAATGTTCGAGTAGCCTTAAATCTGCCAAAAGAAAATCAAGGATACTCCAGGTATTTATACATGCTTTAAAGACATTGAGTACTGAATGGACTGGTCTGATGCTTAAGGACCTTGTAGAAATAGCTGACACTTTCACATATAAAAGCTTCAAATTTTTAAATAAAATACAGATGCCCTCCCACAAACTCCAAGTTACTCACACATCCATTTAGAAGGTTCTAGGTTATGCTGTTACCTTGGGCTTTGGTATTAGTGTTTTAAGTATGTCTCAGCCTAGGAAATTAGAGAAACTCTACAGCAAGTCAACCTCACTTGAAGCTGTTACACAGCAGAACTACAATTTAAAGTGCTCGCTTTACACTGTTCAAACAAGATCGTCTACAGATTCTAAAAAACCAACATTTTATTAATTTCTATTACTTACTAATTCTACTATTCAGTTTTCCCAAAATTAAGTACATCCCACATGTCATGACTGATGAGTCACATTTGCTTTCTCATGCTTCATAAGTACTTCGAGATTGTTTCCTTCCTGGTCTATTATAGTCCATAATTTTGACTTTGAAAGGCTCTAGCTTTCGAGCTTGAAAGACTCCTGAAAGTGTTGCATTGAAGAGACAATAAATCAAGTCTCCTTCTCCCTTTTTATACAAACATTAGCTCAAAATATATTTCCAATTACTGGTTTTAATTCCCAGTGTTCCCTCAGAAAAAGATTCTCCCGTGTTTTTATGCCCCCAAGGGAAACACAGTTGTAATTTGAACTTTAAAAGAAAACAAGTGAATCAGAAATTATATAAAGTTCACCAATCATTCAAAGAAAGTAGAAAAGTTTTCCAGAAGCCAGTATTAGAATAAAATATTTTTTGAGCTTACTCCTGTTTAGATAACTGTAACTTCTCTAGGCTTTCTTTTTGCACTCTCTATTCGTGTCAGAGGACGGAAATGTATTGACTTCTTGCTTCCCTCTGTAGTAGTTAATCGACACTCCTTCTGCAGCCCCTTCAGCAGCTCCATTAACTCCCGTTTTTCCAGCTCTGCCTGCTCCAGTTCTTGACGGTGCTGTCTCTCCACAGCCATCAGAGAGCGTACATCTGACATCAGTCGTGACAGCTGACTCTACAATACAAGTACAAATTTACTGCAAGAAACAAACTTTTTCTAATGAGGTGGGATGATGCTGAACTGGCCAAGCACATAGGATGATGGATTACAAAGAATAAGCAACGTTGAAATAATTTTTTGATAGTGGAACGAATCTGAGTCAATGAACATTTACCTTCTGGGATGGTCTTGTTTTAAAGATTCCAATACAGTTTTTCAAAAGGCTTTTTGTAAAGTATGATAAAAAATACCAGATCTACCCAGTTCCTACTTACATTTTCTACTTCAAGACCCCAAGCAAAATAGTTTTGGTTATGTTCAGATACGTTCTTTATGGATTTAACATCAAATTCATTAGAAACTAAAATGTAAACTATAAAGCACATGCATTGCTTTGGGCTTTAAAAATTATTCTGTGATAACATAAAAACTGGATGAATGAAAAGATAAAGTGGCCTTGCTTGTTACTTGATGAAGTATATGGTGCAACATTTCAACCTTCTGACTGCAGCTGGACCACTTCGGATAGTATCAAAAAAAAGGAGCTAAATATTTAATTACATCCAATTTGCAATGTATGCCATGAGTTTATAGACACTGAAAATCAGTTTCAGACTGATCTGCTGACAATGTGACGCATGTGTGGACTGCAGTCCTTGCATGGGGACCAGGTGAGCTCCAAATAAACTTGAAGGAGATAACCACAGGAATACAGCACTCAGCCTGCTTCTACACAGAGCTGATTAACCTGGCAAAGCTTAGCCAGGTTTGCTTCCAATACTTAATGTCCTACCTATGAGACTATATTTACAAAATAAGAGACTGCTACTAGGAAAAGCAAAAAGCTAGACTGTTATGAGAGGAAATAAAAAAGGAAAAAAAGGAGGAAAATTATCATATTTACCTTTAGTTCTTCAATTTCATTTTGCAGAACACTCTCTTTTTGGACCATGTGCCTTCTCTGTGAATCTAACCTTGACTCCATCTCATGTTTTGCCTCTTCCACTTTGCAGATCATTTCTGACCTAAAAAGTTTATTTCTCTTTGTTAAGTCTTGTAAGAAGAATGATTTTCAAATTCCAGAAAGCTTTGTTGCAACTAAATGGCCTGATCTGATTCCCATCAAACTCTACAAGACACACCTATAGAGTTTTGATTTATTAACTTATTAAAAAAGAGCAAAAAGAAGTAAATCTTAAAGTGCCCATGAACAGCCTATATGGAGACAACTGTATCATATCCCTGAAGTAATTTTATGAGCTCAAGAACATGTATTTATGACTTTAAGTGATTTTCTGCCATTTGCCTCCAGTATGTGCTTGCTTAGTATAGCTACCCACAGGCAGCCAAGATAAAAAGTCTGAATTCTGTAAAAGGTCTGAATGCTATAGTATTGCTAAACATGTAAAGAAGTGAGACAGCACGAGTGTGTAGATGTGGCACTTCAGGACACTGTTGAGTGATGGGCTTGACAGTGCTGGGTTAGCGGTTGGACTCAATGGTCTAAAGGGTCTTTTCCAGCCTAAATGATTCTATGGCTCTATGTACTCTTGCCACTTTTACGGTGGACACTAAATGACAATATCCACTAAACCATATCTAATCATTTACCAAACCTAATCTCTCAAACAGCATCACAGACAAAAAATATAACTGGTACTATATTAACCTTCTGAGTTCAGAAATAGGCAGCAGAATCCCTCATGTCTCAATGTATTTAAACCATATTTCAGTCTGACTTCACAGCAATGTTCAAGAGCACAACACAGAGAGCTGAAAGATAGAAATGGGGGGAAGCAGGAGGGGAAAAAAAAAAAAAAAAGAGTCCAACTGGAATATAATGGAAATGGAAAGCTACAGAAACATATATAGGAGGAAAAAGAGTATGCCAGTAAGAAGAGTCATATTCACTGTTACTAATCTATCAGGTATTTAATAAAGAACGAAAATTACATCTTCAGCTATTTCATCTAACTGTACCTGCCAAAATAATTACAGATTTTTATCTTCTGGATCTGTAAAAACATAAACTAAATATAATTATTAAATAATGTGACTTTGGGTCTATAACAGGTCAGTGGAAAAATTAAATTGCCAAATTCAGTCCAGTTTTCTTAGGTTTTTTTGTCATTTTATATAGTAAGTTCATGGTATTGTTCAATTGCAAGCAATGGTATTTTATGATTTCCAGTAACTTGGACAAAAAATTGCAGCAAAAGAAACAAAAGAGCAAAAATTTAAAGTCTGTGTGGACACATAATAAAACTCTGGTCCATTAGTATCAAGTAATTAATAGACCATTTAACATAAACCAGGATCCAGTAGTAGTATTTGAAGTGCTTTATGGAGTGATTTTAAGTCCAAACTAACAAAAATACCAAAGCAACAGAAGATTTGTACCGAAGCAGTTCCAGCTCAGTTCTCAGCTCTGCTACACAATTATGTTGTGTGTCTTCTGCGCTGAGAATGGTGTAACCACAGCCGTTGGGGCACTCACGGCTCCGAAACTCACACACTGCCAGGTGGCAGTCCAAGTTACGCCGCTCAATCTGCACCGTACAGCCTGAGCAAGGAAGAGCAAGGTAAGCCAGTCAGTTACAACTAATGGAAGTATTTTGATGAAATCCAAATAAAAACACTCAATAAAGGAAGCTGAAAAGAAGTGATTACTTTAGAACATGAAATATGAACATAGCTAGTAATACAACTCTGTTAAAAATTAAGATATTTATCCCTTAACTGAATACAGAGATTGGAAGGGAGTATTTTCTGTAAAGTTTTCTACTGCTGGTCTGGCATTAAAGCAACTTCATTACAGTGCTGATGCCAAGGTAAGACACTAGCAGCTTCCATCATAGACTGCAGAGACTGAAATTAATGAAGAATGCACATGTGTAGAAAAAATACTAGGTTATCAAATCTAGGGATAAAGGTCGAAAGATTTGTAGTAAGAAAGCTGTGGGTTAGATGGAACGTAACTGTGTTGTCTTGACCATTTGTTGGTCTTTAGTGTACTAGACCACAAAAATAAGTAAGAACATATAATTATGAACATTTAATGACTCATTCAAATTAGAAACATTTCTACAGAAATTCTAGGATACAAATTTTGCAATTCTATAGTGATTAAAAGCAAAATTAAAATAATAAAAAATTAACACTATATAAATTATTCTTACATTTAACACTCTCAACTTGAATTTCATAGTCTTATCATTTAATCTTTGAGGTCTTGTTTTCTGTAATACACACATTTAATTTGAAGAGAAAATCAAAGTGAGGAAACTGAAAAAAATGGAGTAACGAAACCTGTCAACAAACCATACCAGAAAATTACAAAAGAGCCCTCTAGAAGAGCTTTACCAATAAACATAATGGTTTGTAATTAAGGTACTCAAAATACACACCAACGTATTCCTCGGAAAGACTTCAAAAGATGTAATAGACCCCATACTCTGAACACCAAACATCAGGTGTGGTAACTCTACACTGTTTCTGCATGAATCAGGACAGGTGAATCTGAATCATCTGCAGGGGTCACTTTCTGGTTAAGAAATTATAACCCGGAGTAGAGCAATTCTAGCACCTTAATAATCTCATAATTAATTAAAATGGCAGGCTCGACAATGCCCTGAGCATCATTAATTAGAAATTAACTTTATCTAGGAACCTACACATTTTGAATTAAATCAGCTGGGAAATTTTAATCGTATGTTCCTTTTAAAGGCATTTCTTCCTCAGGAGGTGTAGGCTTGTTTTACGTAAAAACCTCAAAATGATTACAATTTTTACCAGAATTTAGGTTAGAACAATGCTTATTTCCAAGACACATTTTTATTAAAACCACAAGACACAGTGAGCAGCTGCACACATACTAGGCAATCAATTGTTTTATAAATAAATTGTGACCCATGACTGTTCTGCAGGGGCTACTGCATTCAGGCTACTGCATTCATTCAAACATCAGAACATGCAGTCAGAATTGGAAAACAAAATAATAACTAGACAGAAAGCAAAGCAAATGCATTACTACATTTCATACATTTGAAATCTATCATATTCATTTAGGTTAGCTCTTGGATAAGAAACAGTTGCCAATCACCATGGCTGCCATAAATTGGTAACATACTTTGTTCAAAATGTGCTGCTCTGTTCATGATCTGCTGTAAAGAGCAGACCATGCCAAAGGTTTGAATATCTGCTTGAAAATAGCGGTCAGTATTGCAGTTCTGATGACAAACATATGTTTTTTTGAACATAAAGAATTCAACTTCTTTGGATGTTACTCACCAGCATTGGAGCAGGGTATCTGACTGTACTCACACTCCCTTTCATGCCTGTCTATAGACTCCAGAGAACAAACCATTTCACAGCCATACTCTCTGTTTCTGCAATGCAGCTGAAGACGGTTTAAATCATTTTTCATATATCTACATGCAAAGAAAAAGAATTTGTTCTTAAATCTTAGAACATTATTACAATACTTTTATTTTCAACTTTTGGGACAAGAAAGCAAGATTTTAACTTCCATTAGGAAAAATTGTGAGCAACCAGCTTAATTTTTTTTTTCTTGAGAATTCAAGTGACTATATTGGGAAAAAACCAGCTTGAAAGAAACAATGTTAATGGAAAATTCAGTCTCCAAAACTAAATGTGCAAATGAAATCTTTATTTTTGAATAAATTTTAACTGTGAACTTTCACTTGCTCACCAGACATTACCAAAATAAACACCAGGGCTACTCATTCATCATCTAAGTTTTGTGTTTCCAAACATGCCAAACTAAATGGACTAGAGTGAGTACAGACAAAATAATCTAAAAATTAAACTCTAGTGCTCTGTCTACACTGTAGTTAACTTCCAGATAGCAAAATCTCACTAATAACAAAACGATGTTTTGAGTACTAATGGAGTAAATTTAACACCTGTAGCTGAAGGCTTTAAACACACCTGTCAGTCTGAGCAAGATTAGACCATGCAGGTGTTAAACAGCAAGCAGAGTCTATTGATGAAATTCTATTGTGCAGAAAATAGTAGAAATTAACAGTTTAAAAAAGAATAGTCTGTTTGGAAAGGACCAACAACTATCATGAAGTCCAACTGCCTGACCAGTTATGTAAGGTACTTGTGAAAACAGCCTGCTTTACATGACAAGGTGGCTTACAACAGGTATTTTTCTGTCTAAAGATCTTTCCTTTTTTTAAGAATTCGAAGGCCAGAAGTTTGGCTCATATCTCCAGGAATTCTTAATTACAACCTCACTACAGTACATAGGTAAGTTTGAAAAGAAAAAAGATAATACTGTAGTGATTGTTTGCTTTCTCTAAAGAATGGAAAGTTTTAATGCTGTAGATTCAGAATAATGTCCAGACAGATATTTAGAAATGGCATTCAAAACAGAAAAAGGCTAAGAACAACCTAAGTCTGGAGTTTTGAAATCTAAACACCCTAAAAGTTATAACAACTAGGAAATGCTTTCATGCAAGTGATCAGTTTCTGCCACAGGCATACTGGATAAAGACAGTCTGAGTGACAGTAAATGACAAGAGATCAAACTGTGCAAGCAAAACTGATACATCGTAAATTCATGTAATTTCAACACACAGCAAGATTATGGAATACCTGTAGAGAGGTCGTAGCAAAGACACATCAATGACTTGTCTGTCTTCGGGGCAGTTACTGTGATGGACAAGCCACCCGTGGATGCAGGCAGTGCAGAAGGCGTGTTCGCAAGGAGCCTGCAGTGGGTCTTCCAACACGTCTCGGCAGATGGAGCACAACAGCCCTTCGTTAACATAGCCCACAAAACGATCAATATCATAACCCATGCTCTCCACACACTTGCAACCTATTATGAAAAACACAAAAACTTACAGAGAAATAAAGCAGTCTTTGTGCCGAATCTGCATGGTTAGATGCACAAAAAGGCCTGAAAGCAGTTCTAGGAACATGGAGACTTTAATGTGAATAAAGAACGTCACAGGTGTGAATGCAAACATATACTCTGGAGACTTTGAGATATCAGTGAGAATTTGAGGATTGCACTGTTGGATCTCAGAATCACAATTTTGTACCATATATTCTCTGAATTCTGAAAGCAAAGACTTTACAGACAGTTGAGCTGTGCTTGTTCTGAACTCTGTTATTGAACATAACTGTAGCAGTCACTGTGAAACATATATCTGAATTCTACTTGAAGCAGAAACACAACTGAAGTTCAAATGCAAATATCTGCTTTCTGTTTCAATGACTTTTATGTAATGCATTACAAACTTACAAAAGTGTCCTTACAGACACCACCTGTGGCACTTTCAACTAGCAGATCCTGTCTTTATGAACTGCACATCACTTAACACGTGAATTTCGTATTTCCATCCTGCAAAATAAAAAGACTAAGATTCTCTACTCATTGTAGACTTCCATTCCAGGGGGAACTGCATGAAGCCTCCACATGCCTAAAGAAATATCTCATATTGGGAAGTAAAGGCAGACGAAACTGCAGCTAACCCTGAAATCATGAGGAGCTACTGTCTTCTTCTACATGGTGTATTTCATAAAGCAGAGCAGCTTTTATGTGGAGTTGAAAGCTTTGTGAAGAACAACTAATGAGCAATCTGCCTTCATCAAAATCCTAGTGGAATTGGTTAGACTCCACAGAACCCATTGGCTTAGGATCCACACTGATCTTTAAAAGACAAAATTACTTTTGTAACCCAATGAGACTTGTAAAACACATTTTCATCAGTTGAGGTTTTCTAAATAAAACAGAAAAAGAAGGTATCTTACCTTTGTAGATTTTACTACATATATATGCAGTTTGTCCAAATACTACAGAAACAGTTTTCTGACCAGTAAGGTAGTAACACCTCCTTCAATCTGTCTTCACTGCTTTATTATGCCTATGAGAAAAATTAGAAAGAATAAGGTTCAGCAGTGTTTCCTAAGTTACTGAGTCCTATGTCTAACCAGCCAGCCACTGAATAGATGTTGTCCTAACAGCCCAGTAAAATCAAGTTTTCCTAAGCAAGCCACCAAAAAACCTACAATTCAACACAAGAGGACTGACTAGATTAGGTGGGAAAAAAATCATCAGTCTCTCAGTTATTACTGATGCAGATATTTACCACATAACTGCACACCCCGCTACCATTCCATTTTGAAGCCAGTTTTATTTGTAAAACTGGAGACAACCGAATTCAGTATTACTGAAAAGTAGCAACTGAAATCTGGTAAAATTATATTCCTCAAAATGATGGAAATTTCTTATACAATGTTTTTAACTGGGCATGATATGCAGTACATTTTAAAAACAGAACTATTATAGTCAAGTTTGTTGCATTGACAAATATCTTTGCTCTGATGTGTACCCTAACTTGCTACATAAGCTTGCTTACTTAAAAAAAAAGGTATAGCTAAACATAAAGGATGCCATTATTTAAATCTCTTAAGTTGATATCTGGCAATTGCAAAGATCTGTAAGGACTAATGTCAAATTTTGCTCTGAAGGAAAAAAAGAACTCTGCAATTCCTCTTCATCAATACAAGATAAAACTGGAATTCAGAAGATTTTATATATCTATATCTATCAAAACGTATCTTCACTATAAAATTTACTTGCATTAGAAGGGTATTTGCTAAGACTAAAGTTAATAAAAGCATACATAACATAAGCAAGCATGCACATTAACCCAAATACAAAACACATCACCTTCTCAATGGTTTTTGTATTTGTGCTGTGTTTCTGCTGGCATGTTTACGGCACAGCCAACACCAAGCAGAGATGCTTGAGCCAGCTTTAGGTTAGCTGGTACATCTACCAGCCATGTGACCTAGTGAGTGTTGCCACAAAACCAGGGAGTGCAATCCACAAAGATTGCTGACCATGTGCCTGGTAGGCTGCGTTCAGTCTGCTTTTGTGGCTGCATCATCACCAACAGTACAGGAAAGCTAAATTTACAGATATCGGGAATATGCTGTTCCTTCCTGCACAACATAGACATTCTATGTCTTAAAAGTAATTTTTATCTTACAGTCTTAGAAGATGATAAATAATTATCTTGCATGCTTTTACAGGTCTCTCGCAAAGACAGGAAATACAGGATTTTGCCAGTTCAGTGTGAACAAAATGTCATCTTTGCACAAAGATGTGACAGCAAGGACCACAAGTGAAAGTTTAAAAAGCAGAGGACAATGCTAATTATCAGTAAGGAGAATGTGAAGTCAAGTATCAGTTCCCAATACTGATGGAAACAAGGAAAAATATAGTAGGTTTATGCTGGAGGACTCTTAAACACTGTATTCAGTAATTTGAACTTGGAGTCTATATTTTGATTAGGTTTCATGGATCCCACAGGATTACACTTTTAGAAAACTTTCAAGGACATATAAAAGAAGTCAACAAAACTGAGAGCATTTTTGCTGTCCTAGAGTCTCTTTTCTACTAGAATTGTAGATGTTGTAAGATACATTTTACACAGACATTGCTGATCCCTGAGGACCAAGTCTTCATGACACTCTTTGGCATATTTTAGCAAGTTTCAAGTCTAATAGAACACAGGAAGGAGTATTTTTATTAGGTGGGAAACAAAAACTTTATTTTTGCCTGCCAGAAAATGAAGTGCAACAAATATANGGTATAAAGTCCCAAACAAAACCATAGTTCAAATGAGGAGTGGATGGGAACTTTGAGGCAAAAAATGCAATCAAGGAGGAGTTCTAAAGATAACATAACAGCTGTTACTGAAGTGCAAGACCTTTTCCAGTAGAATTTTCCTGACCTGAAGAATGAGATGTTTTATCTTTTTGCCAATTTAAGAGACAGACTTTAGTCAAGAGAAAGGCAGAGAGCACATCAGACGAATGCTATGCAATCACTTTACTCAGTATTTCCACCAAAAAATTAGCCACATTTTCAACCTCTGCTTGCCCCCTGATACTTGTCTCTCCTCCATTTGGCTTCAAAATTTATTTTCCTGATTTTATTACAATTCACCAATTGTCACCCTCTTTTTTTGTTTGCACATAGAAACTAATTTATTTTGTTGACAGTTATTAGTTGTTTAGCTTAAGCAACTTTTAAATAGAATGAGCCAAGTAAAATTTTTAATACTGTGTGATGTAGTATGCTGTTTACTTACACTTACTTGTTTACCCTACGTAGCCTGAGTTGCTGGAAGCCTCAGGTCACAAGCTGTGGACTTTCATCTCAACATGCTTTTAAGCTTGAACAGACTTAGTTTTCTTAGCAATTTTCCTAGTAGCCAGTACAGTACTGTGTTTTGTCTTTAAAATGAGAAGAGTGTTGCTAACACACTGATGTTTTAGTTGTTTCTCTGTTTATCCTAAGTTGAGGACCTTCCTGTGCTCTTCAGTGAGCAGGTGCACAAGTGGCACACACTAGAAGGAGCTCCCAGCCACCAGCAGAAGCTGCAACTCGGTAAGATAAGAATGGTTACTGCCTTCCCTGCATAGAGATGGAAAGAATCCAAGGTGTTAGAAGACCCCAGACCACAAAGCACCAAGACTAACAAGGCTTGTAGAGAGCACGTGGGTGATGATGCATAAATTCTAAAGAGTATAATTGCACAAGGATTACTTTGTTTGGGATAAAAACCATAAATTATTACACAGTATTTGGTTTCAATTGTTTCATATACATTTTATTTCCCACCAGTGCTTTTGACAAGCAAAAATCTCCTCCAGACTACAAGGGTATTAAGTAATTCTCCAGTAACTGTCATCCTGCACTGTTTGCCAGGCAGAGACACACCTAGAACTAGCCCTGAGTTAAAGAGATACTCCCTCAGACTGGTGCTCTGTGAAGTCTCACAAACATTTATGTAAGAGAAAGGGAACAGAGGAAGACAAGAATGAATGGACAGCAATATCAGCTTACACTGGTGTAAACAACTGACTTCTTTCAATGAAAGCTTCTACAAGCAGTATGAGCTACACAGTTAATTGAAGGCCTCTACCAGGAACTAGAACTACTCCGACAAACAACATTTTTATGTAACACTTGCTATCCTACTGCAAAACACACTCAAAACAGAGTGATCAATGCACCACCAGACCAGAATCCAGGGAACAGTAATGGAGACGGTGAAGGGGCTGGAGCACAAGTCCTTTGAGGAATGGCTGAGGGAACTGGAGTTTTTTAGCCCGGAGAAAAGGAGGCTCAAACCTTATCACTTACAACTGACAGGAGGTTGTAGCTAAGTAGGGGTTGGCCTCTTCTACCAGGTAAGAAGCAACAGGACAAGAGGACATAGCCATAAGGGGGATGTTTAGCTTGGACATTAGGAAGAACTTCCTCACAGAAACAGGGATTAAACGTTGGAACAGACTGGTCAGGGAGGTGGTGGAATCACTGCCCCTAGAAGTGCTTAAGGAAAGACTGGATGCAGCACTTAGTCCCATGATGGTGTTTGGTCCAACACTGAGCTAGACTCAATCATCTCAGAGGTCTTTTCCAACCTGTTTTTGTGATTCTGTGACCACCTCTGAGGTTTTGCAGGGCCGGGCTCTGCTGCATAGAGGTAGGAGCATAGTGAGAGGAGTTTCTCTTTCCTTAGGGTTGTGGAAGAGGGAACTCTGCACAGGCAGAAGTGGGAAGGCCTTTGGGTCTGACCTGGGGAGGCGCTTCAGGGAAGAGCAACGATCCCCGTCACGGAGCACAAAACCGGCCTGGAAACACCTGGGGGAGCCACGACCTGACACGGAGCACCAGCACCTGCGGGGCCTCAAGCAGCTACAGACACCCCTACAGCTGCACGCACATACACAGAGCTAAACACAGAGTGCACATACACGTGGTGAACACACAGAGAGCTAAACACACACGGTGCGCGCGCGCGCACACACAGAGAGCTAAATATACGCGCATACACAATAAATTACCGCTCCCTTCCCCACAGGGCCTCGATGACGCGGCCAGCCCGGCACAGGAGCCGGGGGAGTCGAACGAGCCCCCAACAAACGCTGCGAACAAGCTCCACTCCAGACCCCCTCACTCACCCCTCCCTCTGTCGCGCAGCTCAGCTTCCCTTTACGGCCGCCCCGCCACGCTCTGCGGCACCGCCTCCTTCTCCCTCCCTCAGCGCACTGCGCACGCGCGCTGCGCGCTCCCCGGCGGGCTGCCCCCCCCACGCGTGCCCCGCCCCTCCCACGCGCGGCCCCGAGGGAAGCGCCGCCCCGCCCGAGCGGGGACGGGACTGGGGAGGCTGCGCAGGGCGCATGCGCGGCGGGCCGGCGGGAGCCCGCGGCGGGGCAATTGAGCGGTGCTGAGGCGGCGGGAGCGGCGCGGACACGGGCCGGGAGAGGAGG
>VXAU01000230.1:195560-205948 GCA_013399695.1 Formicarius rufipectus
CCCATGATGGTGTTTGGTCCAACACTGAGCTAGACTCAATCATCTCAGAGGTCTTTTCCAACCTGTTTTTGTGATTCTGTGACCACCTCTGAGGTTTTGCAGGGCCGGGCTCTGCTGCATAGAGGTAGGAGCATAGTGAGAGGAGTTTCTCTTTCCTTAGGGTTGTGGAAGAGGGAACTCTGCACAGGCAGAAGTGGGAAGGCCTTTGGGTCTGACCTGGGGAGGCGCTTCAGGGAAGAGCAACGATCCCCGTCACGGAGCACAAAACCGGCCTGGAAACACCTGGGGGAGCCACGACCTGACACGGAGCACCAGCACCTGCGTGGCCTCAAGCAGCTACAGACACCCCTACAGCTGCACGCACATACACAGAGCTAAACACAGAGTGCACATACACGTGGTGAACACACAGAGAGCTAAACACACACGGTGCGCGCGCGCGCACACACAGAGAGCTAAATATACGCGCATACACAATAAATTACCGCTCCCTTCCCCACAGGGCCTCGATGACGCGGCCAGCCCGGCACAGGAGCCGGGGGAGTCGAACGAGCCCCCAACAAACGCTGCGAACAAGCTCCACTCCAGACCCCCTCACTCACCCCTCCCGCTGTCGCGCAGCTCAGCTTCCCTTTACGGCCGCCCCGCCACGCTCTGCGGCACCGCCTCCTTCTCCCTCCCTCAGCGCACTGCGCACGCGCGCTGCGCGCTCCCCGGCGGGCTGCCCCCCCCACGCGTGCCCCGCCCCTCCCACGCGCGGCCCCGAGGGAAGCGCCGCCCCGCCCGAGCGGGGACGGGACTGGGGAGGCTGCGCAGGGCGCATGCGCGGCGGGCCGGCGGGAGCCCGCGGCGGGGCAATTGAGCGGTGCTGAGGCGGCGGGAGCGGCGCGGACACGGGCCGGGAGAGGAGGGACGGGGGCGGGGAGGCACCTTAAATACCATCCAGTTCCAGCCCCCTGCCGTGGGCAGGGACACCTTCCACCAGACCGGGTTACTCGAAGCGCCATCGAACCCACCCTGAACGCTCCCAGGATGGGGCATCCACAACTTCTCTGGGCAACCTCAGCACCTTCACAGTAAAGAATTTCTCCCGAATATCTAATCTAGACTACTCTTGGTTTCAAGGAATTGCCCCTTGCCCTTGTGAAGAGTCCTTCCAGCTGCCTACCACGTCTTTCCCCTCCCTCGGGTGTCGGAGGCGACGCGCCCGCTGCCCGCAGCTCGCCCCGCTGGCGGGCGGTGCTGTGCCACACCGGGGCAGGTGCGCACAGCCCTGCGCTGTGTCCTCCGCACGGCGAGTTCAGCGGGGTGTGGGGTATTCTTTGGGTGTGTGTTTTCTTGTAACGCAGCTATTAACGTACCCTTTACAAACAAAAGCACTACCGCGTTCAGTGGTTGCCAGAGCAGATGCGCTCGCCAGGCGGTCTGGGCTGTGGTTTCATGGTACGCTGGATTTGGTCGGGCCAGCCTGCTCGTCAAAGGAAGGAGCTGTGCTTTTTGCATTGCTTGCAGCTGTTTTCCTGCGGTTGTTTCTCTGCAGCCAGACCTAAGGCTAAGGCGAGTATGGTATGGTTTGCTGTGTCAGTGGTGTCTCTGAGGAAGGGCATAATTGCAAATTAGTTGATGTAGATGTAAGGTGGAGCTGTTCCTTGCCCTTGCTACACCCACTCTGATCTCATCTGCAAGATCTGGCATCGTCATTCGTTGCACATCCACGATGGTCTAGTTTTCATGTGTGCTACTGTAAAGATACAAAACATAAACATTTTAATTGTTTTTATATTATTATTATTTAACTCTTTTTTTTTTGTATTTTATGGCTTTATTATATTTTATAAAAGCTTATATTTTGAAAACAGAGAGGGAGATGTATTGCTGGAAGCAATATGCCATTTTAAAAAACACAAACTCCCTAATGGTTTTTGTAGTTGCAAGTGCGTAATACATGCAAATATTCTTACAGCTAAAATTTAACATGAGTGAGGTTACTGAGCTGTCAAGGCTTGTGTCTTTAAATTTCTTACTAGTTTGCAAGTCTCCTAATGAGTCTGATTTTGTGGTTTAAGACCAAATGACATCACAATGTCCAAACGAATCTGGAAACCAGAACATTTCAATCACAGATACGTGCAATTTATGAACGGCACAGCAACCCTGTTCCACCCATGATGTGACTAAGGTCCGGAAAGCATAGACAGGGTTAGTGTAGCAGGTAAGCCGTGCTATGCACAGTTCTCCTGCAGAGTCCTGGGGTTTCCTGAGTTGTCTTCCCAAGCATTGGCATGGATTGTAGAGCTGGGTAGACAACTGAATCAAATTCACATGGCACCTGAAGCTGGCTGTGCTCAGCACTGGCACTTGCAATCTGCTCCTCTGGAAGGTTCTTCACACCTTTGCAGTGTTCACAGTGGCTATCAGCAGTTCGCACTACAGGTACCCCTGTTAGAATAACCAGGCTACTCCCTTATTGTGTAGGGTTAATTAAAATTCATATGCTAGCACTGTTGTTGAGTAGGTTTAACTTAATGTGAACTGCTATTGACACAATCAGAGGCTTCTTTCCTTGTATTTTTAGTAACAGTCACAGTGGAAGTGACAACAGTTCAGGCGGTTTTGCCATAAAGGTTTACATGTAGCAACTGCATCATATTTATCCTAATGGTTCATATATGGATTGCAGCAAGTGTGGGTAGAGCCCTTCCAAATCTTTGTTCGCGAAGCCTAGCCATGATGATGATGATATATGGAGGAAAGACCATTGCTTATGTTAGTGTCTGCATGTTTCCAAAGTGTTTTGACCATACTCCGTTACTGTTTCTATGCAAACTTTGGGAAGAATGGTGGTTGTGCCCCAGGAAGCCACTGGAGTGCAGAGTAGCACCAAAAAAGGTGCAGAAACTCACTGGCTGTTTGCAGCAGGATGCAGATGTGCTTTCGAGATAGAGAAGTTTGCATCTGCAATCTGTATTATGGTTTATTTTTAACCCAGTAGTTGGAGGGACCAATTAAAAGAAACAGTCCGTGAAAATTAAGCCAAAATATGTTCCATAATTTGCTGTACCATACTTGGCTTCTTCATTTCAGCTGATGTGTTACTCTGTTGGAATTTTCTTCTCTTAGTTTGTTTTTCTGTCTACTACTTTGAAGCATTAAGATTTTAACTTACTATTTTAGTGATTGCAAGTAAACTGTCATACTAAGATTGGTGTATTGGTTTAGTTCTAAGGTTGTTCAGAAGAATAGTGTTCTTAGATTTTGAGGGAAAACCTATCAGATTTCTTCCATTGTTCATCTGGGCATAACGTGGAGCTGCACTCTAATTTTGAGATTACATCCTGCTGAATTCTTATCTCATTACAGTGAATGTGCGACATAGTTTCAACATTTGTTATTAATTGTTCATTAATAACAAGCTTTTCAAAGTTACATTTGAAGTGTTTAGAATAGTTAGTTTTGCTTTAAATTGTCTTTCTTCTTATAAACTTGTTTGTTAAGCAGTCCTAGATTGTTTATCTTCAGAGTATTTCTTGCTATTGGAAACTGCACATTGGCTTTTTAAATGAAAAAGGAAGTATTCAACTACAGAATTTGCTGTAGTTGATCTTTCCTAGTACATAAACAATGCATTGTAACAATACTTCTTAAATTGTATTATGCTTGTGAATTAAGATTGCTGTTTGAAAATATTTTATGCTCTCTTTTATTTTGTTATAAAATAGTGCTTGTTGTTATCTTTGGATATATTCTTACATTTAAAGCCTATTCTGAGTACAGTTGTCTTTATCTGCTTCCTTCCTTCCTGTCCACCTGCCACAGCAGTAAAACTAAATATGAGGCGATCTGCAGCTCCAAGTCAAGTCCTAGGAAATGTAGCCAAAAAGCCAAGGTTTACACCACCAGGAAGATGTACTGCAGTTTGTCCCAAGAATGAAACTAAGGAGATGGACCAAGAAATGAAATTAAAGGAGGTAAAATGAACAATGCGCTCATTAAAAAGTATATTTGTTTGTACAGTATTGTGACTGAAAGATAGCATCTGATCTCACCACAAACAAACCTCTGCTTAAATAATCTGTTCAGAATAGATTTTGATAGGTTTGCTCTCGGTACCTTTGAATTTGCCTCTCAGGTAGGTTTCTCTAACTCTGTGAATACAGAAAAATGTTTTTCAAATAAATAAAATTAATCAGTGTTGATCCCAAATACAATATCCAGTGTAGATGAGGCAGAGATTGTATCTTGGCATGGGCTTTGTTGGATTTTTTTTTGGTAAAAGTAGTTAGAAAGCCAAGATACTTGTAGTAAAATGTCAGTACATCGAGTTGCAGTTTTGTGGCAAGGAACTTCCCCTGAAACCTTAACATTAACCTAAAAAAGCATCACAATTTTTATTTATCTATGTAAAACTTCTATTAAATTCAATTCATAAACTATTCTCACAAGTGGTGTTTCATATTGTATGCATCTACTTTTTGTGGTGAACATGGGATGTGTAGAGATGTATTTATGTAGACAGTTTGATAATAACAATTGCTATTCTTGCAATCCCTTTTTGTTGCTATTTTCTCTTTCTCTTCATCTGCATGAAGGAAATGCTATTGTGAACTCATTTCTCTTTTGCAGAGAGATGAGAAAGAGGGAAGTCCTTCTTTGTTTTCCAAAACACATGTCCAGAATCAAAATGAAAATTTTACAGAGTCTCTGGGGTCAACTGGAAAAGTAAAGACAAAAGAAAGTTTCAGCACTGAGAAGTGTAGGAAGGTGGAAATGAAAACACTAAATGTGCCCAAAGCTGGTAAGATGATCTTTCTTGTTTACTGGCATGTATCATAAGAGAATTTTAAAACTTATGAATGATATGCTGTTTACTAAACTTTAATGAAATACTATTATAAGGGTAGTATAATGGTGGCATTATTTGGCGTTCCACTGGTTAAAGAGTGAAAGAAACAAGTGTTAAATGACTTTTTTGTTAATAAAAAAGCGGGGGGGAAAGGTATTTTAGAAGCTAATTGATGGTGTCACTATTCAGGCTTGTGTCTTCCAAAAGAGCATTACAAGTCAACTCGCTCTAATCCACAGTTATAGCAATAAAGAGCTGTGATGCCCTACATAGGTGGAAATGTAATTTGGAGACCTTGCCGACCTCATGCAGAGAATGCTAACCATTCTGAAAGGAGAAATCATGAGGGTTTCTCTTCTTCAGTGTTTTCAGTGGGCACTCAAGGTTCAAGCCAACTCTACCAGCAGAGCAGAACTGTCTCTTCCCATTTGTATATGTGTACTCTAGTTATTTGTGCCCTGGTAATGAATACTACTGTGAAAAGCCAGGTAGTAAGCACTGCAAAGACACTGAAGTGTCTGAACTGTAGCAAAGGCACTTTGATGGACCTGAATGCCTCAGTGGCATTGAGTGTCTCCATTTCTGAGTCTTGGTGTGCCCTGACCACAGTTCTGTGTTGTGTGAATGCAAATACAACCAAGTACAACCTCAGGAAGTGAGTGCAACTTGAAAGCCTTGCACTTGAACTGGGTTATTAACATTGATGGATGAAAATCGCTCCTTTTGGGGCCAGCTTAGGCATTTCAACATCTGTTTTACAGTTACTTCACTGTTGTTTTTTCATTATTAATTATATTGATAATCATATTTTAGGGTTCATTTAATTAATACATTGTGTAATGAGTGGGGTTTTAAAAGAGCATTCTGTGGCAGCTTATCACCTCAAACGGTTTGAATTATTATTATAATTCAGAAGGCTTTAAAAAAGTAGTATTTAATTTTGTTTATGATAAAAGCTGCTAAATCTTGAAGCCTGATTGATGCAAAGCTGCCATAGCTCTGCATCCCAAGGTCCAGCTAATAGTGAGGCTAATTCCCAATCAGGAATTATTCCCAATAGGCACACATATGTCCAATATATGTATAGACATGACTGGTAACACAGTCTAACACAGACAGAGAACAGGCAACACAGACAGCACTCAGGCAAGCACAAGCAGTGCCAATGGACACATTCTGTTCCCCTCTCTGGCTGATGAGGGTGAAAGCTTGTTTGTGCAAAATAAATGAATATACGTGTATCTATATGTAAGTATACATGGACACAGACAATACAGATCCCTCTAGTAACTGATCTTATGCACTCAGTCTGTTCAGTAGCTAGCTCTTTGATTTGCTGAATGCCCCACCTGTGAGCACATGAGCCACAAAGGCCCACACCTTCCAGTCCAGGTTCTAGTACACAGACCTGCACTCCTACAGGTAAAAGCACATTATAAGTCCCTAAAGTACTTGCCCTTAGCCACTTGGTCTAATTAGTGGTGGGGCTGCTGAATCCACTCCTCTCCCAGCTGCTTTGTGCACAAGGGGTGCACACCTCCAAATGTGTCTGTCTGGTAGCTAGACTTAGCAGTAGCCAACCCCCAGGTGTCCTGGCTTCAAGTGACTTGTGTGAACTTCTTAGTTCCTTCAGTGACAAACCCTCAAACCCTCTGGTCTCTCCAATATTTGGCTCAGACTCATGGCTGCTCCAGTATTTGGCTCCCAAGTTTCTTATCCTCCAGCCAGCTAATCTATATTGGTGTTTGCTAGCAATCACACATGACATGTGCATCCAGGAAGTGTTAGTGGTCTCTGTTGACACTTCAGGTACCAGGGTCTCATGACCTGTGTGTGGTCCAGCTCCAGCTGCTGGCATGTCTACTTCCATTCACACTTATGCACACAGGATAGAGTCCTTTCACCTGGGAAAAGATTAAGAAATGTAGTTCAGTAAGAAGGTGGGACTTGCTCTGGCAATAGGATGCAGTGTATTGCTGAAGAAGCTTACTGACCATCACCTGTTTAGGTGGCTGCCTTTTTCCTCTGAATGTTGTGTGCTTGTTCCTCCCTGAGCCACCTTCATCTCTCTCTCTCTTGCTTGTCCTTGTGGTTTGCTTTCCCCTCTGCCCACCATCAAAAATTTCATTATAAACCTTATGCAGTCTCCAGGTGCCCTCTCTTGCACAAGCTTCAGGCCCCAGAGGCAGCAACTCCCTCCATTCTGTAGGGTGCTTTGGGGAGCCTTTCCCATTGACTCTTCCTCCTGGGTTCCACCCCCAGAGAATGGGAGTGGTAGCACTGAGAGGGTGCTGCTATTGGCATGTTATGCGACCCAGAGCAGTGTGTGCACTCTGTTAGGCAGAGTTAATGTGGACAAATTCAGCCTCCTTGTATGTCTTGAAACTTTTGTGTATATCTGCTGCATGCTGGAACTTCCAGTTCTTCCAATGAAGCTTACCCTTGCAGAAGATTTTCAGTGTGTATGGGACAAGTAGTTTGAGGGGTCATGCTTCTCTACAGGTACAACTGCAGAAATTTCTGTCTGCTGGTTCTGACTAGCCATGCAATTGAAAGGTACACAGTGGATTTATTTCCAAAATAATCTGGGAAATCAGTAGTCTTTCCAGCAAAAAATGTTGTAATGTGGAAAAGATACTAAATGCCTTTTCAGTATCGTGAATTCCAGGTGCAGCTGGTATGGGTCCTCTGTGATGAGTTTTGAAAAATAACCAAAAAGTTGTGGAGTGAGACTGGGTGAGCTGCTTCTGTTGCTGTGCTGCTGGCTTTCTGAGTAACTGAACAAGCCATTTGGTGCCAAAGCCCTTCTATGCCTGCAGAATGAGGCTAACCCTGCAAAAGCTATGATGAAACGTGGTATAAAAGAAGGATAGCTAATGTCAGTGTTATGGTTTTCAGGTTCATTGATGATGCGAGCACTGTAGTGAGAAAACAATCCTGGCTCTGTTAAATCTTAAGTAATTTCTTAATAACTTAGATTTTCCAAGACAGTTTCTGCCCTTTATGTCACTTTTGTCTGCTATTCATTACAGCTAATGTAGCAATTACATAGATTGTGTAAAGCATACCCTCCTTTGTAGGGTGAAATGAAATTGTTTTGTCAAAGTTGGTTTTGGTATGAAATTCAGAAGTAATGGAAACCAGTTGTGAAAGCCAGAGTCAGGTTGAGTTTTTTATTATTATTGTAATGGAATTGTATCTGACTGCCAGTCTCTGCAGCCAAAGAATGCTTCTCTGTTATAGTGGCATTAAAATAATTTTAAGACTGAAAACGTCTGTGTGTATTTATTATTTTGGTTTGTTGTCTCTGTATCATTTAATGCAGATGATAAACAGTGTGTTAGTTTTATATCATGCTCAAAGCTGCTATGTTTGGGTTTCAAGTGCAGCAGTGGAATGTGTAAATAAATACCCTAGTTTCCATTGAAATTCTTGTAAAACACCTGTGTACCACTGGACAACTGCACTGTTCATAGAGCTAATTTTTCTGAAACCCAGCCCTGAAAATGCTGTGCATTCTTTCAAAAAAGCTTGTTATCTGACACATGGTGTACATTTCTTGGAGCAGACAAGTAAGATTTGGTTAAATGAATCAAAAATTATAGCATATCTGGCTTAAAAACCCACTTGTATTTCTAGGCTTCTTTTCAAAAAAACTTTTCCTTAAAAATGTCACTAATAAAAGTAAAGCATAAGGGATGCAGAAATTCTCTAAGATGAGCTGTTTCTAAAGATGTTGAATTGTTTGTAGCAACTGTAAGTGAAACTCACCTATGTGTTGTAATTTTAAGATTTTCTGAACTGTAAGATACTGAACATGCTGTTCACTGGGCAGTTTACAATTTGTGATTATGAGTTCTGAATACTGGGAAATTATGTTACCTGTCTTTATAGGAAAATGAACTTTACCACTGCTTTATGAATTGATGTTTGGCTGTTATTAGGAGGCCAAGAGCACAACAATCTCCTTGGTACTGTTGTTTTGTATTCAAAATATAGTACTTGTTGACACAAGATGGGGGGGAGGGAGGAGTGGGAGGGAGATAATTTATTTGACATCATCATTAGTGTTTTCTCTCACATGCCTCCAGAGAATTTTATCAGCTAAGTCTGATGCTCTTTAAAAATGAAAATTACTTTAACATTCCTAAACTATTTAACAGTAAGTGAAAACAAAATCATAAATGTGTTTGGTAGGATATTATTGCACCTCTTAGGTACTTGGTTTCTACTTGTCCTCATGACATTCTGAGAATATAAGCAGTAACAAGAAAATACACATAATTTGGATTGGAAGACACAATGGACAAGCAGATCCCTGAATACTTAATATTGCCTCAGTGTTGGTGGTGAGCAGGATTGGCCAGAACTGTGCTTTTTATCCACATTTTCTGCTTCAACTTAATGTTTTTAATGTATATTTATCTTTATATAAAACTTACTGAATTTAATTGATGCTTATTATCTGAGTTTGCCTTCTGTTGGTATTTTTAATTTAGGAGAACGTTGCTCTGTTTTACTCTTTGGGCTTGCTATACCATGTGAGGAAATGAGCAGCTTTTTCACCTGCACACTTAGACGCAACATTCCAGTTGGATTGAGATTTCACTGTTTGAACCTGATGTAGGTGAACAGAAAAACCGGATGTAGGGTTTTGTTCTGTTACAGCTCGCGTCCTGTTTGGTTTTTGGTTCAGGAGAACTTTGTCTTTCATGCATCACTGTTAATGTGTCTTCCAAGAGGAACTTTGTTAGAAGTCAGACTCAGATATTATCTTTGACCTAACAATGAGGACAGATGGTAACTATTTCACAACAAGGTTAATGTGTTCATCCTGTGTCTCTCAATAGATGTTTCTGAATGCTTTCTATGCTGATCATACTAATGGTATGTATTATTTGCATATAGTTTTGAATATGTTTATCTTCTCTGCAGTCTTAACATTGGTCTATAAGGTTTGAACTCTGCAAATTTAAGTTTCGTTTTTCATAATGGGAATCGTTGTTGCTTCCTTCAGCTTTCTAGAACACTGTTACACATTTGTCTGATATCTTCTATCACTTGATATGAATAAAAATCCTCTTAACCTATTAATTTAAATATTGTAAGAGAAAATCTACTGTTCATTTATGACAGTAGCAATCAATTATTTGTCACTTTTAATCAGAGGATTAAATAATGTTATATTCAGGATTTGTCATTGTCTGTTTTCAGTCTAACTGCTTACTTTTGGTTTCTAGATAACACAAATGAAAACATTTAGGCCTAGCATCTTATAATCAAGCATATTATTGCTAAAATTAGTACGATGTCTGCAAAAGTAGAAGTATTAATTCAATTTCTGTTGTTGCACTTCACAGATGAACTGTCTATTTTAGTGGTGGAGCTGCATGTACAGCTGTCGTTCAGTGTGCCCTTGGAATGTTTTTATAAACAGCTGGTAAAGCAGTTAAGTCTTTGGGTAAAAATACTGCGTAAACATCTGTAGCTCTTAATTACCAAGTACACCTTAGTGCACCTAAGGTGTGTGTCTAAGTTTAGAGAA
>VXAU01000231.1:715-19643 GCA_013399695.1 Formicarius rufipectus
ATAATTGAGTGGGCCCAGGAGGGTGCTGGGAGAGGCCAAAAGGCCCGGGGGTTCGGGATGGGGGTCCTGGGTGTTCGCGGTGGTGTGCTGGGGTCGGGGTCGCGATGGTTCTGGGGGGTTCAGGATCGGGGTTCTGGAGGGGGTCAGGGTTGTGTCCTGGAGAGGTTCAGGAGGAGGGTCCTGGAGGGGTCGGAGTGGTCCTGGGATGGACCAGGACGGGGGTTCTGGGGTGGGTCAGGACGGGGGTCCTGGGATGGGTCAGGATGACATTCCTGCTCCTTTGGTGTCCGGGGGGATCCAGGGTGGTGCTCCAGCCCACCCTCCCACTCCTGCCCGTCCCGAACGTTTCCCCTCGTTCCCGCTCTGTCCCGGTTCCCCTCCGCAGGTTCCCGCGCCATGGAGAAATTCGGGATGAGCTTCGGGGGCGGCCCCAGCAGGAAGGACCTGCTGGAGACCATCGAGGCGCAGAAGCAGCAGCTGCTGCGGTACCAGGCGCGGCTCAAGGACGTGGTCCTGGCCTATAAGAGCCTCCTCAAGGAGAAGGAGGCGCTGGAGGCCAGCCTGAGGGTGCTCTCCGTGTCCCACGACGGGGATCTCCCGGCGCCAGCACCCGGCGACTCCCTGGATGAGCAGAGCTCGGAGCACAGCGAGGACAGCGCGGGCACGGCCACCAGCGCCGACACCGCGGCCGGCCTCACCAGTGCCACCAGTGCCACCAGCAGCGGCGGGGACACTGCGGCCGGCGTGACCAGCGTGGACACCACCACCGGTGTCACCGGCACGAGCAGGGGGGACAGCGAGGAGGACAGAGCCGGCGCCGCCCAGAGAGCCGAGGAGCCCCCCGACGGCGACCCCGGCGACTCGGAGCGCCGGCTGGCACAGCTCCGGGCCCAGCTGGCCACCCTGACGGGCGCGCTGGCCACCGTGACGCAGGAGAAGTCCCGCATGGAGGCCTCGTACCAGGCGGAGAAGCGGGCGATGAGGCAGGAGCTGGAGGAGGCGGCGCGGCGGGCGCGGGGCGAGGCCGAGGGGCTGGCGCTGGAGCTGGAGGGGCTGCGGGAGCAGCTGGCGGAGACCCGGGCGCGGCTCATCGCGCAGCAGCACGAGCGGGCCCGGGAGCAGGGGGACCACGCCGAGATGCTGCGGGAGCTGCAGGAGCTGCTGCGGGCGGAGCGGGAGCTGCGGCGGGACGCGGAGCTGCGGCTGGAGCAGGGCCGGGAGGCGCCGGCGGGCATGGTGGGCCCGGCAGAGAGGGCAGAGAGGGCACAGGGGCACGAGCAGCACGTCCGGCTGCTGAGCCAGGAGCTGGAGGAGCTCAAGAGGGAGCTGCAGGGGGTGCGGGAGGAGAACAGCAGGGCGGACCCCCGCATCCAGCAGCTCCAGGAGGAGATGGCCGCGCTCAAGAACCACTTCCAGGTGCAGCTGGTGCAGGAGATGAAGAAGGTGAGTCCTGGCTGGGAATGGGGGGTTGTATCTGGGGGTTTGGGAAGGGTTTGGGGCTGGAGGAGCCAAATTCCCCCTCCCAGTCCATCAGAGTCCATCACGGGCTTTGACTGATAGGATGACAGTCCTGGAGCAGCTCACTCTATGGGCAATATCCAGGGACAGAGGAAGGGTTGGGGCTGGGGGAGCCAAATTCCCCCTCCCAGTCCATCAGAGTCCAGAGTAACCTGGCTTTGACCGATGGGATGACAGTCCTGGAGCAGCTCATCTCATGGGGTATATCCAGGCACTGGGGAAGGGTTGGTGGCTGGAGGAGCCAAATTCCCACTCTGAATCCTTCTGAGTCCAGGAGGTTTGAGAGAACTGGGTTGGACTGGAATGACAGTCCTGGCAGAACAGCTCTCTCTGTAGGACATACCCAGGGATTGAGGTGGAGCAGAGCTGGCCCCCCTTTGCCCCCCATGTGCCCTAACTCTGCCCTGTCCATGCCCCCAGACGGCCCAGGCCGAGGAGCAGCTCCGGCACCGCGCGCAGATGGAGGAGCAGCGCGTGGCCGACCTGGAGGCACAGGTGTCCCAGGTGTCCGAGCTCCTCGGCACCTATGAGAAGGCCAAGCAGAAGGACCAGCTGGTCATCCAGAAGCTCAAGGACCGCATCGTGCAGCTGGACCTGGAGAACAAGACCTTGGCCATCGCCGCGTCCAGCCGAGCCCCAGGGGACATCCATGGCGAGGAGGCCAACCTGGATGTGAACGTCCTCAAGGACAAGATGGAGAAGCTGAAGAAGCTCCTGCAGGCGGCCACTGGGAAGAGCCAGGTGGACACGGAGGAGCCGTGTGAGCCGGAGCTGCCCAGGGGCTCTGGGGACGGCGAGAAGGCCACGGCCGGGTACTACCAACAGGAGCTGAGGCAGCTGAAGGAGGAGTTTGAGCGGTACAAGGTGAGAGCCCAGCTGGTCCTCAAGAACAAGTCCAGCAAGGACATCAACCTGGCCAAGGAGCTGGAGGAGGCCCAGGAGCAGCTGTCGGAGCTCAGGGAGAAGTACGTGGCGCTCCAGCTGGCCTCGGACGACACGGAGAGGCAGCACCGGCAGGACGTGGAGGCCAAGAAGCAGGAGCTGTCCCAGCTGCAGCAGCTGCACCGGCAGGAGCTGGAGAGGTGCCAGCTGGAGTACCGGGAGCGGGCGCTGCGCCTGGAGGAGGAGATGCACAAGCAGCGGGACCGGGCGCTGGCCGTGCTGGCCGAGAAGGACCGGGAGCTGGAGCACCTGCGGGCGCTCACGCTGCCCCACGCGCTCCAGGCCTCCAGGAGCTTCCCGGACATCTCCCACGGCGACTCCCCCGGCAGGGATTCCTCCGAGGTGTTCCCCCAGGCCCTTCAGCTGCCCTCCGGCTCCGAACCCACCTTCTTCCTGTACGCGGAGCAGCTGGCGCGCAAGGAGGTGGAGATCGCGGCGCTGCGCAAGCACCGGCGCGGCCTGGAGGGGCAGCTGCACCAGCTGAGGGAGAGAGCCCTGGCCGAGGAGGAGAAGCACCGGGAGGAGGTGTCGGCGCTGCAGAGCGAAATCCAGAAGAACCTCCGGGACAAGAGCAGGGAAGGAGCCAACCTGGAGTACCTGAAGAACATCGTGTACCGGTTCCTGACGCTGCCCGACGCGCGGGGCCGGCAGCAGACACTCACGGCCATCCTCACCATCCTGCACTTCAGCCCCGAGGAGAAGCAGAGCATCACCAGGCACTCGGCCCAGGGCAGCTGGTGGCTCCACGGGAAGAGGTGAGGGGGCAGCCCTTGCTCCCTTGCCCACAGGAACATCCTGGAGATTGACCAAAATCGCTTTGCTCGTGGTGAAACCTCCTCCGACCGCGCCCGGAGCTCCCGGACAAGATTTGGGTTGAACTGGTGTTTATAGCACTAATTTGCAGTGGAGTTGTGCCAACTGGGGTCTCTGGTGTGGGAATTTGCTCTGAGATGGGACTTGGTTTAAAAACTGTGGAATTGCAGATCCTGATGCTTTTTTAAAGATGGTTTTAAACTAATCCCAACCAGTCAGGCGTGGGTTAGGGTGGAACTCACTCGGTTCTTCAAACTCGAGCCAGGCTCGTGACTCAGAAGATTAAAAGGAGGGTGGGAAGCACTTTAGATGGAGCTAAAATAGCACCACACCATGAAAGGCTCAAGAGGACGAGGCTTAATGCAGAAAATCTTGAGCATTTTGTCCCAAGTTTCTTCTCTAGAAACAGGTTTAAGCAGTGGATGTAGCACAGGCCCACCCATGGCTCAGGTGTGCTCTCCTTCCTGCCCAGGGGTCCTCTCTGGAATTATCAGTGGTTCCAGGAAGGACAAATGATCTCCTGGTATCAAATGGAACCTGTGGTGTTGACAGGGGCAGTTCCCCACCCTAAGCTGCCACGTGTTCCAGCAGCAGTCGGACCTCTCTGATCCTGTTTGGGAGCAGGAAGCAAAGGAAAGGCTGGAATAGGTGCCTTGCTCCTCGTTTTTGGGAGTTCCAGGGAAGTTTTGCCTCTCTGCAGTGCTGGTTTTGGAAGGAAGGTCCTGTTCCTGCTGGGATGGGGCGCGACAGCTCCAGCAGGGACCTTGGGGTTCTTCCCTAATTTCCTTGGGAATTGGGGAAAGAAGGAAGCCAGAACATCCTGAAACCCCTCCCGAGCCCCAGGAGGGATGATTTGCTGGCAGCCCTGGAACTGGCTCTTCCCAGTTCTGCTCTGCTGGAGCTTCCAGACTTGCTACTCTGCACAGGCAAAACCTCTCTGGAGAGTTGTTTTCCTGCACCTTGTTTGGAATTAAATCTCTGCTACTAAAGCTCAGCTTCCCTGGCCCAGAGTACAGGGATAAGTCTGGATTAACACCCCCAGGTGGTCCTGGAGTTAAAAGCAGGTTTGGGAAGCAGGTCCTGGTGCTGCAGTGCCCAGGGAGGCCTTGGGAAGAAGCTGCCCCTCTTGGGAAGGGCAGCTGGCACAACAGACTCCGTTCCATGACAGGATCCTGCCTTTCCCTTGGAACTGGAGCTGTGGGAGTGATGGTCTGGAGAAGGGATGTGCTGTGTCTCCTCACGACTCAGGGAAACACCTGGATGTTCCCTCTCCTTCCCTTTGCCCCCCGTGCCCCTGGCAGGGTGCTGGGACAAGGGGAACTGCCACCTTCCCAAGGGGACAGGCTGAGGCTCTCCCATGTCCCCAGCCCATCCCAGGGGTGCTGGGGCCACCAGAGGGGGTCCCCCAGTGACCCGAGACCCTGGGACAAGGGTCCTGGGATGCAGCATCCAGTCCTGGCAAGGACAGGGACAGAGATCATGGGGTGCAACATCCCTCCTGCCACAGCCACCCCTGGCACTGCCAGGGACAGGGATGCTGGGCTGCTGCATCCCTCCTTGCCTCCCTGGCTGGCCTGCTCCTGCCAGCAGCCAAATTCCCTGCATTCCACCCCCTCTAATGCAGCTCGTGGTGCCAATTTCTCATCAAAGAAATCCTCAGGGAAAACGTGCCCCGGGCAGAACCTGTCCCTGCTGGGAAGGGGGACACAGCCAAGCCCTTCCTGGTGCTGCCATGGACATTCCCTGTGGGCAGAGGCCATGGGCAGGATCCAGGTGCTGCTCTGGTGGAGGGAACTGGATAGGGATGGGAGGGTTTGTCCCAGGAATGTTTGAAGTGCTTCTGAAGGGTACAAGTGTTGGCTCAGCCAGGGAAGAGCCCGGACACTGCTTCCAGTTTGGAAAGTTGAATCAAGTGGTGCCTCTGGAATACTGGGGATGGCTCCAACTCTCACCCTGGAGTGGTTCCCACAACACCACAAGGAGATGGTGCCTCCTCCAGCTTCAGCTTTGCTGCTCACCCTGAGAGGATGATCCCTGTTCTCCTTCTGCCTCATTCTCTCTGGAGAATGAAGTGACTTGGAATGGATCCCAGGTGTGGTGGGGATCAGTGTGGGATCCAGCTGGGAGCAGGTGATTGCTGTGGGTCCAGTTTGGAGCAGGGGAACAATGTGGGATCCAACTGGGAGGGGAGGAACAGAGTAGGATCTACCTGGGAGACGGGGATCACTGTGGGAGCACACATCCACTGTCCCTGGATCCCTGATCCATCTGCACCTGATGGAGGAAAACCAGGCAGCAGCTGCCTGGGAGCACCTCCAGGGGCTGCCAAAGCGAGTCCTCTGTGTCGCTGTCATACTCGTGCAGCTCCCAGTGCAGTTCCTTCCCCTGCTCCCTCTAGTCCCTCTCCCTTCTCCTCCCCCTTCTCCCTCCCTCAGACCTTCCCCCACATCCCTCCTTCCCCTTTTCCCTCTGTTCCTTCAGCCAATATCCCTGAAATAAAGGTGAGACACTGTTTGAAGCAGGACTCTGGTGGCCTGTTGGTGACTGGCCAGGCAGTGCTTGGAGATCTGAATATCCTTGGGCTTAAAATTATAACAAAATTACTAAATCCCTTCATTTTCCAAGGTCCCTGTGAGTGTGAGGATGGGAGTGCTTCATTCCTGCACCTTCAGTGCTGGTTGGGTGCTGGGGAGAGGATACAGAGGAATCTGGCACTGACAATCCCAGGAAGGCTTGGGTGGAAGGGAAATTAAACACCATCCAGTGTCACCTCCTGCCATGGGCAGGGACACCTTCCATAGCCCAGGTTGCTCCAAGCCCTGTCCAACCTGGCCTTGGACATTCCCAGGGATCCAGGAGCAGCCACAGCTTCTCTGGGAATCCCAGCCCAGCCCCTCCCCACCCTCCCAAACACCAATTCCTTCCCAACATCCCACCCAGCCCTGCCCTCTGGCCCTGGGAAGCCATTCCCTGTGTCCTGTCCCTCCAGCCCTTGTCCCCAGTCCCTCTCCAGCTCTCCTGGAGCCCCTTCAGGCTCTGCCAGGGGCTCTCAGGTGTCCCTGGAGCCTTCTCTTCTCCAGGTGACCCCCCCAGCTGTCCCAGCCTGGCTCCAGAGCGGAGGGGCTCCAGCCCTGCAGCATCTCCAGGGCTCCTCTGGCCTCTCCAGCAGGACAAGGAGCTCTCGGCTGCTGTTCCCTCACTCCCCACATGCCGAGGGATGTCCGGGTGCTCTCCTGGGCTCCCCAGCACGAGGTCCACGTGCGTGCGGGCTCGCAGGGCTGGGATGGATCCGCCTGCACCGCGGGGAAGCTCCTCCTGGCCCGGCTGGGCAGGTTCCTCCGGCCGTGCCGTGTCCGGGTGCCCGCAGAGCGGCGTGGGACGAGCCCGGACGGCGGCGGGGGCTGTTCCAGTGCCATCCCTGGCTGTGCCCAGGAAGAGCCTGGACGGCTCCAGGCTCCCACCACCATGGCCAAGGCAGAGGAACAGCCGTGGGCTCTCTCGGATACCCAGGTATCCACGTGCGTGCGGGAAACCCTTTGGAGCCCCGGGAATGCCGCTGCCGAGCGCTGCCGATCCCGTTCCAACCCACCCTGGCCGAGGGGTCCCGGCCGGAGCTGGGGCAGCGCCGAGCGAGCACACGGCGGCGACGGCCACCACCCAGCAAAGGGGTCCCGGCCCCCCGGCAGCTCTTCCCAGGCTCCTGCCCCGCGGTCCCGGTGGCTCCGGCGCCGGGATCCACCCGGTCCCGGCGGATCCTCGGCGGCGGCTCCGGCGGCGCCGTCTGGGAGCCGCTCCCGGCGTTGTCCCGGGTGGGACGCGGCTTCCTGGCGCTCCCCAGCCCCGGGCGAGGGAATCCGGGATGCTGTGAGGGAATCCCAGGAGGGAAACTCGGGAGAGTGGAGCAGGGAAGTCCCGCCGTGCAGCCACCGCCGAGGGGATAGTGAGGAACCGTTCCTGGCCCTCCGCTGACCCCCACCAGTCCTGGCACAGCGTCTCCTGGGAAAACACCTTGCCCAGTGTTTCTGGGCACCGGCTTCGTCCAGGGACGCCCGAGGGAGCGAGTCCGGCCGTGCCGTGGGGCTCCACATCCGCCGAGCCGTGGGGCTCCCGGGGTGGCTCCGCTCCGGGACCCCCGAGCCCGCGCTCCCTCCGTGTCTCCCTCAGGTCCTGGTGCTGATGGGAATCTCCATCCCGGCCGCGCTGCTCAGGTGGGTCCTGGCCCCTCTCCCGGGGCTGGAACCGGGGCTTGACAGCGGCTCTGCCCAAACATTTACCAGCAGCCCCGTCTCCTCCAGCCTCCTGGGTAGCGGATCCATCCTCGCTGTCACCTCCCGCCGGCGGCGGTGCTGCCACATCCAGGTGAGTGTCACCGGCTCCTGAACATCCAGGTGAATGTCACCGGCTCCTGAACATCCAGGTGAGTGCCACCAGCTTCCAGGGCCACAGGGCTGGGTCTGGCCTCAGCTAAGCCCGAGGCAAAGCCGGGCCAGCAGCGGGATAAAGCCGCGAGAGGAGGGCAGGAGGTACAGGATGTCCAGGATATTCAGCACTCGCTCCAGCCCCCCAGGAACAGCCGGCCCGGCCCGGGGAGGGCCGTGGGAGGTCGTGCTGCCCTCCGACCTAACGCCGTGGGCCTTCCCCAGCTGCGGCCCCTGTTCCTCCTGGCCCTGGCAGATTTCCTGGCCGCCTCTGCCCTGCTGGGCACGGCCACTATGCAGCTGCTGCCGGCCCCGCTGTCCGTGCCCGCGTACCCAGCCTGTCCCTACGGGAGGATGCTGGTCACGGTAAGGGGGCACCAGGGGCCGGGACGCCCCTCCTGGACCGCCGGGAACAGCCGAGACCGCTGGGAGGGCAGAGGCGCCGGGTGGGCAGTGCAGCCGGCGGGGCAGGGGGGTGTCGGGGTGCAGGGCACGAAGAGGGAAGGGGTTGGGGAGGCGCTGTGGTGTCGGGGTGCAGAGGGAATAGGGAGGCGCTGGGCACAGCACGACCCCGGCTCCTTCTCTCTCTCCGTCTCCTCTCCCAGACCTTCTACTCAGTCTCGTTCCTCATGGTCGTTGTCTACGCATACGAGTCCTATCGCGCCGTCCTCGGGGGGCGAGCCTGGCCCCCGGCGGTGCTGCAGGTCCGTGCTCCCTTGCCTGAGTGAGCTGGGCATCGTCCTGCCACACACAGCCCTGCTAGGACCTGGGCATTGCCCTGCCAGGACCTGGCCATCGCCCTGCACACACACAGTCCTGCCAGGACCGGGGAGCAGCGGGGGGATCCGGGACAGCCCCGTTCCCTGGGGCATTGGGGGTTCCCCTCCTCCCTGTTGGAGCGGAGCCGGTCCCTCTGCTGCTGCCGCTCCTGCAGCCCCGGCTCAGGGCAGGATCCTCCCACAGGAGCGGAGCCGGTGCCTGGAGAGCGCGTGGCAGGGAATTCCCTACATCCTGGCCTGGTAGGTGCCCCTCCCGGCCGCCCCGGCCGTCCCAGGACACCCCGGGACACTCACCCCGCTCTGCCCCAAGGCTGGTGCCGGCGCTGACGCTCCTGGGGCAGCTCCTCGCCCGCGGCTCCCCCGGCACCGACATCGCGCCCGTGGTGCCCTGGAACGGGAACGGCTCCCACGAGACCTTCGGGCTGTACTGCTCCAGGTTCGGGCCCGGGGACATCCCCTCCCTGCCCTGGGACTGCTGCAGCCCCTCCGGGACACTGCCGGGGCTGGGGGCGTTGGGGGGATTTGGGATTGCGGTGGGGGATTTGAGGTTGAGGGATTTGGGGTTAGGGTATTTTGGGGTGGGGTATTTTGGATCGGGGAATTTGGATTGGGGTATTTGAGGTGGAGAGGTCGGGGGTTGGGGTGGGGTATTTTGGGCTGGGGTATTTTGTGTTGGGGTATTGGAGGTTGGGGTGGGGCACTTGGGGACCACCAGCAGCATCCTCTGTCCTCCCTCCAGCTGCCTGCCCCTCCTCCACCGTGCTCAGGACATCTGCTACCAGGTGAGCACCGCCGGGTGCCCATCCCTGCCGGTCCTCCCACCCACCCCCAGCGGGGCACGGGGCTCCGNGGGGCAGATGCTGCCGGAGGGCCGGGATGGGGTGTCCCCGTGTCCCGGCTCCAGCAGAGGCAGAGGGGCAGCTCGGGCGGCTCCCAGGCCGTGGGGCCGTGGCACAGCTCGGGGCAGGGCCGCCCCCGCCCCACGGAATTCCCGCTGCCCCCCAGTACGTCAGTGAGAAGAACGTGGGTCTGGAAGGGAAAATCATCTTCCTGCTGTACGTGCTGCTGGTGCTCGGCTGCTGCACGGTGAGGACACGGCACGGGGGGGCCAGGGCCCGCGGCAGCCCCCCCTGACCCCCTCGGTCCCCCCCCAGCTCCTGTACCATCGGGTGAGGCTCCGGTGCCGCAGGAACGTCGCGGTGCCTTTGCTGCCCCTGGAGAGGGACGGGGGCTTTGGGGGCGGGAGCGGCCACGGCGCCAGCAGAGCCTCCCAACGCTTCCAGCTGCTTTTCCTGCTCTGCTGGACACCAGGCAAGTCCGTGTGGGGGTGTCCCATGGCCCTGCGGGGTCAGAGGAGGGGTGTCCCACCAAGGAGTGTCCTTTGTCTCCCACCCACAGCTGTCCTCCTCACGCTCCTCTCCTTCACCGGCATCAAACCTGCATCGGTCTTTGTCCTCTACATTGTCACAGTGAGTAAAAACCTCATTTCCAGGGCTCCTGAGGTGGACTGTGGGTCTCTCAGCCCTTGGGGACACCCCCACCCCCGGCCACAGGGTGAGGACACAGCCCCGGTCCCAGCCCGGCTCTTCCCGCCGGTTTGCTGGTCGGGGTTTAACCCCTCAGCTCTTCCCAGGGGGTTGGTGTGGTTTAATTATCCACATTAAGAGGAAAAACCCCTGCCGTGTCCCCGTGTCAGCCGTCCCTGTGTCACCCGGGCTGTGCTGGTCCCGGGGGCTGCAGGGGCAGCCAGTGGCAGCGCTGACCTTGCCCTCTCCGCCTCTGTGTCTCCCCCAGGCCCTGGCCGTGTCCCTCCAGGGCTTCCTGCACAGTTTGGTCTATGGATGGATGCGGGAGAACTTCCGCCGGGAGGTGCTGGGCAGGAGCCCCTCCCTGCAGCACCCCCGGGGCATCAAGGCTTTCTACGACGACTCCCTGGGGGCTGTTCCCTGAGCTCCCACCTCATCCTGGGGGCTGTTCCCTGAGCTCCCACCTCATCCTGGGGGCTATTCCCTGAGCTCCCATCTCATCCTGCTCCCTCCAGGCTGCCCAAGGCCACGGCAGGATCTGCATGTCCCCGGCTGCTCATGGAATCATGGAATGGTTTGGGTTGGAAGGGACTTAAAGCCCATCCAGTGCCTCCCCCTGCCGTGGGCCCGGACACCTTCCAAGGCTCCCAGTGGCCAGGCAGGATCTCCCTGGACTTGCCCCTCATGCCTGGGAAGGTTTGAGGGCACAGGAGGTGCTGGGCAGGTTCCCACAGTGAAATGAATCTCCCCTGTTTATTCATGTTAATGCCTGGGAATGACTAATCAGCCAATTCTGTGATCCTGCATTGCCTGCTTCCCTCCATCCCACGGACTGAGAGGGACCTGGAGCTGCTAAACAGAGATTTAATTTGGACTACAGAGTTTATAAGGCATTTTTTACTGCATGCAATGGTTCAGATAACTCAGGATTTGGGAACAGGGCAGGGCTGAAAGACCTGATGAGTGGTGAAGGGGGCAGAGAGAAAAAGATGTGAAGAAAAATAATGGAGAGACTACAACGGCCTGGAAGGACAGGACACAGGGAATGGCTTCCCACTGCAAGAGGGCAGGGTTACATGGGATACTGGGAAGGAATTGGTGTCTGGGAGGGTGGGCAGGCCCTGGCACAGGGTGGGCAGAGAAGCTGTGGCTGCCCCTGGATCCCTGGGAGTGTCCAAGGCCAGGTTGGATGGGGCTTGGAGCAACCTGGAGTGGTGGGAGGTGTCCCTGCCCATGGCAGGGGGTGGAATGGGATGGGCTTTAAGGTCCCTTCCACCCAAAACAGTCTGAGATTCCATAACAGTGGGTTTGCACGAGATGGGGTCTGGTTTTCCTGGGAGAGACACAAAATTAAAAATACATTGAGGGACAATTCTTGACACAAAAAATTTGGACCACTGAGGAACAGCTACAGGATGATGGTAGAGTTCCCATCCCTGGAGGGATTTCAAAGCCATGTGCATGTGGCCCTTGAGGACATGGCCAGAGGTGGTCTTGGCAGTGCTGGGGGATGGTTGGATTCGATGGGTTCAGGGGATTTTCCAACCCAAATGATTCCATGATTCCATGCCATGGGAAGGGCAGAGGGACACACCAGGCAGATGCAGGGCCAGGTGCTGTGAAGCCCCTGGAGAATTTGGATGCTGATGGCCAGGAGTGACCACAGCAGGGACACCCCCACCCACACCAAATAAAGTCCCCAGACTCCAAACCAGAACACACCTTGGCTTCAGGTTGTTTTGTTTTAAACTATTATTTTCTACTTTACAGTGTTTGGGGCCAGCACAGGCCCTGCAGAGCTGTGCACGGACACACACAGACTATGTACAGAATCCACACTGTCCCTAAGGATACAGCACAGCATTCCTTGCTCCGGGGGGCAGAGGCACTGGGAGGCCCAGGAGGCTCCTGCTGCTCTGTGCCTGGCTCCAGAGGGGGAATGCAGGAGGAGTTCAGCCACCTCCGAGCCCTCTGCCCCAACTCCCAGCCCTGAGAACAGGCATAGAGCGATGGGAACGGCACAGCTTCCACTGGGAGCACTGGGAATGCCACAGCTCTGGGCAGGATCAATCCTGCCATGTGCAAAGGTGCTGAGTTCAACCAAGGCAGGCTTCTGACAGGACAAGGGTGCGTCAGGCTGCCAGATCCGTCCTAACCACTTTTTTTAGGCAAATATTCCAGCCCCGGCTGGCCACCTGGATGGGGAAATGCAGGTGTGGAGCAGCAAAGGCCGTGGGCTCACAGTGAATCCATTCCCAGGGCAGGAGGCAGGAGCAGAGCAGCAGGACCAAGTTCTGTGGATTCCCACTTGGCAGGGCCTGTAGGAATCAGCTTCTCCAACACATTTTATGGGGCAGTGGTCTGAGATCAGCACTCCCAGTGCCCCAGGCACAGCACTAGTCCCTCCCAGCAGCCATCCCAGGCACTCTGGAGGGCTCTGATCCTTGGGGATGCACCAGCCTCTCCTCCTCTGGCTCTGCCCTGGGGAGAATCCAGCAGCATTCCATGTGCAGATTCCTCCACCTGCTCCCCCTGTGGCCAGAGCTCGTGCTGGGATGAGCCAGGCTGCTCAGAGGCAGGGACAGCTTCTTTGCCTCCTCCTCATCATCAGGAGCTGTCCTGAGAACAACCCCCCAGCCAGGGCTGGTCCGGCTCCATCCGGGCAGGACGAGGCCGTGGGAATGCTCTGCACAAGGATGGTGTGTCTGAGTGCACAGCCTGGCACCTCCTGACCTGCCCACAGCCACACAGGGGACAATTCCTCGTGGACAGCCCCAGCCCAGGGCAGGATCAGACAGGGAACAGTGCACAGGCTCCCCACGTCAGCCACGGCTCCGACCCACGCCCCGATCCCGGCCCCGCCAGCGGGATCAGGGAAGAAGTTTCCTCTCCAAACACAACTGCAGATGCCTGGAGCAGGGTGGGAGCAGGGTGGGAGCAGGGTGGGAGGGTCCCTCCCTCTCCAGGAGCCCGTCCCCACGCTCAGGGGTGGTGCAGCACAGCCTGCAGGTCCTCGGGCAGGGAGCCGATGATGGTGTCGATGTAGAGCCCCACCCGCTGCAGCGTCTCCTCCTTCACAGGCAGGTGCTGGCACCTGGCCCTCACCTGCAGCCAGGGGAGGACACACAGGGAGTCACCATTCCTGCAGAATCCCCCTTGGCCTTTGGCTCTGGCACGTGGTTGCTTTAGTCTGGGATACGAGACAAGGAAACAGCCCCTGGGCCTCAGGGAGGAGAAGAATCCAAATCCTCAGAACTCCAAGGATGTTACACGATGTTTCCTGATTGTCCCATTTCCCAGTTCTCCAGGGAGTGAGAACAAAGCTTTCCACGGCACAGGGGAGATCCGTGTCCCCGGCCTGCCCCTGCCACAGAGAGGAGCAAGTGAAGAGTGGGGAGGAAAACTCACCAGCTTCTCCCGGAGTTTGAGCACCAGGTCCACAATCTCCACCTCAGACTTGTCCTTCATCCAGGCCACGATGTCCTAGAGAGAGAAGGGCTTTCCTCAGGGACATCCTCCAGAGGGATTCCCCTAAGCAAAGCCTGAAACAAAGGCGAGGAGGAGGTTTCTCATCCTCATTCCCAAAGGAGAGCTCTTCCCACTGCTCTGACCATGACAGTACCAGGCTCTTCCCTGCAGGAGCAGAAGGAAGGCCAGTGCAGGAGCACAGTCAGGGCTTCCCTCCTCCATCAGCTCTGTAACTCAGAGCCATGCCCAGGATTTCAATCCAGTTCCAACCAGGAGCAGCTCTGGCCCTGCCCACACCCTGGACAAGGACCTGCATTGCTGCGAGGAGAGGAAGCAGCTGGACATGCACCCGGGTGGGATTCCAGGGCTTCCAGGGGAATTCCAGCAGCTACTCCAGGCACTGCCAAAAATGCTCCTTATTTTCATCAGACATTATGGAAGCCACAAACAGATGATCATGGAATCATGGAATGGTTTGGGTGGGAAGAACCTTGAAGCCTGGCCAGTCCCCCTCCCTGCCATGGGCAGGGACACCTTCCATAGCCCAGGTTGCTCCATGCCCTGTCCAACCTGACCTTGGACACTTCCAGGGATCCAGGAGCAGCCACTGCTTCTCTGCCGGGGCCTGCCCACCCTCCCAAACACCAATGCCTTCCCAATATCCCATCCAGCCCTGCCTTCTGGCACTGGGAAGCCATTCCCTGTGGCCTGTCCCTCCAGCCCTTGTCCCCAGTCCCTCTCCAGCTCTTCTGGAGCCCCTTTAGGCTCTGCAAGGAGTTCCAAGGTCTCCCTGAACCCTTCTTTTGTCCAGGTAAGGAATTTATTCCACATATTTGGGATAAAATAAACTAAAAGCCCTTGGTACTTCCAGCCTGGCTGGGGAAGAGCCCGAGGAGTGGCAGAGAGCTGAGAGGAGCAGGCAGAGCTCTGGGGGCCGCTCCGCTCTGTCCCAGCTTATCCCTGTGCCCCGGGGGACAGGAGGCAGGGCCGTGGCCCCACGGGCACAGACCCCACGGGAGCAGGGCCAGGCAGTGCCCGAGGCCCCGGGACCCCCGTGGGGGGCACACACCGCCTCACAGATGGCCTCCAGGTGAAGGGCCTCCAGCTTGTGGGTCATCTCCCGGTGCCGCTGCCGGAACCAGCCGTCGAAGTTGGGGGACTTGAAGAAACGCCTGCAGGGAGAAAGGCCAGGGAATCAGGGAATCATGGAATGTGCTGGGCTGGAAGGACCCCCAGGGGTCACCCAGTCCAACTGCTGGCCCTGCACAGGACCCTCTGACATCCCACCGTGTGCTGAGAGCTCCATGGGGTGGGGTTTGGGACAGGGGCACCTGGCTCTGGGAATGCCGGGCACCGGCACAGGGACTCCCCTGGATCCCTGGAGTGTCCAAGGCCAGGTAGGACAGGATGGAGCAACCTGGGCTATGGGAGGTGTCCCTGCCCATGGCAGGGAGTGACACTGGATGGACTTCAAGGTCCCTTCCCACCCAAACCATCCCAGGACTCTCTAATTCTGTGATTATTGTTTCTGTTCACTTTCTGGGATTTTCCCTTCCCCTTTCCCTTCCCACCGAGTATCCAACTTCTGCATTTTTCCCACTCATATTGTACTGTCATCTCCATCCCATTTATAACTGATTAGCCTTACTGTAACTGTGGACAAACTCTCCTGGCAAGGTCTCTGCTCATCATGACACACAAACCAGAGCCTTCATCCCACCCTGAGTTTGCTCTTCCTGACCATTCGGAACTAATCAATTTATAGGATGAGTTCTGCAGGGGACCAAAACTCCCTTTTTCCTCCCAATTCTAGTTCAGGGTTTGATGTTCATTGTAACTAATGTCTATTGATGGAATAAGGGAATTAATGACCCAGATCCTACCTGTAGAGGCCTAACCAGTCCCCCTTGAGCACACAGGTGAGCTGGGGCCCAGCATGTTCCAGGGTCTTCATGAAATCTTCCTGACAGAAAGGACGGATCTGGGGAGGATTCTGCAGGCACAGAGTCCAGGTTAAAGGACTCCAAAAGAAACCAGGAAAATGAAGTTTGCATTTGCACTGGGAAAGGTGCACAAAGCACAAATCAGGATAAAACTGCAGGAACACCTTGAGGTTAATCTTCAAATGAAGCTCCCAACTGCTCAGCTCACGGCAAAACAGGAAACATCTGTCCCAAGGCTTGGTTCAACTTCTTTATTTTAGATTTAAAGGACTAACAACCCTCTCCCCTCAAGGAGGGACGTTCACACAGAATCTCAGAGTGTGTGACCAGCACATGGTGCAGTAACTCCCAACCCTGCAGTCACAGGGAAGGAGAAGCAACTGGAAAATCCAACCTACCTTCCATGGAGTGATGGCTCTCTGCAGAGGCATCAGGCTGGCAATGTAGTGCTCCTAGGAAGAAATAAACCCCAAACATTAATATCATAATAAAGAAGTTACAACCTCTCTTGTGAACAACAGCCTCTTGTGAGGTCATGGAGTTTGAGGGTTTTCCTCCAGAGCATCCCAGGCCCAACAACAGCCTCAGACTTTGGGGGTTCCTTCTCTTTTTTCTTTCATGGCTGCATTTTACATGAGCCCAAGTGTCCCAGATGGTTTCTCACCAGGTTCTAGGTCACAAAAAGACACTGCAAGAACCCCAAATGTGCCATGGGAGAACATGTTGGGAAGAGTTAGCAGTAGGGGCTGGAATCCCAGAGGAGGCTCTGTCCTCTCGGGCCTTGCATCCTGAGATCATGGAGAAAAGGACAGGACAGTGGACAGACCTCCTGCTCTCCAGCACAGCCCCCAGAGCCAGAAGGGGGGCTCACACTGGGAATGGGGGCAATTCCAGCACTGGAAGGGAAAAGGAATGGTTGGGGCTCCCATCCCTTCCCTATTTACTCGTTTGACCACCCGCTCTGCCATTAAAATCAAATTCCAGGGAACACCTATTCCCACACTGAGGGAACCAGGTTGTGCCTCTCCACAGTGAGCTGGAAAATATCCAAACTGCAGATTTTTATGGTAATTACTGGAATTTAGGTTCAAGAGACATTTAGTTCCTTTCTGTGGAGTAAAACCTCTCTGGAGTGACATATCCCATGGAGCCAGGCTGGGAGAGCTGGGGGGGTCACCTGGAGAGGAGAAGGGTCCAGGGACACCTGAGAGCCCCTGGCAGAGCCTGAAGGGGCTCCAGGAGAGCTGGAGAGGGACTGGGGACAAGGGCTGGAGGGACAGGACACAGGGAATGGCTTCCCAGTGCCAGAGGGCCGGGCTGGGTGGGATGTTGGGAAGGAATTGGTGTTCGGGAGGGTGGGCAGGCCCTGGCACAGGGTGACACTGTGGCTGCTCCTGGATCCCTGGGAATGTCCAAGGCCAGGCTGGATGGGGCTTGGAGCACCCTGGGAGAGTGGAAGGTGTTCCTGCCCATGGCAGGGGTGGGATGAGATGAGTTTAAAGGTCCCTTCCCACCCAAACTATTCCATGATTCCCTGCTCCTGAATCTCTTAGAGATACAATCACAGGCAGGGCAAACCCCTCACTCTCCTGGTCCCTCCTCCTCTGAGGAGTCTCTGGCACTCACCAGGGGAATGATGAAGCTCTGGGTGAGCTCCAGGAGGTGACGCCTCAGCAGGGCACTCTGCACCTCGGAGGGACGTTTCCTCTGGATCCCCTGGAAGCACAAAACCCCCTCAGGTCACTCGGGTGCCCCTCGGGGTCACACAGACTCAGCAGTTGCAGCCAGTCCAGAGCAGCGTGGAACTGTCCTGCCCAGAACAGAGCCCAAGGTACAGATTCCAAAGTACAGGTTCAGCATTCCAAACTTCACTGCACAGAATCTCTTTATTCGGGCTTTTTAATATCAGTTCTCACTCTGGGTATCGTCAGAGCCAGGATTTAATCCTCAATACCGAGAGGAAAATCCTAAATCCGGCACGATGGATGTGTCCAAATAACTAAATCACTGCCCACCAGGAAGTCTGTTCCCTCTGGAATGTCCTGCCTGTTCAAACCAAGCTGTTGGCACAGTTTTCCCATCCTGGATGCAGGGTAGAGTGGGAAGTGCTTACCTTTAGCAATCTCTTTATCAAGGTTTTGTCTTTGTGAAGGAATGTTTTATAAGAAGTATAGATTCCTAGATTGGAAAAAAAACCACAAGATCAGGAAGAACACAGACATGAGGAACATATTTTTGCCTATTTCACGTGCAGGAGAACAGGACTGAGATTCCCAGCAGAAGCGCCTGCAGCTGTGTATGTGTAATTACAGAAATCATTATAGATTATTACAAAACCATGGAATTGCTACAGCAGTCTACTCACAGCAGGATTAAAGGGCTCTGAGCTGCCTCCAGGACCTTCTCACACTGAGTTTATGGTGAGAGAACTTCCTGGAGGCAGCTTTTGGCAAAGGCCTGGGATGGACACTCAGCTGTGACAGCTGAGCAAGTCCCTTAAACTGCCATCACACCTAAAAAACACCTAGGTGTGATATATAAAAAACAACCCCCAAGGAAACACTAAAACAACAGGTTCAATTAATTTAAATTGGCTTCTTCCACCCCAGAACAAAGGTGTGCAATGTTCCTGGGTTTGCCATGGGTGTTCCAGGGGCAGATCAGGTGTGGGAAGGGGGTCACACCAACACCCCTATTTGTTGGGATGCAAAGAACAACGGGCACAGCATCCTCATCCCTGCAAAATCCTCCCCATGGAAGCATAAACAAGAGCGAGTCCTGTACGAGGAAAGGACTGACCTGGTTTGGTGTCCAGGGTTTTGAGCTTGGCCAGTTTCTTCACCTTCACCTGCTTGGGCAGGTCCCCTGTGACAGACAGGGGTGGCAGCTCAGGCTCTGTCCCTGTCCCCAGGAGACACTTGGCACTTGAGAACACCCAGTCCTACACTTGGCCATCCTAATTCACACCCTCCCTCCCCCTCACAGGAGCCTCGTCTCCCTGTCCTGCTACGATTTGGGAACAAGGACGTGTTGAGGAGGCACTGCAAGAACTCCTCGGCCTCGAGGGTTCCTTGGCCTCACAGTTAATGAGGGAGTCTCCCTCCCCACCTTTTCCCCTTCTCAGTGCAATTTTCTCTTTCCTACCCAGGAAGGGCTTCTCCTTTTCTGACTGCTTGAGCAGAGCACAGCAGACCACCCTCACAAGGGACCGAGTTCCCCAGTGCCCCACCCTGCCGGGGCAGGACCCGGAGCTCACACACCCCTCTGGCTGTGCCAGGGATGAGGAGCACTGACAGCACCGCGAGGGCTGGCAGTGCCCCCCGGGCTCGGGGCCACCCTCACCTGCCATCCGGAGCTCCCCCACCCGGACGATGTGCGGCCAGTGCTGCAGGGTTTTGATGAAGAAAGGGTTTGTGACGCCCACGACGATGTTCGGCCTGGGGAGGGGGAGGAGAGGCAGCACAGTGGGCAGCTGGGGGGGCTCTGTGCCCAGAGGGGCAGGAGGGGGCGGCGGGGTCAGG
>VXAU01000231.1:34613-102497 GCA_013399695.1 Formicarius rufipectus
CGTTTCGTGCGGATCTGGGTTAAATCCGCCCGCTCTGCGCGTGACAGTTTCCTTGTCCGGTGTTTTGGAGCGAGCGGGGCGGGATGGAGGGGCCGGGGGGCAGTGCGGGGTTCGGGTGCGCCTGGCCCGCTCCTGGATCGCACCCGGCCCGCCCCGTGCCCACGCCTGGCCGGCGACGAAGGGCTGGGGGTGTTGGCAGTGGTGGTGACAAGGTCAGGGCGGGGGGCAGGTCCCCCCACGGGGGTCGGATCCCACTCCCGAGAGCCCGGGGATCTCCTTCCTTCCCAGGGTCAGGTCCCTGCGGGTCAGAGCTCGGGGGTCAGCGCTCAGGGTCCCCCTCCCGAGGGCCGGGCCACCCTCCTGGGGCTCATCCTCCTGGGACTCTGGTTCCGTCCAGGGTGTCGGGTCCCCCACTCAGGGCTCAGGTGCCCCTCCCGAGCAGCTGGTCCCTTTCTTGGGGTTCTGGTCCCCTCCCGGCGGTCAGGACCCTCCCAGGGGTCTGGTCGCTCCTCTGGGAGTCAAGTGCTCCTCTTGGTCCCCGAGGGTCAGATCTCCCTCCCGAGGGTCCCTCTCCCGAGGGTTGGATCACCCTCTGCAGGATCTGGTTGCTCCTCTGGGGGTCAGGTCCCCCTCTCGAAGGTCAGAGGTTGGTGAATCCCCTTCCTGAGGGTCTGGTCCCCTTGCAGGAGTCAGGTCCCCTTCCTGGGGATCAGATCCCCTCTCAGGGGTCAGGTCACCACCCTGCGTGTCAGGGGTGAGGTGTCTCCCTCCCGGGGACCCCCTGACCTCGGGTGTAGAATTTGGCCCTAAATGTCACCAGGTTGGTTTTATGAACAGCCATAGACAGGGGTAGGAGTTGAGGCCACCAACGGTATTGCTGCAGGACCTGATCTGACAGAGACAGCTCCTGGCCGAGTCAGGAGGGCCCTGCTCAGTCTCAGGGCCTGCTTTGGACCAGCTAAAAAAACCCAAAAAAAACAACTGGGAAGTGAAAAAGAGAAACTGAGAGAACTTGAAGGGACCTGAGGGTTTTTTCCTGGATTGATCCCCCACTTGAAAATCAGTATTTTAAAAGCATGAAGCTTGTTTTCATTGTTTATATTCTCTCTCAGAAAGGACAAAGTTGTGATTCTAGCCCCATAGATTTGAACTGAGCTCTTGGGAGCAGATTTGGGTTATAAAGCTGCGTTTTTTAAGACTGATGAGAGAAGAAACATTTTGTGTTTTCTCTGATTACTCTGACACTTAAAAGTGAATGTGCTGCCAAAATACTTCAGTGGTAAAAAAAACCCTGGTGGATGGTAGTATAGGGATTTCCATGGCAACCAATGGTGATCTCATGGGAAGCAAAGTTAAATTTTTGGCTGTGGAGTGGGAGCTCATCATGGTTTGGGCTGGCCTGAGTGACATTTGCTCAGGAGAAGGTGATGGGGGTTGGATAGGAACAAACTGGGCTGGGATTAAGGCTTGTTTTCTGTGTGTGTGCAGGCATTACTGGTGGGTTTTGTGCTTTGGATTAATGTTGCAAATCCAGGGGTCTGGGACAACATCCTGACTGGAAATGGTGCTGACTTGGTGGTGCTGCAGCAGGTGCCTAGGCAGAGCCGTGTGGGAAACGGTTCCTGCAGAGCCTCAGAGTGGGGGAGAACATTTGTTGTGGGCTGCAGGAGCTGTGGAGCATCCTCCTGCTCCACCTGGTGTTCCAGGAGCTCTGCGCTCTGCTGGGGGAGGGATTTCTGACGTCGGGAGTTGGAGACTGTCAAAAATAATAATGAAGAGGCAGCTCTCTCTGAAAGCTGATGTTTGGGGGTTTGTGCCAGGGAAGAAGCAGTCTGTGGGCTTCCATGGTTTTTGGGAAGCTTGAGGCCACTGTCGGGAGCGGCACAGCCCGGATGGCAGAGCTGCCCTGCGGAAAAGGGGCTGCTGGGCCGGGCTGTGCCCTTCAGTGGGATCCCCCGGCACTGGGCACAGTTCACTGGTTGGACTGGGAGTCAGCTGCAGGGATTACATCCCTGCTGTCCCCACACAGTGGCATCCTGAGCAGGAAGGAGGAATTGGTTGGTTAAGTTGCTTTGGTAGGGAGGTATCCCAGGCATTTTCCCATGGCGTTTTCCATGCTCTGTGGAAGGAGTGCTTCATTTGAGTTCTCCTCGGAGTTTTCTGGTGGTGAAGGCAACCCAAAACTGTTTTTCCCCGAGTCAAGCAGTGGTACATACGGAGGAATTCCAGCATTATGGAATCCTGGAATGTCGTGAGCTGGAAGGACCCACATGGATCAGAGTCCAGCTCCTGCACAGATACCCCAACGATTCCATTCTGTCCCTGAGAGCGTTGTCCACATTCTGCCTGTGCTCTGGGCCCGCTCCCTGGGGAACCTGTTCAGTGCCCACCACCCTCTGGGGGAAGGACCTTGTCCTGAGACCCCACCTGAACCTCCCCTGGCACAGCTTCCCTTGGGTCCTGTCACTGCTCACCAGAGTTTGTGGAGAGCTTTCGGCTGGGAACAGAGGGATGAGCTTCCTGCTCTGCCTTGCTGCCAGTCAGGTGTGTGCAAGAGGAAAAGCCATGGATTATGTGTTTGGGATCATGGCTCCATGGATGCCATCCAGCAGGATGGTTTCTTAACAGGGGCTGGGAGTCAGAGTGCAGTGCCTGAAGGGCAATAGCTGCTGCACTGGAATAAGCTCAGCCATAAAAATGGGCAAACTGGAATGCCAAGAAAGAGGCGAGTCTCTTGTTAGAGTAAATGTTTTTGGAACAAGAGTAGAACAACAAGAATAACTGGGAAATTTGGGTGTAAATGGTGCAGGAAAAGCAGGTGAGGTCGGTGAGCTGAGAGCAAAAGAGGAGCAAGGTGTTCAATCATGGAATATCCTGAGCAGGAAGAGACTCACAGGGATCATGAGTCCAAGTTCTGGTCCTGCACAGGACCCCCCAAAATCCCACCATGTCCCTGAGAGCATTGTCCAAACAATCCTTGAACTCCAGGACCATGGCCACTTTCCTGTGGAGCCTGTTCCACGTTGACAGAACTTTAGAGAACTTTACAGGAAGGAAGATCTGTGGGAGGTCTTGTTTTGCTGGATGCAAAATGACTGAAAAACTAATTGGGGAGTTAATAGAGTGTGTTAATGAGTGACGGCAGTGCTCGGGCTGAGCCGTCGGACACGGAGCAGCCCCGGGAGCAGAGCCGCTCACTCCTGGCCCTGTTTGTAGGGAACACAGTCCTGCTCTTCAGTACATGTACGGGCTGGAGTGTTTGTTACCTCCTTTTCACAGAAAATCCACAGATGTCGATGGGTTTATAGAAGGCTCAAGGAAGGAATGTGGCCTCTGTGTGACCAGGAGTAGCAACAAAGGATCTTAAGTGTCTCCTTTGATTCAATATTATTGGAAGCAGGAGTGTGTTGTCTTTTCTGGCCACTGCTGTGTTTCTCTACTTGTGCTTTTCCCCTTCCCTCTCCGGGTCTCTGTTCCTCCCAGCATCCTTCCCCTTCTCTAGGATGGACTTCCCTGCTCCTTGTTTTGATCTGCCAGCACTGCAATAACCAATATTGACATTATTATCACGTGGCTTTGCTGTTTTCACCTGTGTGTTAACTCTGGTTTGGAGAGAAACTTGGGCAAATAAATATCAGTTATGTCAGGAAATGAAACTTTCACAGCCAAACTGAAAAATCTCAGATGAAAAAAACTTGGGTTTAGGTGGAATTTGATGCCACACACATTGGTATTGGATCAGGGCTGGAAGTGGGAAGTTTGGCATTCCCTCTTTGGGCTTGTTAGTGACATTTAGCTCCAGATAAAACAGGGCCACTGTGAACAGTTAAAATAATAAATGTCTGCATGGCAGGGCCTGAAGCCTGAGGAAGATTGTGATTTTTGGCAGGGGCCCCTTCACACCAAACTCAGAGCCTTGGAAAGGAGTGTCGGCAAAGTGAGCACGAGGGTGATGTCAGAAGGAAGTTCATCTCCTTGGGCTGAGTTGGCAACTGTGGAGCTGGGATGCTCCTCCTTTCCCTCTCAGTTTCTCTTTGCTTGTGTCCACCTGTTCTCTGGGAGCCGAGGGAGGCTGTGCTGGTGTCCCAGCCCCACCAACACCCAGTTGCTTACCCGCAGTCAGTACTGGCCTCTTGAGGACACAGGGCTTCTCTGGGCAGGAGGGGACCCGGAAGGCATGAGAAAACAACCTCTGGGTAAATGGCAAAGGTCAGGGAGTCACTGGAGACAGGGAGGGCTCCAAGCTCTTCCCTGGCTGGGGCAAACGCAGGGGCTTCACTGTCACAGCTTCCCATTAAACCATGGAGTATCCTGAGCTGGAAGGGAGCCAAATGGATCAAAGTCCAAGCCCCAGCCCTGCCCAGGACACACCAACAGTCCTACCCTGTCCCTGTCCTGTTGTCCAAAGGCTCCTGGAGCTCTGGCAGCCTCAGGGCTGTTCCCACTGCCCTGGGGAGCATGTTCAGTGCCCACCACCCTCTGGGGGAAGAACCTTTCCCGGAGATCCCACCTGCCCCTGCCCTGGCACAGCTCCAGCCCTTCCCTGCGTGCTGTCTGTGGTCACACAGAGCAGAGATCAGAGCTGCCCTTGTCTGTGTTAAACTTCACACATGATGATTCCCAGCCTTTGGGTTTGTGCAGGTCTCTCTGCAGGGCCTCACTGCCTTTGGGGGAGTCAGCAGCTCCTCCCAGTTTGGTGTCATTTGCACACTTACCCATTATTCCTTAGAGCTGTGTCCAGGTCATTCCTGAAACTGTTGAAGAAGACTGGGCCTAAGATGGAGCCCTGTGAAACTTTGACTCTGCCAGATTTGCAAAGAAAACGTCCCAAACACATGGATTACTGATTCCAGGGTTTGTGTGGAGCTGACAGTGGCCCTGTTGCTCTTCCAGGGGCCTTGTGCTGGGAGCTGGGCTTTAAATTTGGTTTCTGTGCTGCAGTTTGCTGCTGCTCAGAGCTCTGTGGCCTGAAGTGACACTGATAATTCCTGAGTCAGTTTGATTCTGATTCTCTTGGGCAGCTTTGGGAGCACTGGCAGCAGAGCAGAGCCTGGCACTGGGAGGGACAAAACTGCTGAGGCTGCAGGAGTGGAGATGGTCTGTCTTGCTGCTGTTACAGGAAGGCAGAAGGAAACAGAGCACAAGCTACTTCAGTTTCAGTTTTGCCTTTGATTTTCTGAAGACTGACTTCTCTGAGCTCAGCAGGCAGGATGGGGCTGCCTTGACAGTTTGGGTTCGATCCGTGTGGCAGTTTCTTCCTTTCCTTCTACCCTCACGGCCTTGCAAAGCCTGCAGATGGTTCCAGCTCCTCACCTTGCTGTGCACTGGGGTGGGATGAGAAACGTTGTGTTTCTTGAACTGTTTATTTGTATTTTCCTCCCTCAGCAGATCCCCCGGGAGGCCATTTAATTGAATTCTTTTATGTTAAGATGGATTTCTTCCCTTTTTGGAGGATAATTGAGACTCTGAGCTGACAGGTTGAAAACTGTACCCCGTGTCCCCGAGCCAGAGGACGAAGGGCACAGTTCCACAGCGCCAGGAGCAGGCCCGGGGCCAGGCTGGCCTGTGCTGGCACCGAGATCTGTGTGGGCTGAGCCCTCAGATGGCCCGGGGCCAACCCTGCCCCGTGTGCCCAGAGCTGCTCGGCTGGAGCTGCACAGCCGGCACTGGCACAAGGGAGGGTGCAGGGACAGGTGACCCAGGAAGAAGTGACACAGCCAGGGCTCTGCCGGGCATTTAAACAGGGCGTGGTTGGATCTCACTCACCGAGAGAGCGTTGTGGTGCAATGCATTCCTGGTGTGTCTGTGCCGGCTCCGGGCTCTCAGGGAGCAGGTCCTTGGCAGAGGACACCTCCCCTTCCCTGAGAGCTTCTGATGGGTCATTTCAGAGCTCCACGGCTCCTGCCATTAGAAGGACATGGAGCTACTGGAGCGAATCCAGAGAGGCCACGGAGATGCTCCAGGGCTGGAGGCCCTGGGAGCAGGCTGGGAGAGCTGGGGGGGTCACCTGGAGAAGGGAAGACTCCAAGGACACCTGAGAGGCCCTTGGAGAGCCTAAAGGGGCTCCAGGAGAGCTGGAGAGGGACTGGGGACAAGGACTGGAGGGACAGGACACAGGGAATGGCTTCCCATTGCTAGAGGGTAGGGGTAGAGGGAATATTGGGAAGGAATTTGTGTTTGGGAGGGTGGGCAGGCCCTGGCACAGGTTGGTCAGAGAAGCTGTGGCTGCTCCTGGATCCCTGGGAGTGTCCAAGGCCAGGATCTAGTGGAAGGTGTCCCTACCCTGCTGAATGGTCTTTAAGTTCCCTTCACACCCAAACCATTCCACCATTCTGCATTTCTGTTTCACTGGACATGAGCCCCATTGCTGGAATGTTTGCCAGGCAGGTGGATGTGGTGGGGGTGCAGCAGTGAGGCTGCAGTGCTGGCAGCAGGAGCTGTGATTCCATGTTAGATTGAATCCAGCTGAGCCTAGGGCATAGAATATCCAGGTCATCCTGAGAGCCCTTAGCCCCTGCCTGTTGCTGCTCAGCAGGTGTTCAGTCAGCATGTTGTTTAACAAATTAGGAAACACTAAATAATAGTTTTCAGCTGAGTTCTGTTGTGTGTTTCCTTTTTATTTTTTAATTGGAAGATTGTGCTCAGTTGTTTCTTACTTCTGTGTTCTAGTCCATGGTTTTCCTGCCTGTGGTTGGAATGAGATTGTCTTTAAGATCTCTTCCCACCTAAACCATTCCATGATTTCCTATATCACTTTTTAACATTGCCTTGTCCGTGGTATATCCTAAATTTCTTTAAATATATTTTTATTCTCTTCCATGACTTTCTGAGTACTTTGTTGCCCTGACATTGTGTTTCAGATTCTGCCTTCACTTTGCGAGGGCTGGAACCTCTCCCTGGAGTTCATACCTCTGTGATGTAAATCCTTACTTCTGAGGTAACACTTAGGAATTCCTTTTCAGTCAGTGGAGAGAACCAAATGCTTATTCCTTCTCCATGCAGAAGTCTAAAATAAAGCTGAGTTTTGCTGGAGAAGTGCTCATTTCTCCCCTCCTGCAAAGGGAGTCTGGGTGACTAATTGGGATTAGTCATCCACAGCATAAATATCTCCACGTTGGGTGAGACAGATCTGAGAGCAGAAGACACTTTGCAGGGCAGGAATGTGACAGGGACTTCCTCACCTGGGCCAGGTGCATGAGACAGCAGGTTGAGCTCTATGACTGTGGAGCTTCTCCAGCCTCACCAAGTCTGTGATGGTCAGACACTGGGTGTGCTTTGCCACATGCCTGAGCTCTGCTTGATGGATTTCCTTCCTCTCCCAGAGCTGGTGGATAAGTTTGAGGCTGAAGAGGAGCTGTAAAGGGTTCAGAATCGTGCAGGTACCTCTTTAGGACCAAAGCATTAATAAACCAGACAAAAGTTGTTGTCTTGCATGTGCCCAGCACAGATGGTTTTCCAGATCTGTTTGAGAGGTTTCTGTGTACAGCTCTGGTGCTCCCAACTTCAGAAGGGCATGAACAAGTCCAGAGGAGGCTACCAAGCTGATAAGGGGACTGGAGCCCCTCTGCTCTGGAGCCAGGCTGGGAGAGCTGGGGGGGTTACCTGGAGAGGAGAAGGGTCCAGGGACACCTGAGAGCCCCTGGCAGAGCCTGAAGGGGCTCCAGGAGAGCTGGAGAGGGACTGGGGACAAGGGCTGGAGGGACAGGACACAGGGAATGGCTTCCCAGTGCCAGAGGGCCGGGCTGGGTGGGATGTTGGGAAGGAATTTGTGTTTGGGAGGGGGGGCAGGCCCTGGCACAGGTTGGTCAGAGCAGCTGTGGCTGCCCCTGGATCCCTGTGAGTGTCCAAGGCCGGGTTGGACAGGGCTTGAAGCAACCTGGGCTATGGAAGGTGTCCCTGCCCATGGCAGGAGGTGACACTGGATGGGCTTTAATGTCCCTTCCACCCCAGAAGGGGATGTTTGTCACAAGCTGAAGTTTATCACTATTGTACTCAGTGGAAATACTGATTTTTTTCCAGGTACTTTAGAGAAGGACTATCTAATGGTGGCTGATCCCAGACTGCTGTGGGTCACTTAGGGTTGTGTAGCAGCAGGGGAGTTTACAAAACTGAGGATGGGGCCTGAGGATGCTCAATTTTGCTGTGCTGTGGGAGGTGGTGCAGGAGTAACTGTGTGCGGTGTCATTGATGTTACACCAAACCTGTGGCTTCCTCTTGCAAAACAGGCAGCTCGTTTCACTACTTCTGTTTTCCTGTTGCCTCTGTCACCCTTTCTCTGAGCCAACTTGTAAAATAACTGTTACAAGGCATTGGTGTGGATGTGGGTGATGCTTTCCAGTGTGTCCGTGGCCTTCCCACTCCTGGTTTTCCCTCTGTTTTCAGCAGAAGCTCTGCTAAGGAACGTTGTTTCTTCCAGAGAAAAAAATTACCATTTCAGCTTCATTTTTCTTAGGTGAATTTTGGACATGAGGAGAAATTCCCTCTGGAAAGGTTGGTCAGGCCTTGGCAGGGGCTGCCCAGGGAGGTTTGGAGTGCCCATCCCTGGAGGTGCCCAAGGCAGGAGTGGCCGTGGCACTGAGTGCTCTGGGCTGGGGGCCAAGGTGGGCATGGGGCACAGGGTGGGCTGCGTGGGCTGGGGGGGCTTTTTCAGCCTCAGGGCTTCTGGGATTCTTTGATCTTCTGCGTGCTGTTTGCTAAAATACAAGGTAGCAAATGTTGGAAAGAAGTGGTGCAGTTCCCAGGAACAGAACTATTTTGTTAAGTTTTAAGAGAGAACAGCAAGTAAAAATATTTAGTGTATCCTTGGGGTTTGGGTCTGTTCTGGGGCTTGTACAAGAAGTGAATTGGACTCACCTGGTGGTCACAGTGGATTTCTGCCATGTGGGGAAGATATTGTTGTGTAATTCCTGTTTGTTTAGAGCTGCTGGACTGTGCCCTGGTCAGGAACACGTTATTTTGGGAAAAGCAGGTGGAATCACCACCAACCAACCAGCATGGTTTGGGTTGAAAGCGACCTTCAGGCCCATCCAGTGCCACCCCTGCCATGGGCAGAGACACCTTTCACTGCACCAGGTGGTTGCAAGGCCCACCCAAACCATTCTGTGATTCAGTGATCGAGAGAACTGTTGGTGGTCATTTGTGCAAGGTTGATGTTAATTTATTTTTCTAAAGTCAATACAATCCCTGGAATTCTTTCTTATGCTTGGAAAGGTAAATCTGCTGCTTTTCAGTGATTTGACATCCTCACCTTACAGATTCCATGGTTTTTATGAAGGATTTTAGTTATGATTATGGGAATTCAGTCACAGGGGGTATGAGTTCCTGAAATTGGTGCTCAAAGCTGTAGTTGGGTGGGCATTTTAGCTGGAACTGCTGCTGGAATGTTGTCCCCTTCCTGCTGCTCCTACAACACTTCTCTGCCCTCCCTTCTTGTTGGGACAAGCATTTGGGCCATGATTGGGAACCACTTTGGGGGAATCATCCAGCTGATTTATTTTTTTTCCCTGCTAATACTGCATGGAAAGGAAAACCCTTTTTTTTCCAGCAGTGCGGGTCTTAATACACAGGAAAATGTGGCCTAAACTCAGGAGCGCGTTGGGCTGGTTTTGTTCAAGAGCAATCTGAGCTTTGATGTTTCTTTGTCCAGGTAAAACCCATAAACTCTTAAGGGTGGGTCTGAGATTTCCCAAGGATTGTTGTCCTTTCAGGATGTTTTATGGATGAAGCTTCTTCTGTGAATTCAGTTTTAGTGTTGCCATGCAGGGAAAAGAGACGGGTGGTCTCTCATCGTAGGAAAGATGTTTAACCCAGTTCCAAGGAACTGGGTCAAAGAGGAGAAATTTCTTCATGGGAAGGGTTGTCAGGAATTGGAAGAGGTGGAGTGCCCATCCCTGGAGGTGCCCAAGGCAGGAGTGGCCGTGGCACTGAGTGCTCTGGGCTGGTGGACAAGGTGGGCATGGGGCACAGGGTGGGCTGCGTGGGCTGGGAGGGCTTTTTCAGCCTCAGATTCTTGGTTTCTGTGATACTTCTGAAGTGTCTTAACATTTCTTTTAACTGTGAAGCTACTTAAACTTTGTGTGGACTGTGTCTATAATGTCCTGAAAGGTTCATGCCTTTTTAGTGCCCTCTTTTAAGGCACTGGTTCATAAGGGCCTTGTTTGTGTGTCGGGTGAGTGGAGGAACAGGTCAGTGTTGGAACATTCTGGTTAAAACTGCAGTGTATGAAAGGTTGGACACTTAATGCAGGTAGACACAAAAGCACTTGGAAAGCTTTGAACTTGTACAGAGGACCATGAAAGGACCACAAACAGTTGTTTTTCTTGCTCCTTTGGGGCCGTGGTGCTGATAAAAAAGGTGTATCCGAAACGTGCAGCTCATGATCTTCACTGGAGTGCAACAGGAAATCTCAGTTTGCAAATGCTGCTGCTTTGCTGCCCTTTGGTGTGAACAGAAAGATGCTGCTTTTGTACTTCTGCCTGACTCTGTGCGGGCAGCAAAAGTGAAAGTATCTCAGACCAGTAGCTCAGTGTGGGGAATGACTTGGACAAACAGGGATTTCAGGATTATGCTGGTGAATCCCAACCCTTTGCTTTGAGATCCCAGTCTGGTTATTAATAGTTATTTTTGAAGGGTTCAACTGTGGTGATCCAGGAAAGAAATGTAATTTGTTGCTTAAACAACACATAGTAAACAGTCCTGAGTTGCATCAAAGTGCTGCTAGTCCTGGCAGGGAAGTGAGGGAGGAGCCTGGAGTCCTGCAAGGGCTGTAAATCAGCGCTTAAAGCACCCCAGGACTTTGTTTTGCTTGTTCAATATTCAAATGAAGTTGCAAATGCTCCACTCAGAGGTTAATGTTTAATGTGAGGCACAAAAATTCCCCCGGGGTTCCTTGGAGCTGCTGCTAGGGTTTGCTTCTATGGGGAGCAGCGTCAGCACACAGTAGCAGCTGGAAATACTCATTTGTTAAATGTTTTTGAAATACAAGTTAAAAAATGGGGTCTTACTCTGCCCACAGAGCTGACGTGAGCCTGGCAGTGCATGCACCTGAATTTTTGGGGTGAGTTCTGTTCCACGTGCTTCTGACTGACCTCTTACAAATGGCCTTTTTCTGCCTTTCCCAGGATATTTGGGATCTTTTTCTCAGCTTTTTCCTGCATCTTCTGAAGCACTGTGGTTTCTCCAGTGTCTGGGTGTGTTGCAGTTAATTAAAAAAGTCACATTTAAATCAAGAAGCTGTGCAAATTTTGTCCTTAGCATGGGGTAGGGCAGCAATTAGGAGGCTGTTTAACGAGATACTGGGTGAGGATAAGGTTGATCATCAAAACAAAGTACTTGGCGATATCATCTCTGTGTTAGAGAGCCTCAGAAGTTGAGAAGAATTAGAAGTAGCTCTTCATTTCAGCTGCATATTTGTACAACTCACAGCCCTTCAGAATTGTTCTGCCTGCAGCAGTCTTTTATTAAAAGAATGAAACCCAAAGCAACTGCTTTCTGTGTATGGCAGCACCCACAGTGCCTGTAAGTTACTGCCTCTGTCCAGGGAGTGTCAGCTGACACCAGGCTGGGTGGGATGTGGGTCTGAGGAGGGCAGGAAGCTCTGCAGAGGGATCTGGACAGGCTGGATCCATGGGATCCTTGGGATCCATGGGCTGAGGCCAGTGGGGTAAGGATCAACCAGGCCAAGAGTTGGGTGCTGCCCTCGGGTCACCCCCAACCCATGGGATGCTCCGGGCTGGGCAGAGGGGCTGGAAGGCTGGGCAAGGCCCTGGGGGTGCAGGGACAGGGGTGGCACAGCCCAGGCCAGTGCCCGTCCCTGTGCTGGGAGCTGGACAGGCCCCTCCTGGAATGCTGGGGCAGTTCAGGGCCCTCAGAGACATTGAGGGGCTGCAGCATGTGCAGGGAAGGGAAGGGAGCTGGGAGGGGGCTGAGGGAGCTGGGGGGGCTCGTGGTGGAGAAAAGGAGGCTCAGGGGGGACCCTNACTTAGGGATTCTGGGATTGTGGGATTTGGTAGTGCAGACACCACTCTGGCTGTGTTACCACTGAACGTGAACAGAACACTCTACTCCACGTTCCCACCTCCATCCTCACACACTTCCTGAGCTGGAAGGGACCCTCAGGGATTATCCAGTCCTGACCCTGCACAGGCACCCCAACAATCCCTCATGTCCCTCAGGACATTTTCCAACCCCTCCTGGAGCTCTGGCAGCCCTGGGGCTGTTCCCACTGCTCTGGGGAGCCTGTTCAGTGCCCACCATACTCGGGGGAAGAGCCTTTCCCTGAAATCCCACCTGATCCTGTCCTGCTGATCCCTGGGTCCTGTGCTGGTCACACAGAGCAGAGATTGGGGCTGCCCCTGGTCAAGTGCCCCATGAGGGAAGTGCTTCCCACTGCAGGAGACCTTGAGAAGCTATTCTGCCCTTCAGCCATGGCTTTGGTGACCTTGTGCTGTGCAAGAGGTGACAGGCAAAAAGTTCTCTGGTTTGGTTTGGGTTTTCCTCCCCAGAGTTGCATCTTTCACCTGTAAAAAACAAACTTGTGACTATTTCACTGTTCAAGGATGAGGTCTGAGACTTTGATGTGGTGGAAGGTAAATAAAATAGTGAAACAATGATAAGCTAAGATTGAAACATGGTATAAAATGCTAAGTTTAAAGTTTCGATATTTAAATTATCCTGGTACTAATTTAATTACTAACTCCAGAGCTGCTTACTGTGTACAACAGAGGCAGTTGGTAATTTATACGCTCAGTTGTAGGAGGGAATAAAGGCTCTCATTCATGTCTGGGTTTGATGTTCCTGAGGCTTTGATGTGCATGGCAGAAATAGCTGAGATCATGAGAGTTTGGTGTCCAGTGGGGGCTGCAGGGCCTGCCTGGGGTTGTGAACATGTGCTGGAGCCACTGCTGCCTCTGGGTACTCCAGTGTGTCCTGCTCTGCCTTTTAGCCAGGGATTTTGAAAAAGACCAAGCGAGTGAGTGAGAGCAGGGAACAGGGAGAATAGTGATGAGTGAGAATGGAGTTATGTAAAATTCTGGGGTTAAAATAGTCCTTTGTTCATGTGCTGTGACTTTTGAGGGTGTCCTGGAACAGCAGGGCTTGATGAGAACCCCTTGTAGGTCCTGTCCCTTGATGTATCCCATGGCTGTTCTGAGCAGGGGTGGCTCGAGCCGTGGTGTTGATTTGGGAATAGAGAGGTTGGTTTCCTGGAATCATGGAATCACAGGCTGGCTTGGGTTGGGAAAGGCCTTAAAACCCACCCAGTGCCTTCCCCTGCCATGGGCAGAGACACCTTTCACTAGCCAAGGTTGCTCCAAGCCCTGTCCAACCTGGCCTTGAGCTCCAGTACTTATTTACATAGGAAGTGTTTTCTTTCCCTCATTGGGGTTTCTCACCATCCCTTGAGCCTCATGTGAGTGGAAGAGGAATCCATACAGATCTTGGATTTAATCTTGGCTGTGTTGAAAGATTAATGGGGAAATTCTTTCTCAGTGTTGTTTCATCTTGGAAGCAGCAACTGAGTGTGTATTCCTGGGGAGTTTGAGGTAGGAGCCTGAGGAGTGAGCTCTAAAATAATTCCATAGCTCTTCATTCTCTTCCCCTGACAGACTGACTTTCTGAATCCCAGAATCCGTGAGACTGGAAGAGCCCTCCCAGCCCACACAGCCCACCCTGTGCCCCATGCCCACCCTGTCCCCCAGCCCAGAGCACTCAGTGCCACGGCCACTCCTGCCTTGGGCACCTCCAGGGATGGGCACTCCAAACCTCCCTGGGCAGCCCCTTCCAATGCTGGACAAACCTTTCCATGAAGAAATTCCTCTTGAATTCCTCCAGAATGGTAAATCTCTGTCAGGAATGACTTGAGACATTTATAGTGTGCTCTGAATTTTGGAGAGTGTTTACTTCTCTCTCCTGGAAAGTTGGACCCTTTTAAGGCAACTGAAATGGTGCAGTCAAAAAGTCTTGATAACCCAAGTGATCCAGTTTCTTGGGAAGAGCTTGAGGATAAAAATACAGAAACTGTAAGTTGTTGGGAGGTATGAGCACAGTGTTATGTATGAACCTGGCAACGCTCCTCGCCTTGTTTAGTTTGAGTGGCTTGACAGGTCTTAAAATGGATGAGGGCTGACTTCCAGGAGCAGCTGGGGAGGGAGGCAGAGCACTCTGCTGTGCTGGCAGGAGCTGGAATATGGGTTGGGATGACACTGTCCCCTGCCCTGTGAGTCACCAGGCCTCAGTATGACACTTGGGGACCTTCCATCCCCCTGCAAGTGATTTACTGGTGACTCCAGCTTCCTTCCAACCAGCACATTTGGCAGTAAACCCCTGTCCTTGCAGGTTTTGGCAGTTCGTTGCCATAAATAACAGCACTGGAGAGTCCTCAGCTGCGTTTCCTTATCCGGGGATGCCTGACCTTGGGATGGACCTTCTGTGGACTTTACTGTCTAACTCAAAAATCCATGACAGCCTCACATTCATCCTGGGTTGTACTTGGAATCATTGAATCATGGAATGTCCTCATCTGGAAGGGACCCACAAGGGTGATTGATCCAACCCCTGATCCTTCCCAGGACGCCCCAACAGTCCCACCCTGTCCCTGAGAGTGTTGTCCAAACCCTCCTGGAGCTCTGGCAGCCTTGGGGCTATGCCCACTGCCCTGGGGAGCCTGTTCAGTGCCCACCACCCTTGGGGAGAAGAACCTTCTCTGGAGATCCAATGTGTAACCTTCCCTGACACAGCTTCATGCAGGGTTTGGAGCAGGCTCTGTCACCACCACGTGCTGGTTCTGTGCTGGGTCAGCTCCTGTGAAAGGCATTCCCAGAGCTTGGCCAAGAGTTTAAAATAGTAACTGTCTCGGTGGCTGCTTCAATTACCAGTATCATTTCATGGATCTCGTGATTTGCATATCATTTTGCAAATGTCCACATGGAGAGGAGAATAAATTCACCATCGCTCCCAACCTGGGTTTGTAAACAATGTGTTGAAACTGGTGTTTGCCACGAGGATTGTGTGTGTGGAGTGTGAGGGATGAGCCACAGGGCCTGGGAACAGCCACCAGCACCAGGGAGAAAGAGTCAGGGAGCTATTCCTATACTGGGATGGGACAGGAACTCCAAAAAACTTCAAGGGACAAGGTTAGATGGGATATTGGGAAGAAATTGCTGGTTGTGACAGAGTGAAGGCCCTGGCACAGGTTGGGCAGAGAAGCTGTGGCTGCCCCTGGATCCCTGGAAGTGTCCAAGGCCAGGTTGGATGGGGCTTGGAGCAACCTGGGCTGGTGGGAGGTGTTCCTGCCCTTGGGCACCCCCCTGGCCTGTCCTTCCATCCCTTGTCCCCAGTCCCTCTCCAGCTCTCCTGGAGCCCCTTTAGGCACTGCAAGGGGCTCTCAGGTGTCCCCAGAGCCTTCCCTTCTCCAGGTGAGCCCCTCCTGCTCTCCCAGAGCAGAGGTGCCCAATCCCTCCCTTTATTTCCACGTTTTCCTCTGGGTTTGCTTCCAGCAGTTTGTTGAAGCAGTTTTGTTTATTTACTGTTACAGCCAGTGACTTTGGGATGTTTGACTTCCCATATTATGGCTGAGTTTCAGAAGAGCTGGGGGAAGGATATATATTTTTATTTATTTATTTCCTGGAAATGAGGAAGTGGAAAAGACCAAAGCCATGCAGTGATCCTGGGACTGTGTGCAGGGATGTGTGCACTGGGATTAGTCTGGACTGTCTGGAGGGACCATCTTGGCCATTGGGTGTTCGTGTAACTCGGGAGTTCTTGCTGAGGATTGGGGCAGTGCCTTGATCATTTTACTGCTGTTCCACCCTTTTATGCCTGAATTCCTGGCAGAGAGAAGTTGGGTTAGGACAGAGTTGGTGATCTCAAAAAAACCCAACTTCAGAAACTCAAAGCAAGTGTTGACAATGTGAGCCCCAAAAGTGGGAAAATTTCTGGGTTGTCGTCCTCATTCTTTGTATGTCTCATACCAGAGAGAAGAAGCTGCAGAGTTGTCGACTCTAGACTGGGATTGGGTTTTTTCCCTGTGAATTACGATAATTAGCACTGGAAGGGGCTGCCCAGGGAGGTTTGGAGTGCCCATCCCTGGAGGTGCCCAAGGCAGGAGTGGCCGTGGCACTGAGTGCTCTGGGCTGGGGGCCAGGGTGAGCATGGGGCACAGGGTGGGCTGGGGGGGATTTTCCAACCTCAGGGATCCTTGGATTTTTCTTGTGGTCACTTCTAAAGCAGGTGGCAAGGGACTGAATGTATCTCAAAATATCTGCAAGTGGAGATCAGAGTGATGAGAGGATCATTTATGGTTGCCCCTGTTCCTATATCAGACTCTTTAATCTCAGTGCAGATTCCCTGGGAAAGGCCTTTTTTCTTAACTCAACTAAAATTCTTCCTTTATTAATAAAGTCTTGAGGGACGTTATAACTTATATAAAAGGTTGAATTTAGTTCATCTGGTTTGATATTTCTGATCAACCATGTTAAAGTAACTAAGGCAGTGGGAAGACTTTAAATTTCATTAAAAATAGCTTCTTTTCATCTGTGTGTGTCCTTTTCCATATACTTGCATCCCACTACTCCCTGCTGGGAGGTGCCACTGGAATGTGCAGGGAATACAGGAATCTTGTTCCTTTCTTACTGTGCCTGGAGAAGCTCTTTTTTAAGGGTTAAAAGGGGTCTGTTGTTCAGATCCACCAGTCGTGGCTCAGGGGAAGTTCCCTGAGGAGAGCTCCGGAGGGGAGCTGGGATGTTTGTAACAGTTGTCCGTGACTTGCTAATGTGTAAATGCTCTTTTCAAAGGCACTGGAGGGGTTTATAGTGGATTTTAGGCTGCTCCTTAAGGAGCTTTCCTTGTTACCTGAGTGGATTCCATGAAAAGCCTGTGGAATATCTTGGAACAACTCTGTGCTAAGGCCTGGAAGGCACAGCTGTGGTGGGGAAGGTGGGCTCTGCTCATGAGGTGTTGGAACATAAACAGATGGAAAAACTGTAACACACTTTAGTTTCATCGTGGCTTTGAACTAAACTCTATCCCTGCAAACTCTTGCCCCAGAAGTGTCCAAGGGCAGGTTGGACAGGGCTTGGAGCAGCCTGGAGTGGTGGGGGGTGTTCCTGCCCATGGGAGGGTGTGGCACTGGATGGGCTGTAAGGTTCCTTCCCACCCAAACCATTCCATGATCCATAATTGTGGAATGCAAAGCTAACTTAGAAGAACAAGACAAGCTCTCCTTTCCAGCCCCCCATTCCTCCCTCTCCCTGAGCAGATTGTTCTGTACATTGTGAGGATCTCTGTGTGTTCTCCCACAGCCCTTCCAGCTGCAGCCTTGAGCTCTCCAAACATTCCTTCTCTGTTTAAGCCAGAGAGCTGTAGGATTTTACCAAACTCTCAGCATTTTGTTGATGAACTTATTGGTGAAGATGTCCCTGCTCAGGGCAGGGAGTTGGAGTCAGGGACCTGTGAAGGGGGTCAGGATGCTTCCAGGGAACAAGGGACAGGAGAAGAGGGAACGGGAACAGGCTGGGACAGGGCAGGGGCAGGGGGGACATGGGGAGGAATTCCCTGCTGGAAAGGGTGGTGAGGCCTTGGCAGGGGCTGCCCAGGGAGGTTTGGAGTGCTCATCCCTGGAGGTGCCCAAGGCAGGAGTGGCCGTGGCACTGAGTGCTCTGGGCTGGTGGCCAAGGTGGGCATGGGGCACAGGGTGGGCTGTGTGGGCTGGGAGGGCTTTTCCAGCTTCAGGAATCCTGGGAATCATTGGAGAATGTGGAAAAAAAGCACCAAAAGTTCCAGACTCTAAATATAATAAAATCCTCAGGAGTCTTCATTCAGCTCAGTGAGCTCAGTTTTGGTGATTGTTGTACCTCCAGTTAAGTAATTTGTGATTAGGAGATGAGGCAGTGCATTTTTACCATTATATTTTGCTTCTGTTCCACAGTGGGACTGGCTGCTGTTTTATTTTCTGTTTGGTTGTATTCCCACAGCACAGCAAGTGCTGTCTCCCTGGAGTCCCTGAGAATTCATTAAACCCAGCTCTGTAGTGCTGGGGGAGTCAGTGGACTGGGCCAAGCTTAGTTCTCTTTCTGCTTCCTCTTTGAGTCCCCTTCCACCAGCTCAGGGTGCCCTGAACCCCATCCAGCCTGGCCCTGGACATTCCAGAGATGGGGAGTTCCCACCTGCCCTGTGCTGCACAAGGAGCTGACTGGGAGAGTCACGTGTGACAGTGGTGGTGCATTTGCAGGGGTGTCAGTCCTTTGCAGTCTTGCTGCACTTGTTCTGGGGGCTGAAAGATTCTGTGGAAGTTTATAGAGGGGAAAAAATAAAAATCTTTGGCCCTTCCTTTGGTTATTGGTGACTTTTAAAAATATTTTCCAGGATTGGAAGCTTGAGAAGGAATTCACACTGGATGGAAACCATTTTCTGAAGCTGGGCACATTCCAGGAACTGTGACCCAAATGTTTCTCTGTCCGTGGAGAAGATTTCACATTTGAGATAACTCCTACTGAAGGTATGAATGTCTGCCATTGCTTTGGTCATGGAATGGGTTGGGTGGGAAGGGGCCTTAAAGCCCAAGAGTGCTCTGAGCTCAGTGGGCATCAGGCACAGGGTGGACTTGATCCTGAAGGGCTTTTCCCACCTCAGAGATTCTGGGATTCATGGTGTGTTGGGCAGGTCACCCTCTAAAACCACACTGGACTGGGAACTGCCTCTCAAAACCTGAGCTCAAATTTACTGTAAGTCATTGATGGGAAGAGGATGGAACTCCTGTTTTCCAGTGCTCCTGGGCACTGCCTGTGGCTGCTGCAGGAAGTCCCAGGTGGAAGTGACACATTTGTCACAGGGGCAGTGAGAGTGAACAGGCTGGGGTGACTCACAGGTGTTCTGAGGGGAGGAATTAGAAGCAGCCAGCACCACACTTTAAGGTATACAAGAGGAACTGCCCTTTCCTGCAGCATGGAATTCCATTGGGGATTCACTGTCTCAGGATTATCTGCAGGTGGCCTGGCTGCCTGTGGGAACACTGGGTTCCTTCCCAGTGCCAGAATGGAGATGGTTGGCTCAGGCATTTTCCTGTTGGTACATCAGCTGGGAAAAGCTTTCCCAGTGCTCCAAAGGGAAGAGGTTTTACATAAAGCAGGGTCTTCCAGGGGAATAGGTTATGAATTAAAGATTGATAGATTGGATTGGTTAAATGGGGTACTGGGAAGGCATTTCTGACTTGGAGGGTGGGCAGGCCCTGGCACAGGTTGGGCAGAGAAGCTGTGGGTGCCCCTGGATCCCTGTGAGTGTCCAAGGGCAGGTTGGACAGGGCTTGGAGCACCCTGTGCTGGTGGGAGGTGTCCCTGCCCATGGCAGGGGTGGGACTGGATGGGCTTTGAGGGCTCCTCCCACCCAAACCATTCCATTATTTTATTCTATGGTTTCTTTGGCTGCTTCTGAACATGGGATAATCCTGCAGTTCTTGTGACTGCTTTGGAAAGCTCAGCCTAATGATTTTTCTATCCCAAGCACGTATTGCCTCCCTGCTGTTTGTGTTCCTTCTGGGATCACTTGTAAATCCATGGAGCAGTCCTGGTTTGGGACCAACCTAGTTAAATTCTTTGTATTCTATATATTCTTGTTATTGTTCTTTATTTTCTCTCCCACATTTTAACCAGCTGCTGATTCACAAGAGCAAGTGAGTGTTGCTTTAAAGCTGTTTGGAGAATCCCATTCCCTTCCGTGGGAATTCAGCTGAGCCACGGCCTGGTCTGGCCTTGTCCACCTGTGTTTTCTTGAGGGGTTTTCCAGTTGTGGAACAGTTCACTGAAAAAGCTGATTTGGGGCTCAAGTTCACCAGGTTCAGTATAAAGTGAGACTTTATTCCCTGAGGTTGGTTATTGGATAACTGGGTTTAAAGGTGGAGAGCTCTTGGATAAAGCTGGGTATTCCTGGTGCTCCATTCCCACCCGATGTGCTTGGAATGTCCTCACACACTGGAACTGGAGATCATTCTGCACATTTTGGGGTCTTTGTAGCTTTGTGTAGCAAAGCTTAAACTTGCTTTTATAGAGGAAGTAAATGAGATTTTGTATTAGAACTTGACCAAAGAAGTAATAACCTTAAAATTCCCATCAGGAATCAGTGTCTGTCAAGACTGAAAGCCAGGTTGAATGGAATGGGAACTGGGCATAGCTGCTGGAGTTGGGGTTGGCTTTGAGCTTTTGGATGTTACTGGAATGTCAGAAGGATCAGAAACTTTTTGGGAACAAGCAGGATAACATCCTTCCCTCAGCATTTCCATATGTTTCCACTTAGTAACTAAGTGGAAAACGTTAGATGTTTTATTTTATCAGGAATGTGCTTAAATGAGCCTGAATAAAAAACTCAGTAAATCTTGGTGATTTCCTCCCAGTTTCCAGGAGGAGTTGCTGGGGGGGATTCCTGGCCCTCCTCCTACACTCCTGCTGGTCTTGGAGAGCCAAGAGCATTTGAAAAGGTTGGGAAATGCTGTGGATGTTTGTGCCTGTGTCCAGTGAGGTTCAGGGGGGCCTTTGGTGGGCACAGAACTGACTCTGGGAGTAACCCTGGGAGAAATCTCATCAGGGCAGAGCTCGGATAATCCCAGAGCCATGGAATCACTGAGGCTGGAAAAGGCCTCCAAGGTCATGGAGTCCAACCTGTGACTGATGCCCATCTTGTCCCCCAGCCCAGAGCCACGTGTGCCCTGTGTTCCTTTGGGAAGCTGGGTGTGCTCTGTCACCCCAGGGAACCAGGAACAAGCCATTCTCTCAAGCTGCTCGGAGGAAGCTGGGAATTCAGGCATTAAAATAAGTAACGAAAGGGGAGATTTCCTATTGCAGTTTGCAGAAGGAGCTCAGAACAGTGTCTATAGTAGAGATGGATATTTTTCGTCTCTGCTGATGAGGAGCTTTCCAGGCACAGGGAGCAGGGACCGACCTGGCTCTGGGTGGGATGAAAATAACAATAAAATAAAAAAAGGCTCCTGCGCAGATGGAGAAGGAGAGAAAGAAGTATCCAGAGCAGAGGTGGCAGAAGAGCTGCCTTGTTTGGTGTTTTTGAACAGAGTGGATTAATTGTTGGAACATTTTGTAAACTCGACTTGTGTTTTGTTGGCAAGAATTATAATAAACCCAACCCCGAGGAGGCAGAGTTTGTTAGTCTTGGAATTCTGTGTCGGAACAGGGAGATTAAATATTTCCTACATTGTCCCAAGCAAGTTAAATAGACCAACCTTGCCATTTTATGTTTAATAGGAATTAACTGTGGATTAGAAACTTGTCCTGCTGCACTGGGACACTGAGGGCTTGATCCAGATGAGGCCCAAACACACCTACAAAAACCTCCTTTCCCCTGGTGGCCTTAAAGTGCCAGAGGGCAGGGATAGATGGGATACTGGGAAGGAATTCCTGGCTGGGAGGGTGAGGAGGCCCTGGAATGCATTTCCCAGAGCAGCTGTGGCTGCCCCTGGATCCCTGGAAGTGTCCAAGGCCAGGTTGGATGGGGCTTGGAGTAACCTGGGCTGGTGGCAGATATCCCTGCCCATGGCAGGGGTGGGACTGGATGGGCTTTAAGTTCCCTTCCCACCCAAACCATCCCAGGATTCCATGATGTTTTGAAGCATGCAAAGAGGATTGTTTTAAGTTTTGTATTGTTAACCATCTGTCCCAAACCACTGTGAATCAGGGACAGCCTTGTGTGTTCTCCTTGACTGAAGCCTCTGTGCTCCTTCCAAATATTAAAATTCCCTGAAGTGCACTGTTGGCAAACAAGAGGTGTTGGAGTGACAGTTTAATTTCTGTGGATCAAGTTTGGAAGTGCTGCAGTTCAACTTCAAAACTGGCAGCAGGTATTTAGAGAAAATTGATTTCCTGAAGTCGTTGTGGTTTTTCCTTTCCTTGGATAGTCAGGAAATAAAGGAGCAGCTTGGGAGGGCTTTGAGTGTCCATCTGGAAAGGGGAAGGATTTCTCTGATTTACTGGTGCCAGGAGTGACGTGAATTGAAGTGCTGAGACCTGAGTTGGGGCAGATGTCATGGAACCATGGAATCAGGGAATGCTTTGTGTGGGAGGGGCCCGTAAAGCCCATCCAGCGCCACCCCCTGCCATGGGCAGGGACACTTTCCATAGCCCAGGTTGTTCCAAACCCTGTCCAACCTGGCCTTGGACACCTCCAGGGATCCAGGGGCAGCCACAGCTACTCTGCCCAACCTGTGCCAGGGCCTGCCCACCCTCTCAGCCAGCAATTCCTTCCCAATATCCCATCCAGCCCTGCCCTCAGGTAGTGGAAAGCCATTCCCTCTGTCCTGTCCCTCCAGGCCCTTGTAAATTGTCTCTCTGCAGTGGAAGGAGATGATTTTTAATGTCCCTTCCCACCAAACCATTCCATGATTCACTAACTTAGGCCTCCAGTCCCTTACGAGCAGCATCTCCAGCTGGCTGGAGGTGGAGCTGCTCCCTGGCTGCCTCTGATCCATGTTTCCACAAGGATGTGGATCCCTGCAGCCAGAACAGCCCGGATAACTCCCAGTGGGGCTGCCCTTGGATCCATCCAGGCTCCTGGTGCCGAGGAGGTCCTGGCTCTGCCTGTGCTGAGGGTGAGCTTAGTGGGCTGTTCCTGCTGATTGGACAAGGCTCATTGCAGCTCACACTGAGCATGTTGTGCTTTTATCCCAAAATACAAGAGCTGGAAACAGCTTGGGAAGCAAAATAGCTGGAGTTATCTTGGGCAGCAGGAATGTGTGACCCTGACATGTTTGTCTTGTGTTCTCATCCTCTACTTCAACTCCTTTTCCTTCTTGTTTGAGGAGGGAAAGTGAAACTTGAGCAGTTGTGTACCAGGGATTGTTTGCAATATCCCCATGGCTGGGAGCAGCCTGGTGGGATCCCAGACAGACCCTTCCTGGGCTGCAAATACTGCCAGGCTGAAGGTGAGGGATGGCAGCTCTGCAAGGAAATAGCCACTTTTGGAAAGCTGATGATCCCTGTAAGTCCTCGGCCAGCTCGGGGACTTTGTCCAGCTTTACAAAATTGGGAACTTAAAGATGAGGGAATAAGGAGATGACAGGAGGGTGTTGGTGGTGGGAGGTGAGGAGGAGGAAGGACAGCGGAGCACTTGAGTACAGGTAGTAAAATCATGAAACGGTTTGGCTGGGAAGGGACATTGGAGCCCATCCATTCCCACCCCTGCCACAGGCAGGGACACCTCCCACCAGCCCAGGCTGCTCACAGCCCTGTCCAGCCTGGCCTTGGACACTCCCAGGGATCCAGGGGCAGCCACAGCTTCTCAGCCCAACCTGTGCCAGGGCCTCGCCACTCCACAGGAAAGATCAGAGAGCTTTTCCTAGAGATGTATAAAAAGTTTTGGGTAACTGTAGAATTACTAGATTTATAATGGTTTTAAATTAGAAAGGTGAGATTTACGTGTGGATTCCACATATATGTAGGGAATATTTATGTATTTGGGTTAACTGTGCATCCAAACCTTCTTCATTTAAGGCCTTTTTTGCCAGATTTTCCTTTGGTGAATTTATAACTAAGCAGAGATAGTTAAAAATATCTGAAGAACAGTTTGTAAGGAACACACTGAGCCCAACACCATCACTGTCACTGCAGTGTCACGTAGGTTGAACACTCAGATGGCTGTTCCCCACCCCGAAATTCAGTTGCTGAAATCCCAGCATGGGATCATGGAGGTTGGAAAAGCCCTCCCAGCCCTATGGAATCTGCCTTGTGCCCACCCTGTTCCCCGGCCCAGAGCACTCAGTGCCACGGCCACTCCTGCCTTGGGCACCTCCAGGGATGGGCACTCCAAACCTCCCTGGGCAGCCCCTGCCAAGGCCTCCCCACCCTTTCCAGCAGGGAATTCCTCCCCATGTCCCCCCTGCCCCTGCCCTGTCCCAGCCTGTTGCCGTTCCCTCTGCTCCTGTCCCTGTTCCTGGAGCACAACCCGACCCCCCCCGGCTCCCCCCTCCTGGCAGGGACTTGCAGAGCCACAAGGTCCCCCCTGAGCCTCCTTTTCTCCACCATGAACCCCCCCAGCTCCCTCAGCCCCTCCTGCTGCTCCAACCCCTTCCTAGCTCCCTTCCCTTCCCTGCACATGCTGCAGCCCCTCAATGTCTCTGCTGCCTGAGGGGCCAGAATTGGACCCAGGATTCCAGATGCAAAAAGAGCTCAGGGTTTCTTGCCTGTGTTCTGGGAATACTTCAGGGTGGAAGTTCCACCATGAGAGACTCAGATATGTAAAATCTAAGGAGGCAATTGTGCTGTTCAACCTTTACCGTGGGCCTGCTCTGGTGACTGAAAGGCAGAGGCCTCATCAGTGAACGTTCCTGGAGGGCAAAATGGTTTTTGTAGAGGATAATACCTGAATTGTGTTGGTTGTGCAAACAGTGGAACTGGTGAAGGATCAGGCATTTCTGGATGCTGGAAAAAGCCAAAGGAATGGTTAGAGTAACTGTTCCTGTTGCTGCAGATCTGGGGATGTGGGGTAGGTTAAAAACAGCTCTGTGCTCGTGGTGTAGGAAGTCACATGGTGCTGTCAGATAATCTGGGAACATGGCACAGTAACATCCCTCAGCCCTTTGACTTCATTTTATGGGCCGTGTTGGAGCTTAATGGTGTTACTGCTCAGCACTGCCCTGTGTGGGCTCTGCTGCTCCCCTGGGAGCTGTGACAGCTGCTCCCTGATGCTGAGTGTGCACGGCTGCACAGGGGCCTGGGACAGGACAAGGGGATGGCTTCCCACTGCCAGAGGGCAGGGATAAATGGAATACTGGGAAGAGATTCCTGTCTGGGAGAGTGGAGAGGCCCTCACACAGGTTGCCCAGAGCAGCTGTGGCTGCCCCTGGATCCCTGGAAGTGTCCAAGGCCAGGCTGGATGGGGTTTGGAGCAACCTGGGCTATGGAAGGTGTCCCTGCCCATGGCAGGGGGTGGCACTGGATGGGTTTTAAGTTCCCTTCCTACCCAAACCATTCTATGATTCCATCTCAGATTCCATCCCGTCTCTAAACCTCCACCTCCCACTTCTCTGTGTTCAAGTAACCTAGAAGATCTGAAGTGCTGCTCGTTTGGATGGTTGAGGTTGAATGGTGAAAAATGAAGCAACCTGGGAGAGCTGGAGGTGTTCACATGGGGAAGAGAAGGCTCTGGGGACACCTGAGAGCCCCTTGCAGAGCCTAAAGGGGCTCCAGGAGAGCTGGAGAGGGACTGGGGACAAGGCGTGGAGGGACAGGACACAGGGAATGGCTTCCCAGTGCCAGAGGACAGGGTTGCAAGTGGCAGAATGAGAAGAAACAGCTTCACGTTGTGCCAGGAAGGGGTTTTGTTTGGATATTAGGATAATTCCTTCATGGAGGGGGTCACCATGCACTGGAACAGGCTGTTCAGGGTATTGGCAGAGTCACCATTCCCAGAAGTGTTCAAAGTGCATGTGGATGTGGCACTTGAGCACATGGGTTAATGGTGGATGTGTTTGATGGGTGGTCTGCATGATCCTGCAGGTCTCTTCCGACCAGAACCATTCCGTGATGATGAACAGCAGAGGTGGAGCATTAACTGGTCTCTTTCTGCCTCCCAGCCAGTCGTCCCATCACCATGTTCTGGAAGTTTGATTTGAACACAACGTCGCACGTGGACAAGCTGCTGGACAAGGAGGATGTGACACTGGAGGAGCTGATGGACGAGGATGACGTCCTGCAGGAGTGCAAGGCGCAGAACCGCCGGCTGCTGGACTTCCTGTGCCAGCAGCACTGCATGGAGCAGCTCGTCACCCTCATCACCCATGAGCCCCCCCTGGACATGGACGAGAAGGTCCGATTCAAGTAGGTATTGGGGTCCTACCCCCACATCTCTGCTGCCAAACCTGGGGGTCCTGCTGGGGCCAGGGGCTGTAACCTCTGCAGAGGGGAGCAGGGCCCTGAGCACTGGGCGTGTCTCACGGTGTTTGGGGGCATGGAGGGAGTTCCTAGGTTCTTTTTTCATTATTCCTGGTAGTTTAATCTGGAGTTTGTCTTACTAAAACATCTTGCTCACTCAAAATCAGCATCTCCCAAGCTCCTTGACTGAGGTTTTGTTGGAATTGCAGCACAAGAGGGAGAAATCTCTAAACTTGCTGGATTTTCAAGCCCACAGAAGAAAGTGAGCTGTAAAATGAATAAAACATGTCATATTTTCAACGTGCTGGACATGTAGGTCCTGCTGATTTCAGGGATCAGAGTTCCAGAGGACCTGAGTCCCTGCTGAGCTCCTCACAGGAGTTTGGTTCTCACAGCAATTTGTGTTTATACACTTTTAACTGAATGTACACTCGAGAATATTTACATTTTGGAGTTGGGACATTTGTTTGTATTTCTTAGGTTTATATGAAAATAAAGAGTTGCTCTGACTGTAAATAAATAAACCAGGCAAGTTTTCTTGGTGAGAATGGGTCAGTGTTGATTATTGCCCAAAATGGAGTCGTTTAGGTTTTTTGGGAGGTGAGACAGTAATAACTAGGTTTAGGTGACTGTTTCCAGGCAAGGGAATGCCAGGAAATAGATTCTGTAATAATTTGGAATATTCTGTGGCTGCTTTTGCAAGGATCCTGCTGTAAAAGGTGAATTTGAGACCCCCTTGCAGAGCTGCCCCAGCCCTGGAACAACAGCAGGAGCACCTGGAGCTGCTGGAGAGGCCAGAGGAGCCCTGGAGATGCTGCAGGGCTGGAGCCCCTCTGCTCTGGAGCCAGGCTGGGACAGCTGGGGGGGTCACCTGGAGAGGAGAAGGGTCCAGGGACACCTGAGAGCCCCTGGCAGAGCCTGAAGGGGCTCCAGGAGAGCTGGAGAGGGACTGGGGACAAGGGCTGGAGGGACAGGACACAGGGAATGGCTTCCCAGTGCCAGAGGGCCGGGCTGGGTGGGATGTTGGGAAGGAATTTGTGTTTGGGAGGGTGGGCAGGCCCTGGCACAGGTTGGTCAGAGCAGCTGTGGCTGTCCCTGGATCCCTGTGAGTGTCCAAGGCCAGGCTGGATGGGGCTTGGAGCAACCTGGGCTATGGAGGTTTCCCTGCCCATGGCAGATCCCTTTCCACCCAAACCATTCCATGATTGTAATCAAACAGTTGAAGAGTAAGGGAAGGTGGGGACAAAGGTTTCAAGGAGCAGTTTCCTCCTGGATCATTAGAGGCTGATCTTGATGGATCAGGTTTTGGAAACATTTCGGTCCCATAGCAGGGGAGGCACAGAAGTGTTTTCAGATCCTGAGGAGGCACAGGAGAGGAGAGAGAAGGTTTGAACTTGTTAGAAACCAAGGAAGCTTTTGGAATAAATAAAGGCTAAGTAGGAAGAATGGACTCTGTCTAAATCCAGATGGAATTCCATTTTTGGCTCTTCAGAAAAGGTTATGAGAGTTTGTGAAGTAGATCAGGGGAGAAACTTGATAGGTCTGAAAGGATGTGCAGCTTGGAATGGTGTGAGCTGGGGAGAGGGAATCATCAAATTCTTCATTCTTGAAAGTGTGGGATGGAAGTTCCTAAAGTTCAGAAGGGAACTGCAAAGTGGAAAACTCCAGAGCAAAGCCCTATCCAAGCAGAATGTGTGGAGTTGAGCACCTGGAGGGAGACCTGGAGCAGTCAAGGGGAGTGTGAACTCTTGGAACTGCTGTGGCTGTTTGGAGTGAATTGGTGACGTGGGCTGTCCCCAAAACCTGCTGAGAGTATGGGCTGGTGAGAGCACAACCTTAGGGATGTCAGGAGGGGGTTTGGGGGTCAGAGGGTGAGTGTCAGGTGAGGTGAGTTCCCTGTAGCCTGGAAACCTTCAGGGTGGGATGAGGTGCCTGAACAGGCAGGGTACATTGATGGATGGGGACCTGGGGGTTGTGGAAGCTGCAGGAGCAGAGCGTACTGGGACAAGGAGAGGTTTCATCTTTCCCCGTGTCCACAGGGTATGTATCACAGGGAAGCACCATACACAGCTTTTTAGGAATGGGGGATGCCATTGCACGGAGCAGTGAGCCAGGAAAAGGAGAAATAAGTCTCCCCTGTCCCCTTGGGGGCCCTGTAAAATGTAAATGGCTGTAAAGTCCCTTTGTAGTGTAACCATAATGTCCTGGGCCTGAATGTCCTCTGAGCAGCAAAAGGCTTGTAAACAGTGTCATTGGGGCTTGGAAGTTTTAGGACTGGAACTACATAGCATGGGGGTTGGTTGAGAAGTGAACAGTGCTGGGAAAGGGGGTAAAGCCCTCAGCTGCCCTGGAAATGTTTTAGTGGCTCATGAAGAGCTTTGATTGCAAAGATTGAAAAAGATCCTGGTCTGATGAGAAACAAATAACCCATGGGAGGTAAGAGTGCATCCTTACAAGAGGGAATCAGTGTGGGTGGAAATGGTTTGGGTGGGAAAGGACCTTAAAGCCCTTCCAGTGCCACCCCTGCTGTGCGCAGGGACACCCTTCACTAGACCAGGTTGCTCCAACCTGGCCTTGGACACTTCCAAGGATCCAGGGGCAGCCACAGCTTCTCTGGGCAACCTGTGCCAGGGCCAGCCCACCCTCCCAGGGAAGAACATCTCTCATAAGAACTGTACCAAGGGAAGGTTTCCTTCAGTGTTTCCATTTCAGCTGTCATTGCTCCGACTCTGTCGTTCCAGGTATCCCAACACAGCCTGTGAGCTCCTGACCTCGGACGTGCCGCAGATCAACGACAAGCTCGGCGGGGACGAGACTCTGCTCAACATCCTCTATGACTTTCTGGATCACGAGCCCCCCCTGAACCCTTTGCTTGCCAGTTTCTTCAGTAAGACTATTGGGAACCTCATTGCAAGGAAAACAGAACAGGTAATGCTGGGACAAATGAACTGCCCGGTGCTGGCTCTGTTGTGTGGCTCGGTCATTGCTGCCTCTGTGAGCTCAGGGTAGTCGAGGCTGAGGTTGGAGTTGAAATACAGTCTCCCAAAAGTTGTCAGCATTCCTCAGTGGAGGGAGATTCTGGCTTAGATAGACACTTCCCATGGTTTTGGGATTAGGGCTGCCATACTTATGATATTCTCCTGCCACAGCTGAGGGTTTGTTTTTCACACTAAGGCATATTGAGACAGCCTTTGATCAGCAGAGTCATCCCATCCCGCCAACAGTGCCTCAGCCTCATCCCTGTGAAAGGTGCTGGAATCATGGACTGAGCAGGGATTCAGGAATGCACACATCCCGATTAAGTACTGGTTTTTTAATTGAAGGCTGTCAGAGACAGAGGGAGAAGGACGAATCTCCAGCTTTGCTTGATGCTCTTATTTCTGTGGCCTTGGTTTTCTTTGTGGTTCAGAGGAGACAAAAGTTGACCGAATGGGTCTGATTTAGTCTTGCCATGAAATAGGAACTTTATTCTTTTGTTCTCCAGAGAGTTCCCGTCCTCATCACCATTTGGCATCGGGGTTGGCTGGGGCTGAGGCCCAGGGGGGTGTGTGTGGTGCTGCAGCTGACGGGAGCTCTTCACTTTGCAGGTGATCTCGTTTTTAAGGAAAAAGGACAAATTCATCAGCCTGGTGCTAAAGCACATCGACACATCAGCCATGATGGACCTGCTGCTGCGGCTCATCAGCTGCGTGGAGCCCGCGGCGCTGCGGCACGAAGTGCTCAATGTGAGGCTGCCCTGCCCTGCCCTGCCCCGCCCTGCCCCGCCCTGCCCTCCAGGACTGCGGCCTGGGGGACAGAGTGCTGGGGTCACTGGTCCCACAGTGGATCCACACTGCTGAAAGCTGCTTCTCCCAGTGCTGGAGTTGGTTCCCTGGTGTCCCTCGGCCTGTTTGTGGCCTCACGGGCAGCAGCTTCCTGCAGGCCTGGCAGGGAAGGGTTTTCAGCTCATTTTTCCATGTAGCAACCACTCTTTACTCCAGCTGCTCCTGCTGCAGAGCTTGGATAAAGGAAATCTGTGTTCTGCCCCAGGGTTCAGAATTCTAGACTGATCGATTGGCACGGGAATTAGTGTAATTCCTTGGTGTGTTCGAGGGTGTATGGAATCATGGAATCATGGAATGGTTTGGGTGGGAAGTGACCTTAAAGCCCACCCAGTTCTACCCCCCTTCCACAGGCAGGGGCACCTTTTATGGATCAGGTTGCTCCAAGCCCCCTCCAGGCTGGCCTTGGACTGAGGAGTGTTTTTCCTGGATCACTGACTTCTTTCCAGGAAACATCCTAATATCCAGGTTTCCAAATCTCAACCATCCATAGCCAGGCACATATGGATGGGATTTATTTTAAACCCATCCTATCAGGTTCATTTTACCTGGTAAAGATTGTAGACAACCAAAACAGAAAAAAGGAATACAAAGTGAAGATGCCGAGTGACCATAGAGGGGCCCAGAACTGCCCCAACATTCCAGGAGGGGCCTGTCCAGCTCCCAGCACAGGGACGGGCACTGCCCTGGGCTGTGCCACCCCTGTCCCTGCACCCCCAGGGCCTTGCCCAGCCTTCCAGCCCCTCTGCCCAGCCCGGAGCATCCCATGGGGTGGGGGTGACCCGAGGGCAGCACCCAACTCTTGGCCTGGTTGATCCTTACCCCACTGGCTTCTGCCCATGGATCCCAAGGTTTCCATGGATTCAGCCTGTCCAGATCCCTCTGCAGCGCTTCCTGCCCTCCTCAGACCCACATCCCACCCAGCCTGGTGTCAGCTGCCATGTAAGTGAAACCATCCGTTATCTACACTGGATCTGTACTGCTCAGTCTCTTCCCTGCTTCTGAAAACTCTGGAAGAATCTTCACCAGCCCCTCTGAGGAGCTCCTTGGACAGGTTTGGCTCTCAGGCAGCTCACCATGGGCAGCAGTGACATCCTGCAGGAGGTGACAGTGCTTTCCCTTTGATCTGTGTCATTTGATCCTGAGATCTCTGGATTTGGGAGGAAAATAGTATTGACTGTAAATAATTCATTGCATGTGCAGCAGGAGAACTCTGATATGGGGCACTTGCAGGAGAAGGTTTAATATCAGGACAGGTCAGTGGCCTCCAGGAGGTCTGTCCTCTGTTATGAGTGTAAACTCTCACCTGGACAAACACGACAAGGCCGTGAGGAGACTCCACCTGCGTGTCCTGGGAATTTGTGAGAAGCAGGGCCAGTTACTGTGCAGATGGAGATGCACTTCATCTTCTTCTGCCTGCCTGAGTGACGAGAAGTACAACTTGTGTTGTGTGAGTGCAGGAAGCTCTGCAGAGGGATCAGGACAGGTTGGATCCATGGGATGAGGCCATCAGTGTGAGGGTCAGCGTGGTGTGTCCCATGGGAGTTGGAGCTGGCAGAGGATGTGGCAGCAGCACAGGGAGAGATCCAGGGCTTCACCTTGGCAGGGCCCTGCATCTCCTCATGATGGTGCCCCTGGGCAGCTCTGTCAGAGCACTGGTGGCATTAGGACAGGGGGCACCCAAGGCCCCCAGGCTGTGGCAGCCACCCCACACTCCAGGGAGCCCAAGCCACGTCCAACAGTGGGTCTGCAGTGTGGGCTTCTCCTTCCTGCAGGAGGGAGTCTCCAGCCACCCCCACTGCTCCCATCCCACGGGGACCTTCTGGGTGTGGTCTGAGTGTGCTGTCCAGGTGTTCTAGGTCTGTTCCAGGTGCCCTACCCAGATGTTCTCAGTGTCCTGTCCAAGGATACCCTGCCTGGTTCAGGTGTCCCCACAGTGCCTGGGCAGGAGCCCAACACTGCCTGGTCAGGAGGCACTGAACAGGAGCCTGCTCTGTTTGGGGGCAAATCAGCCTCCTCCTGCTTGCTGGCACTGCAGGATTGGATGGGATATTGGGAAGGAATTCCTGGCTGGGAGGAGAGCAGGCCCTGGCACAGGTTGGACAGAGAAGCTGTGGCTGCCCCTGAATCCCTGGAAGTGTCCAAGGCCGGACTGGACAGGGCTTGGAGCACCCTGGAATAGTGGGAGGTGTCTCTGCCCATGGCAGGAGGTGGCACTGGAAGGGCTTTGAGGTCCTTTCCAACCCAAACCATTCCATGATTCTCTGATTCATTCTTTGCAGAAACCCCCCAAGTATTTTTCTTTTAATTAGTGTTTAGTGAGTTATTTCAAACGCAGCTGAGAATGCGTTGGGTTGGTTGGTTGAGTGATGTCACACATCTGCAGTTTGCCTGGAACAGTGGGATGGAGATGAGGATCAGCTTGTAGGTGAGACTGGGCAGGGAGAAGGGGAAGGGATCATATGGAGATGACATTCCTGGTTTGCCTGGGCTGGGAAAGGGAGATAAGGGATGGTTTGCATTGAGAAAGGGATGCTGGTTGAGGTTGTCCTGGAGCAAGATAGAGGGACAGCAACAGAGTCATGGCATGTGAAAAGGTCAGGAATTACTGAGTGTGAACATCAGGAAGAGGAGGAATTTGGGGGAGAAGAACGTGTTGGTCATTGTGCTAGTGCTGCTCAGAGGAGAGTGTTTGTCACTGGTCCATTCCCATGTTTTCCAGAGTTACTTAGGTTTTTGATTCCTTGGCGGGATGGACACACTGATAGAAAGGAGAATCCATGCTTGTCCATGCCTAGGGGAGTTTGGGTCTTGCCTGTGTCTGGAATTAGGAGAGAGGAGGAAGGGCTTTCCCTTCTTGGAATGCCTGAAAAACTTCTCAAACTTCTCTTGTTTTGAGTTCTGGGAAATCGAACAAGGATTTTCTTCCCCTCCAGTGGCTCAATGAAGCGAAGATTATCCAGAGACTCGTGGAGCTGATCCATTCCAGCCAGGACGAGGACGTGAGTGTCACCAGAGCCTTGGCTTTGGGGTTGTGGGTCCTGCAGGGTTGATCCAGGAGGCTCCCTGGTCCCTTTGGAGATGCTCTGGTGTCCTGTGGAGGAGCTGAGGGATGACCTCAGAGTGTCCTGTCCTCTGCTTGCTCAGCACCAGAGCCTTTTGTTGTGGTTTTAATCTTGTTTTGACTTGTTTTACTCCCAATTTGTTGGTATGTTTTGCTACTGCATTGGTTCATCTCAAACCTACAGACAACAGTAACTTGGCTGGGTTTAAGCAGGAACCTACTGTTTATTGAAAATCTTTTCAAATTGGCCAATTCTCAAATCTTTTAGCCCATAAGTAGGAATCCAGTCCTAAAATCTAAAAGATGAGTTCTGTGAGTCCAGAGAAAGTGGCAATGCCAACAGTGGTTCCCTCAGCTCATCCCAACCAAAGCTGTGTGGGGAGCACTGGAAGGTGCCACGTGTGTCTGTGTGCTGGGGCAGAGCTGTGGGGGGTGATGCCGAACTGCAGCAGCTCCAGAGAGGCTTTGGTTGGTGGCCAGAGCGAGAGGATTAATCCCTCAAAATACCCTTGCAAAGCCTTTGAATCCACAGTAATTAAGTTGCAAAGGATTTATCAAAGCATTTCTTCAGGCAGGAGAACTGAGCAGGGAGCAGGAGGGATGGAATACTTGTGCTGGGCATGTGCAGGTTGATGGTATTGAGGTGGGAGATGAAAAAGACCCTTAATTTCTGAGCTCCTGAATCGTAGTTAATTCTTAAGTTCAGGCCCATCTCCTCTTTGAGTCTGGTATCTCTTAATGCTTCCAATCAAGGGTGTATTTAACAGGTGAATCACCTCCAGGGTGGTAGGAAAGCTTCGGATTGATCTGCATTTTTGCATTCCCAGCCCAGTGATTTCCCCCCAGAGGTCAGTGCCAGCCCTGACTGTGCTCCATGTCCTTGTTTCAGAGGCAATCCAACGCTTCCCAGACCCTGTGTGACATCATCAGGCTGAGCAGGGACCAGAGCACACAGCTCCAGGACATGCCGGAGCCGGATCCCCTTCTCACAGCACTGGAATCGTGAGTACCTCGGGCTGTGCTGCCGTTCCCTCGGGGATCACTCTGCACACACAGCCATGTCTCCACCCTTGCACCAACTCCTGGGTCACTTTGGATCCCTTCAGAGCTTGGAGATGAACCTCCAGCTCAGTCATTCCCCCTGGGAATCCCAGGACCTTTAAGGTTCTCCTTTAAGAAGGATCATGAGCCCCTGCAGTGGGAGGGGGCGATGACTGAGGGGAACATGGTACTTTCAGACTTTTTTGGTCATTTCAGACTCTTTTGGTAGTTTTGCAGAGGGCTGTGGGATCCTACACTTCCAGAAAAGCTCTCTAAAGTTTCTGATATCACTTCACTGTTAAAATAAAGAATATTTGAGCTAAAGTGATTTTTTTGCTTCACTTCCCTTTCTGCTGAAGGTCACAAATCCCGTTGCTTTTCTCCGCAGCGTTTCTGGTGACCTTTTTGAGTTTGGGTAACTTTTTTCATCTCTGAGTCAGAAATTAATGATCAGCTGGGGCAGGATGAAGGAACCCGGACAAGGGTGATGGAATAAACCCCAAATCTGAATTTCACTGGCTGCTGACTGGGTGCAAAACCAGTGAATTTGGTTAATTACAGCAAATTTACTTCTTTTTCCTGACTCTGCCTGTCCTGCCTTTGCTGGCAGGGTGTAGTGAGATGCTCTTTATTAAAATAATCCTCTTCATGCATTATTCATCTATTTTTACATTTTTATCTCATATTTTATTTAAACCAATGGAAATACATTTGAAAACAGTACAAATTCAGCTGTGAACTCGACCAATGCTGTTTTTAGCTGGACCTGTGGCTTAGGAGGCTGGAACGGCATTGCTGAGTGCTGGATTTTGGGGAGCTGTCATTGACATCCTCGGGATTCTCATGGGAAGAGCCTGAATTCTGTGGGGAACCAGGAGCTGCTGTGGGCATGGCACTGGAGCTGGGGAGCAGAGCTGGGCTTACCTTGCCTCACACTAAGGATCATCTTCCACCGTGTGTTGTCCTTCTGTGACTGTGGTGGAGGATTGTAGATGTTCAGCAGTGGCCTCACATTGTCTGTAACAGATTGCACTGACTGAGCTGACCCTGGGCTTGTGGTCCAGGTTGTAAATACGAGGTGGTGAAGGAGAGGATGGGTTGGTTTGGAGTGTGAGTGTTTGTACCCACATGTAAGGATCAGGACCCAGGTGCAGAAAGCTGGTGCAGAACCAACTGTGTCCAGGGGGACTTCACCGAGCAGTGTCATTATTCCTTCCCAAAACAATGAAATAAGTAAAAATGGCAGTCTTTTTTTTTCCAGAAGACCCAGAAGGGAGTATATTGTGATGAAAGCAGGTGCCAAGTCCATGCGATTCTTACCCTTTTGTGTCACCCAACAGGCAGGAATGTGTGGAGCAGCTCCTGAGGAACATGTTTGATGGAGAACAGAGCGAGAATTGCATCGTCAATGGGACGCAAGTTCTGTTGACGCTGCTGGAAACGCGGCGCTCCGGGTGAGTCAGACTCACAACCCTCCTGGAGCTGCTTTGGGAACTCCAGACTGGGTTTACTGGGCTAAAAGGACAATTTTTGGCCTGGGAATGGCAACAAGGACAAGCAGTTGCCAGGACAATAGGAAATTACATTAAGCTGAAGAGGCAGGGCTGGATGGGATATTGGGAAGGAATTGTTGGCTGGGAGGGTGGACAGGCCCTGGCACAGGTTGGGCAGAGAAGTTGTGGCTGCCCCATCCGTGGAAGTGTCCAAGGCCAGGTTGGATGGGGCTTGTAGCAACCTGGGCTGGTGGAAGGTGTCCCTGCCCCTGGCAGGGGGTGGGACTGAATGGGCTTTAAGTTCCCTTCCCACCCAACCCGTTTCATGATTCCATGAATCTCTGTGTATGGTTTTCTAGTTTTTATTTTGCTTTTAAAAGTTATGATCCCTTTTGTTTCTTTTTATGGAGTTAGAGGAGAGAGAAGGTAAAGAGTTTTGTGGAGGGAAGTGAGACATGGAACATCTCACTGTTTACAAAGGAGTACATCAGGAAGGGTGAAGGAGCTCATGGAGCATTAGGAGGAGGCCCTGGAGAGCAGGACAGAAGGTGGCACTGGGGAAACCAGGTGCTGGTCAGAAAGCCATTAGCAGAGTTTAACTGAGAAGGAATTGAGACTGAAATTGTGCCATGGCTGGTGCCCAGGAGCTCTGGGGCTTTGTGAGCTGGAGGGGTTCCTGTCCAGCTCATTCCTGGCGGTCTGTAATTCTGTTTCTTAATTAAGTGAAAGTCTTTGGGTTGCTGCAGCAGGAAGGGGGTGGTAGAGCTGTTGTAACTTACCCCTTGCCAGTACAGAGGGGTGATGAGCACAGCTCCAGCCTCTTGGGCTTTCCATCACTTTGACTCTTCATGTGCATCTTTTTGAACACCTGGAGAGGATTTACAGCCTTTAACAAATATTTGTAGTTCCCTTGCTGATGTCATTTACTTTTTAAATATTTGGGAATTTTTTGAACACCAGGAAGCCCTTCACGAATGTGTCTTTGTCACCTCAGGCACAGGTTTGATAGGTGAACTCTGATATCAGGTTTGATAACGTGAAGAGCAGGTTGTAAATGATGCATTAATATGATGTATGTAAATACATTATGTAAATATATCCAGTGGCTGGAAATTATTGTTTTTCATATTCACAGTTATTTTTCAAGAGAAAATCTCTGTCATGGCCAGTGAGACTGGAGACCCTTGTGAGGTTTTATCAAATTTTCACCTCAGTGCACACAGAGGTGTGGAAGGGAAATTCTTTTAGTGGAATTGCTGGTTGAACAACAAGTTGAGCAATGATTGTATGTCACAGAGTCAGAGAATCCTGGGGTGCTTTGGGTTAGAGGACACCTTAAAGACCATGAGATATCATTTGGTTGTTAAAAATGGGAAGATTTATCGCGAGGGGGCTGTCCTGCTCTTTCCCTGGCAGGGTGGAAGGACTGATGGACTCGTACACTCAGGGATTCGAAAGGTCTTACACTGTCAACAGCAGCATCTTGCACGGGATCGAACCACGGCTCAAGGACTTCCACCAGCTGCTGCTCAGCCCCCCCAAGGTAAGGCAGATCCCTGGCTCCTGTTTTGGGACTTCCCTTTCTTCACTCCTGGCTGTCCTGCGTATTTCCAAGAGCACACCATGCTGAGACAGTCAGAGGGGCTTGTGAAGGAAAATTCACACTTAAATGTCATAATTCAGGTGTTTAGGGGTTAGGCAGGAGGAGTCTGAGAGCTGCTGTGTCCAGGTACATCCAGCAAGAAGAAGCACAGTGGGACGTGGGGGATTGAGTAAAGAAGGTGAACAGGAAGGAATTTTTAATTAGTGGATATTTGGGTTTTAATCTGTAGATTTGGAAGTCGAAGTCTCCCAGTGATTGCAGGACTGGGAGGGTGGTTTAGGTTTCCCTGCAGAGACTATTCCTGAAATGAACTGGTTCTGTGGAACCACAGAATCCCAGAAAAGCTGGGTTTGGAAGGGTCCTCTGCAGATCACCCAGTCCGACCCTCTGCCCAGGCAGGGTCACCTGGAGCAGGTGACACAGAGGGGTTTGGAATGTCTCCAGAGAGCGAGACTGCACACCCTCCCTAGGCAGCTGTTTGGGCTCTGTCACCCCCATGGAAAGTTGTTCCTCAAACTGAGGTGGAGTGTGGGGTTTAACTTATGGCTGCTGCTCCTCACTGTGTTGCTGGGCACACAGAGTGGAGTGACCCTGCCCCTGTGCCCACAGAGATCAGCAATCCTGACCACCATCGGGGTCCTGGAGGAGCCGCTGGGCAACGCGCGACTCCACGGATCCCGGCTCATCGCGGCGCTGCTCCACACAAACACTCCCAGTATTAATCAGGAACTATGCAGACTCAGTACCATGGATTTATTACTTGTGAGTATCCCAGTGGGACACTGGCAGCAGAGAGAGGGGAAGGATTTCCAGCTGGGAACAGTTTTGCTTTCCCTTTGATCCATTCGGTGCCAGGAGGTTTTGTATGTGGGGGCCAGAGCCTAATTACGTCTCTAATCTGCTGCAAGAGCATCCACCCTTGGAACAGCTTTTGTGACCAAATCCAGTTGTTTAGGATTTTGAACTGGGCCTCAGACGTCCAATTTCTTGTTAATGTAGTGGAGGATGTGTGTGAGCTCCTGTAGTGCTGAGAGCTGGACTTCCTCAGAGAATCCCAGGATCCCTGAGGCTGGAAAAGCCCCCCCAGCCCACACAGTCCACCCTGTGCCCCATGCCCACCTTGGCCCCCAGCCCAGAGCACTCAGTGCCACGGCCACTCCTGCCTTGGGCACCTCCAGGGATGGGCACTCCAAACCTCCCTGGGCAGCCCCTGCCAAGGCCTCCCCACCCTTTCCAGCAGGGAATTCCTCCCCATGTCCCCCCTGGCCCTGCCCTGTCCCAGCCTGTTCCCATTCCCTCTGCTCCTGTCCCTGTTCCTGGAGCACAGTCCGACCCCCCCCCCGGCTCCCCCCTCCTGGCAGGGACTTGCAGAGCCACAAGGTCCCCCCTGAGCCTCCTTTTCTCCACCATGAGCCCCCCCAGCTCCCTCAGCCCCTTCCCTGCAGCCCCTCAATGTCTCTGAGGGGCCAGAACTGCCCCAGCATTCCAGGAGGGGCCTGTCCAGCTCCCAGCACAGGGACGGGCACTGCCCTGGGCTGTGCCACCCCTGTCCCTGCACCCCCAGGGCCTTGCCCAGCCTTCCAGCCCCTCTGCCCAGCCCGGAGCATCCCATGGGGTGGGGGTGACCCGAGGGCAGCACCCAGCGCTTGACCTGGTTGATCCTCACCCCACTGGCCTCAGCCCATGGATCTCAAGGATCCCATGGATCCGATGGACGGTCTTAAGAGAATGATATCTGTACTTAAAAATTATTTCGTTCCTCTTTTTCTTAGGATTAATTTAGCCACAAAAGAGTTGAGTTCTTTTCGGTGTGTCTGTACTGTGAGTCCTCCTGTGTGGGAGTGAGGGGATTCCCAAGTGCTCAGTTTGTTAGGAAATACTCATTTATTTCCCAATAAACTGAGCACACTGTGAATCTAGAACCCAGCCAACCCCCAGTGGGTACTGGAGTGGAGAAGGAAAATTATTTTAGTGGAGTTGCTGATTAAACAACAAGCTGGGCTATGATTTAGTATCAGATAATCACAGAATACCAGGATGGTTGGGGTTGGAAAGGTCCCCAAAGATATCTGACCCTTAAAAATGGTGATGGCTTATCCTGACTAAATTCTTCTGTTTCTCTTGTTTTATCCAGGACTTATTTTTTAAATACACGTGGAATAACTTTTTGCATTTCCAAGTGGAACTGTCCATAGCAGCTATCCTGTCCCACTCTGTGCAAGAGGGAAAGGCCACCCCGAGTGAGCAGGAGAGCAAAGAGGAGGCTCCGAGCGGGGACGCGGCCACGGCGGAGCCTCCGGCAAACACCCCCGAGAGCCTCATGGTGACCCACGTGAGTGCCCCAGCCCGGGTTCCCTCTGCACTGGAGTAACACGCAATTGCTGCATCAGCCATTCCACAGCCTGCACTTTGTTTACTAGAAATTTGTTGTTACTTGTTGTTGGTTCTCATGGTTCCGTATGTGCTTTTGTACATTTATTTTTAGCGTCCTGTTACAAAATAAACATAAAACTCACCTCGTTTAATGGGCTTGTGAATCCATTGCTATTTAATTTCATTTTTTCACTAAAAATGCCTACAAACATTTGATAAAAAACCTCCCTGAGTACATTTCAGCTTCTCTCTGGGAGTCCTCATGGGAAAACCTTCGTGTTGTGGTTCCAAATGCCAACAGTGTTTTCATTCCTGCTGCTGGGAAGCCCAAAAGAGGGGGGATGTTACAGGTTGCTCTTCTCTCTGCATGCTCTGGGAAAATAATCAGGAAAGAAGGAATTCTTGGGCAAGGGAATGCTGAAATTTGAGTTCTTGAGGAGTGAAGGGAGGAACAGAAGAGCCCACATTCAGACTCCTGAACTGTGAGTGTTTCTTTGGAAATCCTGACTGTTCTCCCTCTTTTCCCTCCAGCTGTTCCAGAAGTGCTGCCTGGTGCAGAGGATACTGGATGCCTGGGAAGCCAATGACAAGATCCAGTAAGGAACTGGTGCTCCAGGGCTGCTCATTGAAACATTGGCTTGAAACAGTGTGGGGGAATTTACATCCTGAAGATGTCTGAACCTCCTGGGATTTGGAATTGGGATTATTTGCATATTAAAAAGCCAAATTGCCCAAGCACATGTCGAAGTTGAAAGCCTGGTTGTTTTTTTGGGTGTTTCTGACACCTCATCTGAAACACACAATCTGCTGCTCTCTCAGGGAATCACAAAGAATATTCACTTTTTTCTTTTTTCTTTCTTTTGTTTTAAATCTGTGATTATATTCTCCCTACAGTAGAAAACTCTGTGGGCACAGAGGTGGTCAAACATTTTTGCCTGGATTTGCCCTGGATTTCCTCTTTTACCTTTATAAACCCCTGGAATTTTGTGCAGATTCCCATGATAAGAACTAAATAATGAAAAATACCTAAAATGTATTAAAATGATAATATTTTGGAGGCTTCAGCTTCCTTGTCCAGCTGAATATTTTGGTCCTCCCTCAGTATTTTGAGCTCCTGATGGCTCCAAAGTGCTTTGGAGCCCCACTGGAATTGGTTTAGGCCAGAATTATTGGGTTGGGTGTTGGTTTGATTTTTTTATTGTTTAGGGTTTCTTGGTCTTTTCCCTCTTACAACCTCTTGTCTTGATAACAAATTTTGTTGGTAATTTCCTTGCCCAGCGGCCAGTTCTGTAAGTGCCAAAGGTGTCCCTGGTTGTTCCTTAAGAGTTTTGCTGATGAAATTAGGGGGAAGCAGCAGGATTGTGCAGCAGGACCTCCTGCACTGCTGGAGGGCTGTGGCTGTTCCCGGTGCTGGTGCCAGGGGCTGTTGTCTGTTCCCAGGGCAGAAGGAGGCATGAGGAGAGGCAACATGGGCCACCTGACCCGCATCGCCAACGCCGTGGTGCACAACATGGAGAAGGGCCCCATGCAGGCCCAGATCAGCGACTTCATCAAAGGTACCCCCTGCCCAGCACTGCTCCTGCTCAGGGAAAGGCCTGGGGGGCTCATCACACGTGGGCCTGCGGGTCCCTCCACTGATGAAAAGGGTTCTCTGTGAGATGGCACAATTGCCCACAACTCAAAACGGTGTTGGGAAGTTCGGCTGCTCTTTGCCTTTGTACAGGGAGGGTAAAATTGTCTGAGCTTTGTCTTCAGCCAGAGACTGGAAGGGTCCTTTTGGGCCACAGGGATTCTTCTCTTCTGGAGTTATAATGCTGGTGTGCAGCATTCCTGGGGCATGTCTGTGCTTCCTTACCCATGAGGGCTTGGAGGGACAGGACAAGGGGCAATGGCTTCCCACTCCAGAGGAAGGGGTTAGATGCGATATTGGGAAGGAATTGCTGGCTAGGAGGGTGGGCAGGCCCTGGCACAGGTTGGGCAGAGAAGCTGTGGCTGCTCCTGGATCTTTGGAAGAGCCCAAGATCAGGTTGGATGGGGCTTGGAGCAACCTGGGCTAGTGGGAGGTGTCCCTGCCCATGGCAGGGGGTGACACTGGATAGGCTTTAAGGTCCTTTCCCTCCCAAACCATCCTGGGAGCCCATTACACCTGTCTGAGGAAAAAGATACACAAGAGTTAAATGACACAGAGTCCCCAAATGTCTTCCTGTCAGAGATTTGCCCATCCTGTTTTCGTTGGATTCACTTTGAGAGCTGGTTTTCTCTGCTGGGTTTGTGTGGGAGGCAGTGATTGTCCATCTCCACCGTTCAGCTCTTGCTGGCTGTGCTTGCTCACACCAATCCACTTGGCATTTAATCCACTCTCTGCCCCCTGGGAGTGGGTGAGGGAACATAGGGGACTGGCAGGGGGCACAGTGAGACAGTAGCAACTGAGGGACAGTATTTTTTTCTTTTTTCCATTTAATAAACACTCTTCATCTTAGCCCTTGCATTTTTCTCACTTTTGGGCTCCCAGTTGTCCCCATCCTGCTGTGGAGGAAAGGAGGGGCTGGGTAAGTTCAACCCACCAGTCACCAGGAAGGATAGGGTGTTATAAAGCAGAACTTGAGCCACCCCTATGGTTGGTCCCATGAACAGGCAGCCAGAGCTGTGTGTGTTCAGCCCAGACAGCTCCACCAGGAGCTGAGGTTGTTCAGACCACCACACCTTAGCTTTGGCCTCGTGAAAGCTGTGCCTTTGTGGATTTTGCCATCTCGAGGAAGCCCTTCTTGGCAGAGCCCCTGCTCGGGGCACATGTCGGGTGTGGGGGCATAGGGGGCTGATGCCTGTGGTGCCCTTGTCCCTGCAGAGCTCCCCGAGGACTGCAGAGGGAGGTGGGAGAGCTTCGTGGAGGAGACGCTGACGGAGACGAACCGGAGGAACACGGTGGATTTGGTGAGCACGGTGACCCCGCTGTGTCGTGGGCCTCCTGGAACTGAAAAAGTGATATTTCTGAGTGCTTTTCTTACTGTGCTGGTTTTGCTGAAGAGCTTCAGCAAATTTTCAGCAATTTTAGAAATTCAAAGAAATTCAGCAATTTTGTACGCAGAGTGTATAAAACGTATTCCATAGTAGTTCTTTGAGCAGCAGCTGATCCACGTTGATAAACTGGCTCCTCAGGCCATTTCCTTCCTTGGGAGGAATTTGGGACTAAAATATTGATGCTCTCTCAGCTTCCCCTTGTCCTTATTCCTTGGTACCTCCCCAGGTGAGCACCCACCACCTGCACTCCTCCAGTGAGGACGAGGACATTGAAAGTGCTTTTCCCAATGAACTCACTCTCCAACAGGTGAGTTGGATTCACTTCAGCATGCCCTTCACTATTCCCAGGAAACTTGCTGTTCTGATTTGCCTTTGATCCATCCCAGCATGGAGTAGCTTCCTAAATTCTGCTCTTGATCAGCATGTTCAGCTCTGTTGGGCTCTTCCAGTAGAGTTCCATGGTCTGGAATCCAACTGGGAATACATTTGACTCGGGCTGTACCCAAGTCCCAGATGGATGATGTTTACAGGGAAGGGAAGGGAGCTGGGAAGGGGCTGGAGCAGCAGGAGGGGCTGAGGGAGCTGGGGGGGCTCATGGTGGAGAAAAGGAGGCTCGGGGGGGACCTTGTGGCTCTGCAAGTCCCTGCCAGGAGGGGGGAGCCGGGGGGGGTCGGGTTGTGCTCCAGGAACAGAGACAGGAGCAGAGGGAACGGGAACAGGCTGGGACAGGGCAGGGGCAGGGGGGACATGGGGAGGAATTCCCTGCTGGAAAGGGTGGTGAGGCCTTGGCAGGGGCTGCCCAGGGAGGTTTGGAGTGCCCATCCCTGGAGGTGCCCAAGGCAGGAGTGGCCGTGGCACTGAGTGCTCTGGGCTGGGGGACAGGGTGGGCATGGGGCACAGGGTGGGCTGCGTGGGCTGGGAGGGCTGTTCCAGCCTTAGGGATATTCTGTGGGGTATTCTGTGGGATATCCTCCATCCTCTGTGTCTGTGTGGAGGCCTGTGCCTTGTCCTACAAGGGGCAGGGATTCAGAGGAGGCCATCTGTACCTCTGGGTGTCCATGGTGGGTTTCAGTTGCAGTTTCATATGAAAACAACCCAATGACAAACCTAACACAGCTCTCTGATAGAGCAGTGAAGCCAATAAATGGTTCCCTTGGGAAGTTTCTGCCTGTCTTTGGGAAGAGCTGGGAGCAGATCTGAGTTACCAGTCCAGGCCTCCCAGAGGTCTGTGTGGTCCTGCTTTGGGAGGGGGCTTGGAGGGAGGGTTTCTCAAAGTTGGTCATTTTCTGGTGCTGTTAATGCTTGGGTAGGACAGGGTTTTTACCTGTCTCAGTGCAAGGTCTCTGCAATGTCTCTGGCCACCCTAATGGTGTGGGGTTTGGGTCCCTCTCCAGGCCTTCTCCGAGTACCAGATCCAGCAGATGACGGCCAACTTCGTGGATCAGTTCGGCTTCAACGACGAGGAGTTTGCAGACCAGGATGACAATATCAAGTAAGTTTGTAGTTAGCTGGCATTTAAGCCTCTTTGCATCTCATCTTTCTTCTGGTTCAGGTGTAAAATAAACCTCATTATCCCTCCTTGGGAAATGAGCATGAGAGGGATCAGTGGCTGAGGAAACATGGAGCCTTTTCTATGAGAGCCCTGCCCTGATCTCCAAAGCTTGTTGGAGAACCAAGGAAAAGTATTTCCTCATTTTAAATAGGAGTGTTTTAAATAAAACATGCAATTATTATCCAGCCCTGGTCTAGGAGAAGTTTAATTGCAGAGAAAGCAAAGCATTAGAGCAAATTCTAGGCAATTAAACAGGTACTGTTCAAGGAATTAAGTCCTTATTGAAATTAGGAGTGAAAGAATGGTGGTCTGACGGAGTGCATGTAAAAATGAGCCATTTTGTCCCTTCTGAGAGAGCAGAGATAAGGAGGAGCAAGGACAGTTCAGGGGAGGCAGGAGGGGATTTAATGTTACACAACTTGCTGAGTTCAGAGCTTGGAATTTGCTGCTTTTATAGAATTCCTTTAATCCCATTAAAACTGCAGCTCATCTTGTTTCCTTAAAGATGTACCTGGGACTCTGATTATCCCCCTTGGCCATGATTGTTTGGAAAATGGAACCATTTAGTTCTGGACACTGAGGTGCTCCCGGGGATCCCAATGTTCTGCTCCTCAGCTTTGCCCCTTCGCTTCAGTGTCTGGAGAGTTTGTCTCCATCACGGGAATTCTTTGGGATCCAAGGTGACAGGGGGGTGTGGCAGCACCTCTGTCCTTCCATCCAGGGATTTTCCTGAGCCTTGTGGGTGTCAAGAGTTTTAATAAGGCAAATAAGTTCCAGATTTAATCAGAGTTTAATTGAACAGAGATTACTTGCTTCTACACATTGAGAAAAACCATAATAAAATAGCCTTTTGAGTTGTGTCAGCAGCAGGTGTGACCCTGTGTGTGTGCAGGTTCAGGTGAGGAGGGGGATTCCTGAGAAGCTGCCAGAGGTACCTTGTGGCCATTGTAAAATGAACATGGAACTGAGAAAAGTCTGTGATGGGGATTTCATTGCTGTCTTTGTGGTTGAAAAAGGAGAGTGTACTACAAAACAGGGAATATTTGAGATGGTGCTTCCTGCCAGCTGTTGGACACTGTGGGAGACATGAATTGGAGTCTTTAAGAAATATTAGTAATGTTTCAATGTCCTGGGGATTTGCAGGACAGTATTTTAAACTGAACAGTCTTTAAAAGCAAATGCCACTGTCCAAAGGTAGAGACACTTAAACAGGGTGGATAAACGGCCTGGCCCAAACTGTCCAGGAATGGGGAGTTTTTGGGCTGCAGCTCCCTCTGCTGTTCTCCCGGGGCTGCTCTGGGGCCAGCAGGAAACTGGGACATTTTAGGGCTTTTGCAGCACAGTAACACACCAGGGGCTTGAGCCACTCACTGAGATTCACAGAATCCCAAGATCACTGGTACTGGAAAAGTCCCCCCAGCCCACGCAGCCCACCCTGTGCCCCATGCCCACCTTGGCCCCCAGCCCAGAGCACTCAGTGCCACGGCCACTCCTGCCTTGGGCACCTCCAGGGATGGGCACTCCAAACCTCCCTGGGCAGCCCCTGCCAAGGCCTCACCACCCTTTCCAGCAGGGAATTCCTCCCCATGTCCCCCCTGCCCCTGCCCTGTCCCAGCCTGTTCCCGTTCCCTCTGCTCCTGTCCCTGTTCCTGGAGCACAGCCCGACCCCCCCCCGGCTCCCCCCTCCTGGCAGGGACTTGCAGAGCCACAAGGTCCCCCCTGAGCCTCCTTTTCTCCACCATGAGCCCCCCCAGCTCCCTCAGCCCCTCCTGCTGCTCCAACCCCTTCCCAGCTCCCTTCCCTTCCCTGCAGCCCCTCAATGTCTCTGAGGGGCCAGAACTGCCCCAGCATTCCAGGAGGGGCCTGTCCAGCTCCCAGCACAGGGACGGGCACTGCTGTGGGCTGTGCCCACTCTGGGCTGGCACAGCCCCATGTCCCCTCCCATGGGGAATGCAGGGGTTTCTCTGTGGCAGCACTGAGGGCTCTTTCCTGTCTCTTCCCAGCGCTCCGTTCGACAGGATCGCGGAGATCAACTTCAACATCGATGCCGACGACGACAGTGTGAGTGGGGCTTCTGGAGCGTTTGTTCAGTAGCACTGATCCTGGCAAGGCTGTGCTTTCAGTTTGAAAGAACAAAGGTTTGGTGGGGTTTTTGGTCAGTGCAAGGGTGTCCTCATTGCTGAGTCCAGTTAAGGAACTGGGGGCACTGCATGTACCCTCAGAGGGTCTCCCACAGAAATATTTCCTCAGAAACAGCACTCCTGGCATTGATGGAATCTTTCTCCTTCAGTGCTGTGTCAGTCTGTTGTACTTAGAACCATGGAATTATGGAATGGTTTGGGTGAGAAGGAATCTTAAAGCCCATTCAGTCCCACCCCCTGCCATGGACAGGGACACCTTCCATAGCTCAGGTAGCTCCAAACTCCATCCAACCTGGCGTGGGACACTTCAGGGATCCAGGGGCAGCCACAGCTTCTCTGGATAACCTGTGCCAGGGTCTGCCCACCCTCCCAGACACCAATTCCTTCCCAATATCCCATGTAACTCTGTCCTCTTGCAGTGGAAGCCATTCCCTGTGTCCTGTCCCTCCAGCCCTTGTCCCCAGTCCCTCTCCAGCTCTCCTGGAGCCCCTTCAGGCTCTGCCAGGGGCTCTCAGGTGTCCCTGGAGCCTTCTCTTTTCCAGGTTGAACAATCTCACTTCTCCCAGGGTTTTGGTAATCGTTCCAGACACAGATTAGGGAAGCATGGATAGGGCTGAATTTCTTATGGATTTAAATATTGTGGAGCTCTGTCTGGTCTTCCCTGTTCTGTTGCTCCAAACCAAAGCAGCAGCTGGGCAGTGGGAATCCCAGGGAATCCCAGACTCGGCTCCTGAGCAAAATTTGGTTTGGCCAATGCTCATGCTTCAGTTTCCCTCATGTTCTCCAAGGAATGACTGGGATTTGGTGTCTCCCTTGTGTCCTTCAGCCCAATGCCTCCCTCTTTGAAGCCTGTTGCAACGAGCGGATCCAGCAGTTCGATGACAACGAGGAGGAGGAGGATATCTGGGAGGAGAAGGAGATCACCTATGCAGCCCAGGTCAAAGCAAGGACACGGTAAGGTGAAAACCAAGCACTGCTTTTCCCCCCTAAATGCTGCACATTTCAGTCAAGCTCGGGCTTAATTGTTTGGTGCTTGTGTTATTATAGGGCTGTGAGGTTTTTATGTGACAGAACCCTGAGTGCTTTCTGTGCCACATGCACTGGGGGCTTGTCTTGAATGTGGAGCAGAAATCCAGTTTAAGGGAATTCAGTAGCAATGGAAACACCCAGTGACTGAGTCTATCATCAAAGATATTGAAAACCCCAGCCTTACTGTGAAATGGTTAGAACTTTCTTCATGCCTCGTTGGTGAGGGTGAAGAGTTAAAACTCAGGGGAGTAGACAAAACTTTTTCAGAATATTAAGAAAAAAAGGTGATGTTTTCAGGAGAATGAGGGGCCTCCCAGGGGCACCTTGGGCTCTGCAAATCCTTTTTCATCCCTTTGATGGATCCAGTTATTAAATAAAGTCACTTACATAATTCTAAATCTGAAAGTATGATCAAAGGGGACGGGAAAATACACGAAGACCTCAGTGTTTCCTTGGCAAGCACCAAGACCCCAATGGTCCTGCTCACACACAGGATTCCACACCAGTATCCCCTCCTTTGGCACTGGTTAGTGTGGTCCCAGCAGGCTCCAGGCCTGGATCTGTCAGTGCAGCATATTCCTGCCCCTGCACACCAGTTTGGATGGGCAGAACCCTCGGGGATGGCACTGGAGGGATCTCACCAGAGCACCTGCAATTCCTACTGGGCAGGCCATTTTGGGGGCATAGCCCTGGGCAGCCCTGGGCTGTGATCCCCGGGGCAGGGCAGCAGCTGAGGGCTGGCTGGGCCAGCTGCCCTCGGGGCCCTGCTCAGCACGGGCTCTGTGGGTCAGGTTTGGGGCATCGCAGACCTCGGAGGGCTCGTCCAAGAGTGACCTGGAGAACGGAGACCACGATGGGAGTGTGGACTCGGAGGAGGAGGAGCCCGAGCAGCAGCCGCCTCCCCCGTCAGCTAACAGCCCCAAGAGCAGCATTTCTGAGAAGAAAGACTCTGACACCTCTGAAGGTAAAGGATTTACAGCAGCACAGCCCTCTGGGAGGGGGATCTGCATCACTTTGCACCGTGCCAGGTTCCTGGGCAGAGTCCATGATTCCACCTGTGCAGAGGAGAAATGGGAAGTTCAGGGTCTGTTTTTTGCCTTTGAACCATTAGGGAGCTGGAGCCTTGCCCAGCTCCTTCAGAACAGCAGCTGTGCTCAGGCAGCCAAAGGGATAATCCCAGGGGAAGGTGTCCCCTGGCAGAGGGCCTGAATGAGGTCCTTCCCAACCAAACAATTCCATGATTCTGTGATGCTGTGAATCCCAACTCTTTCAGTGCAAATCCTGATCAGAGCATCACTGGAGGATTAGGGCATGAATTCTCACATCCCATGACAAAGTTCTGTGCAGACCTTTGCCAGGTGTCTCCACACTCCAAGTCTCTGCCTGTTCTGCTTTTCCAGCTGTGTTTTGCCTTGTATTTGCCTCATCCTTACAAGGCTTGGAGGAGGAGTGCAGAGGGCCTGGATTTTCATGGACTCACAACATGGTTTGGTTTGGAAGAGACCTTAAAGCCCATCCAGTCCCACAGGGCAGGAGTCCCTCCCACCAGCCCAGGTTGCTCCAAACCCCTGGCCTTGGACACTCCTAGGGATCCAGGGGCAGCCACAGCTTCTCTGGACAACCTGTACCAGGGCCTGCCCACCCTCCCAGCCACCCGTTCCTTCCCAATATCCCACCCAGCCCTGCCCTCTGGCAGAGGGAAGCCATTCCCTGTGTCCTGCCCCTCCATTTCTTGTCCCAGATCCCTCTCCATCTTTCTTGTCAGTCCCTTTAAGGATTTTCCCACCTCACCATGTAAACAGTGCTGTGGAAATGCAGGAGACAGTGCTGGCAGCAGAACAAATCCAGTGTTTCCCAAACATCAATTTCTCTTTTCTCCAAGCACTTTCAGTTTTAAAACGTTCCTTTTTTTGGTGGTGACTTTGTGTTTTAACTGGGAGTGTCAGACAGAACTATCCCAGTTACCTGCTCTCTGCGCCCCTTTGGAATTGTCAGGTATTTCCAGTTTATTAAAAAGAACCAGTATAAACCAGCCACCCCCAGTGGGTTGTGTGTGACAGACCAGTTGCCCTTCAAGAGCTCTCAGCTGGAATTTGAGCTCAGTTTTTGAGAGTGCAGCCTTGAGGGGGATCTCCCCTGCTTGGTTCTGTTGCTGCAGAGCAGTTTGCAGAGCTCTGCAATCCTTTCCCCTTGCCGAGGAAAGGTAAGGACAACTGCTTTGTGAAAAACTGGGATTTGGGGGACTGGGAGTGTGGAGTAGGACTAGAAGTGGAAGCAGGTTCTGTGAAGAAGAAATCGTCTGGGACTGTAAAATACAAATAGTCCAGTGACTTCTGGGATCTTAAACATTTTACTCCTTACCTGTGGCTGCCAGAATTCACAGTTAGGGCTGGAATGGCTGGAAGGGAGCTGAGGGACCTGCAGGGAGCTGGGAATCTCTGGCTGAACAGATGAAAACATCCACTATGCCATTTCTCTCTGTGGATGCCTCTCCTGTGGATAGCAGGAATATTTACGTGCAGAGGGATTCCCAGGCTGCATGGGATGGGCAGAGGGAGGGAGTGCCCCGGGATGGTGCTGCTGTGTCCCTGGGAGCCCGGGATGGTGCTGCTGTGTCCCTGGGAGCCCGGGATGGTGCTGCTGTGTCCCTGGGAGCCCGGGATGGTGCTGCTGTGTCTCTGGGAGCCCGGGATGGTGCTGCTGTGTCCCTGGGAGCCCGGGATGGTGCTGCTGTGTCCCTGGGAGCCCGGGATGGTGCTGCTGTGTCCCTGGGAGCCCGGGCTGTGCCTGGGCTGGCAGAGCTGTTGTTGTCCCCAGGCTCGGGGTGGACGGCCGTGTTCGAGCCCGTGAGCTCCAAACCCCCCACGCCCTGCGTGGCCATGGACGTGGGATCCAGCGTGTGGGACTCGGCAGCCCCGGAGAGCTCCGCACCTGAGGAGAAGGGATGGGCCAAGTTCACAGACTTCCAGCCTTTCTGCTGGTAAGGGTTGCAGCATCCCAATTTCCTGAGAGCTTTGGGATGGAAGAATATTTGGAATACATTCTAATGGAGTGCCTTTGCTGTAATCGTTTCTTCTCCCCTTCCCCTTTCCAGTGCTTCCCTTTTTATGTTTTAATATTGCCTGATTATGCTGGATCATGCTTCCCATTGCTTCCCAGTGCTCCTGACTGGTGCTGGCATTCCTGTGTTATGGTACTTCCCATATCGTTCCTGCTGCTTGAGTCAGGGTATAAAATCAGTAAATTAATAAATAAGGTTTATACAAGTTAAAAATATATATGGAAAGAAGGGTCAGGGCCTGATGCTTCCTTCTGCCAGGGTTTGGAAGCACATGGGATCCCTGTTCCCATTCTCAAGGCTTTTCCCCCCTCAGCTCAGAGTCAGGCCCTCGCTGCAGCTCCCCCGTGGACACGGAAAGTGGCGACTCTGCCGGGACCCCGAAGCAGGGCCAGGACAAGAACTGTGAGTGAGAGGAGTGCTGGGCACACAGGGTGACACTGCCCTGGGGGGGATCCTGCACAGAGCACCAGCTGTGGGGAAACGTCCCTGCAGTGCCACCCACCCTGAGGGCTCCTTCCATCCCGGGGTAAAGCTGTAAATAAACTCAGAAATCCTGAAGGTTTGTTGGGACAATGTTGGTCAGCAAGGAAAGAGGAAATTGAAGTAAGTTGGAGTTGCGATCACAGAGACATTTCATGTATCTCTAGAAGTGTCCAAGGCTAGGTTGGATGGAGCTTGGAGTAACCTGGGCTAGTGGAAGGTGTTGCTGCCCATGGCAGGGATGGGGCTGGCTGGGCTTTAAAGTCTCTTCCCCCCCAAACCGTTCTGTGTTTCTCTAAACTGGTCAAAAGTCCTGTTTTAACTATACTTGATTATAAAATCACTTGCCCAGAATTCCAGGGACAGGGTAAGTTCCTCCACTAGGGGTTGTGCTGAGGCTTTGGGTAATATCTGTCTGATTCCCTTCCCTCCTCCCTCCTGGGCAAGGAAATCCATTTCACAAAGGATTTGGATGGGACTAAGTTAAACCTCTGTGTGTAGTAACCATGGAAAGGGGGGTGCCACTGGGAGGGAGGGAAAGTTTGGGACCACCTTGTGCCATGTGGGGTGTTGGGATGCTTCCCCTGTGGAGCTGGAGAGCCTGTTGAGCAGAGCCTTGTCCAGCTTTAGAATTGCAGGATCCCAGGATGGTTTGGGTGGGAAGGGACATTAAAACCCATCCAGTGCCACCCCCTGCCATGAGCAGGGACACCTCCCATCAACCCAGGTTGATCCAGGTCCCATCCAACCTGGTGTGGGACACTTCCAGGGATCCAGGGGCAGCCACAGCTTCTTGCCCAACCTGTGCCAGGGCCTACCCAGCCTCCGAGCCGACAATCCTTCCCAATATACCATCTGACCTGGCCCTCTGGCAGTGGGAAGCCATTCTCCCTTGTCCTGTCCCTCCAGGCCATTGTCCCAGGTCTGTCTCCAGCTCCCTTGGACAAGGCTTCCCTTTAGGAAGGAATGGAACTGGATGATCTCTAAGTTCCCTTCCAAGCCAAACCATTCCTTCATTCCATGAACATCTCTGGTACTTAGGAACACTGTGTTTTACCCCACCCTCCTCTCTGGAGGTGTTCCAGGGGATCATGCTGAGGGGGTGAGGTGGGACATTCCCTCAGGATCATCCTGGGGGTGTGAGGTGGGACATTCCCAGGGGATCATGCTGAGGGGGTGAGGTGGGACATTCCCAGGGGATGATCCTGGGGGTGTGAGGTGGGACATTCCCAGGGGATGATCCTGGGGGTGTGAGGTGGGACATTCCCTCAGGATCATCCTGGGGGTGTGAGGTGGGACATTCCCAGGGGATGATCCTGGGGGTGTGAGGTGGGACATTCCCAGGGGATGATCCTGGGGGTGTGAGGTGGGACATTCCCTCAGGATCATCCTGGGGGTGTGAGGTGGGACATTCCCAGGGGATGATCCTGGGGGTGTGAGGTGGGACATTCCCAGGGGATGATCCTGGGGGTGTGAGGTGGGACATTCCCTCAGGATCATCCTGGGGGTGTGAGGTGGGACATTCCCAGGGGATGATCCTGGGGGTGTGAGGTGGGACATTCCCAGGGGATGATCCTGGGGGTGTGAGGTGGGACATTCCCTCAGGATCATCCTGGGGGTGTGAGGTGGGACATTCCCAGGGGATGATCCTGGGGGTGTGAGGTGGGACATTCCCAGGGGATGATCCTGGGGGTGTGAGGTGGGACATTCCCTCAGGATCATCCTGGGGGTGTGAGGTGGGACATTCCCAGGGGATGATCCTGGGGGTGTGAGGTGGGACATTCCCAGGGGATGATCCTGGGGGTGTGAGGTGGGACATTCCCTCAGGATCATCCTGGGGGTGTGAGGTGGGACATTCCCAGGGGATGATCCTGGGGGTGTGAGGTGGGACATTCCCAGGGGATGATCCTGGGGGTGTGAGGTGGGCCGTTCCCTGCCGGGGCCATCCCGGGTGTGACGGGGTGTCCCCCCCGCAGTCAGCCCCGGCTCCCCGTGCGTGTGGAACGTGTGTGTGACGCGGAAGGCGCCGCTGGTGGCCTCGGACAGCAGCTCCTCGGGCGGCTCCGACAGCGACGACGACGACGACAAGGCCGGGCCTGGCACGGGCACAACCACGGCGCAGGACAGCAGCCACATCCCAGGGGAGGCCAGCAAGGACAAGGCTGCTCTCTCCAGGTGGGAAGGGACCTCCGTGGGCATCGCCGGCGGTTGTGCTGTCACCCGTGTCCCCTGGGAGGCTGTCCTGTGGCCTCCGTGGAACACGGGGCTGTTTGAAGGGCAGGTCTGCATCGGGTTTATTCCAGGGAAGGTTTGTTTCAGTCGCACACCTCTCCATGTGTCCGGCTGGCTGTGTGAGGATCCGGGCACAGGGTGGGATTGCATGGAAAAGGGGAGCAAAGGCTCCCCCCAGGTGGTCTGACCTGGGATCAGTGTCCATCTGGGCAGGGGGAAGGGTTCACTCACTCTCACTCTCCATTTCTCCTTGGTGTACAAAGCCAGTGAATGATAAAAACCACAAAATGCCGGGAGAAGCTGGAGCAGATCCTGGGATTTGTGAGCTGCTGGGCAGTCATTTGTTGGAATTGTATCCTGTGCCTACCGGTCCTGGATCATTTGAGACTATAGCCAGATTCATTACAGACCCTTAGACCAGGACATGTAGATCATTAATTACTCAGAGCATCTCGTTTTGGAAGGGGCTGCCCAGGGAGGTTTGGAGGTGCCCAAGGCAGGAGTGGCCGTGGCACTGAGTGCTCTGGGCTGGGGGCCAAGGTGGGCATGGGGCACAGGGTGGGCTCCGTGGGCTGGGAGGGCTTTTCCAACCCCAGGGATCCTGGGATTCAGGTCAGGGAGCAGTTCTGTGCAGGTGACACTCTGTCCCATCTGTCACCAGCTCTTGTGCCCATGGACTGCTGGTTTCCCTTTCCAACTCTTGTGGACAGGGGGAGCTGCTGAAACCAGCTGAGCTGGGACACTCCTGCCAGATGTTTATAGGTCCTGGAGCGTGTTCTGGACTAGCTCTGAACACTGATTGGCCTCCTGCCCGGGTCACAGTCCCTGACAAACTCCCTCTCTAGCTTTGTGTCACCCCTCGGGCTGGGCCTGTGTGTCCCCAGTGGAGGTTTCTGTGTCCAGCTGTGATTTTCCAGGAGCCTGGTGAAGGGAGAGGAATTTCCGTGCCCCCCTCAGTGGTCAGATAACACCAGAATCCTTGTACCATGGAAACTTTAGTGGTTTCAAGTTTATCTTTGAGCCACTGAAATCTCACGAGCTCCAGTTTCTTGCGTGGGAAGTGGTTTTCTAATGACATTTCAGGGAATTCAGCTCCAGTCTCCACCGTCTCCTCCAGTCCTGTCCTCTCTCCAAGGTGTATTTTTGTACTTGCAGTCATTTTGTTTGAAGAGCATGTGAGCCCTTGAGGAAGGGAAATGTTTTGATCTCATTATTCCTCATTTTTATGTGCTTTTTTTTCAAGAAAAGTAGCTGCAGAAATAGAACCTCAATCTCAAATCTCCGTCACATGTTTCATTACCAGGCTGTGATTCTTTTATTCCATTAAAACTCCCCTGGCAGCTGGTGACAGCATTCCAGCTCTCTCATCCCTGAGCTTTCCTCCCATGGGGAAGTTTTGCTCTCTGAAAGGGAGAAGGACTTGATGGAGCCTGGGAGGAATGTGGTTCATGTGGAGGCAAAAACATAGGGGTATTCACAGAAATCCCTTCCCCAAACAGAAATCTGCATGGTTTTAACCCTGACAGAGGAAGTGGGGAGGGGCTGTGCTCTCAGTTTCTCCTTTTCCAAGATTTGAGGTCCTGTTTTGTTGTAGGACCCCACACTGGAGATGCTCTCCAAGATGGCACCTCAGTGTCAGCAGAGCAAGTTCATTTAATGTGTTTGGCTTCTGAGCATTCTACTCATGGACATCCAATCCACAATTTGTTCTTCCGCAGGATTTTAGAGACAGGATTTTAGACTCTGTCCTTAATATGAGTATTTTCCAGGTGCCCACAGAAGCCTCAGGGGCCACCTGGGCAGAGTCTGTGGAGTAGAGTCAGTGTGCCCATGTCAGAGCAGAACAGGCTCTGCCAAACCAGCAGTTTAGGGAGAGTTGGGCTTGGCAATTGGAATGGCAGTGCTGGGGAGTCTCAGGATGGATTGTGCAGCAGGAAATGGGACTGCCTTCCTTGAGGAACTGTCATTCTTGGTGTGTCTTGATTTTAGGACCTGGAGCCTCCAGGATGCTGCTTTTCAATCTTGATGTATTTCCAGTTCTCGTTTCTCTGCAGGATTTTTGCAGTCTGTGCAAGGAGAGGCGAGGGAATGGTTTTTTTCTCCATTGGGACTCCAACCCCATTAATTCCCATTTCTGTATAAGGTTGGTTGTAACGTGAGCTCATTTCCCTTTCTGACATGGCCCTGCCCTGTTCCCACAGTGACACTGACGCCGTGGTGGTGGAGAAACTGGGAACAGCTGACACAGGGACACCCAAGGGCCCCAAAGCCCTCAACAACGTGGGCCCCCACTCGGAGGGGCACCAGAGAGTGGCCACCACCGTCACAGCCGTCACGGAAACGGCCACGAAAGACAGGTGAGGGAGGGGACAGAACTGGCCCTGCTGGGACGGGGGGGTTTGCGCGTGTCCCTCATAGGGTGGTTTCATCACTGGGTACATTAGGGTTACTCAGAGGGTACAGCTGGAGGATCTTGGGATGCTCCACTGCAGTGTCTTGCACAGACCCTGCGGGTTCCCAGGGGTGCTGTTAAATCATGGGATCATGGAATGCTTTGGGTGGGAAAGGACCTTAAAGCCCATCCAACCCTGCCCACTGCCATGGGCAGGGACACCTTCCATAGCCCGGGTTGCTCCAAGCCTCGTCCAACCTGGCCTTGGACACTTCCAGGGATCCAGGGGCAGCCACAGCTGCTCTGCCCAACCTGTGCCAGGGCCTGCCCACCTTCCCAGCCACCAGTTCCTTCCCAATAGCCCACCCATCCCTGCCCTCTGGCACTGGGAAGCCATTCCCTGTGTCCTGTCCCTCCAGCCCTTGTCCCCAGTCCCTCTCCAGCTCTCCTGGAGCCCCTTCAGGCGCTGCCAGGGGCTCTCAGGTGTCCCTGGAGCCTTCTTTTCCCCAGACTGGACAATCCCAGTGCTCTCAGCCTTTCCTCACAGGAGAGATGCTCCATCCCTCAAATCCTCTTGGTGGGGGGTGGAACTTACTGGGTTTAAGGTCCCTTCCCACCCAAAACCATTCCATGGTTCCATTTTGATTTTTCAATGTGCTGTTTGTGAAGGACTCTGAGAAGGTTCCCCTTTGGAAATGAGTAACACTTAACAGGCAGGAGGGACAAAACTGGAGGAAGGGTGGCTCAGATCCCACCAAAGAAGGGAGTTTCCAGCCAGGGTGAAGGAAGCCTCAGGAGCCAGTGTGTCCCAGCAGTTCCCTGTCTCCCATGTTCCTCTGTGTCTCTCCCCAGGAAAGAAGAGGCCTTGCCCTGCACCGAAGCCACGTTGAACGGCCCTGCTTGATGCCGCTGCTGCCACGGGACGTGTGTGACCCAGGCCAGGCTGCTCCTGGTGATGCAATTTGTCAATTCTTATTATTTTTTTTTCCATTTTAATTTTATTTTTTAATAAATGCTGCATTGATGAGAGCGAGCTGGCATTGAGGACCAGACACGCAGTTCCAACACCAACAGTCTGTCCGGAGAGACACTTCGCATTGTCCAAATGTAGCATTGAGCAGTTTAGTCCTCACAGGAATGACGGGCTCTTCCCAAGCAAGCCTTCTGCCTGATTTTAGTTGTCCCCTTTCCCTCTCTCCCTCGTTTTTGTTTTGTATTTGGGGTTCAAGTCCTATTTTCTGAGTGTTATTGCACACAGTATTCAGCTTCTCTTGGGAAAGGTAGCAGGTCTAACGGCGGGACGGGGACAGTGCACAAGAGTCCCGCAGTCGTGTGACCAAAGTTCCTGATGGAGCTGTCCTCGGGCAGCCTTTGCACCGCTTTTGTATAGCAATAAAGCCTTATCAGAAACATTTCATAGGAGGAGAAATGCAGACACTTCCACGGGCTGGAGCAGGGAGGGATTGGAGGTGCAGGAGTGGGGTGGGAGGGAAGGCCGTGGTGTCCCGAGCTGAGGCCGGGGAATGATGTGGTGTGAGGTGTCTCTGCATTCCAGGGGTGGCTCCCTGCTCTCCCGTGGAGACTGGTGGTTCAGAGCAGCGTTTGGGTGGCTCAGCACTTGGCTTCTCCTGTCCAAGCCGGGCCAGTGTCCCTGTTGGGTGTGGCCCAGGTGTGTCCAGGGAGAGGACACTGCCCGTGGCTCTGCTGCCCGGCAGGACCCAGAGCACACAGAGGTGACCAGGGCTTTGGTGGCTTTTTGGAGACTTAATTAATGTATTTTCAAATGATTATGGAAATCCTTTTTCTGTTTGTTTTGTTCTGTTTTTAAAGTTTTTTAATGGATGCAGGAACAGCAACACTTTTGCACTTTGTACCTTGTGACAACATTGGAGAGGGACACGACCCTTCCCAGCTCCAGGTGGGCACCCCTGGGTGTCCCTGCCCAGAGAGGGGTCATGAGGGGCTCGGGGGGGACACACTTGGGGGGGAGAGGCAAATGGGGGTAGGGCCAGGTGAGGGACAGCACCTGGAGCTGGGGCACAGGATCTGCCCAGCCTGGAGTACCTGTTCCTGGGTAGGCTGTACTGGTGACACAGGTGTTGGGACACAGGTAACACAGGTGAGGGGATGTGGGGTCACAGGTGACACGGGGAGGGGGTGGGGTCACTTGGGGCTGGGGGCTCCTCTGCCCCTGAGCTGGACCTACTGCTGTGTGTGAGCCAGAACCCACCTGGCAGGTGTCTGGTGCCACTCCCTTAATAATCCAAGACCTGGAAAGTCATTGCCCTGGGAGTAAGCTCATGGAGCTTGACACATAGGGAGCCAAATAGCTGCTTTCAGGTAGATTCTCACCTGAGCATAACAAGGGGCTTTTCCCTGGGAGTGTGGAAGGTACCTCGCACGGATTCGTTGTTCCAAGCAAAGGTGGCTCCAGCCTTCAGGGTGCCTCAGAAATCGTTTATTTTTGCTGTGATGTCTGTGGTGCTTGTGGAATGTCTTCCCTGTGTTGAGGTGTGTGGTGGGGGAATGCAGAGAACAAGGTGATCCCACTGTTGGAGTCGTCCTGGGTCAGTGTCCGACGGTGCCGTTCCCGTGGCACCGGCTCATCCCCGTGTGCCCAAACCACTGCTCGACTCTGCTCCTGGGGAAAACAGAGGGTTTGCTGTGCTGGAATCCCAGGAAGTGGAATATTGGAGGTTCCTGGATGTTGTGCTGGGACTGTGGGCCACTTGTATGCTGAGGGTTGAGATTCTCCCGGTGGCAGTTCCTGGGGAAGCAGGTGCTGCCATGGTCTTTCTGGAAGTCTTCGCTTACTCCTTGTAATTTAAAAGAAATAATTTAAAGTTGCATTGCACTGGGGAGAGAGAAGTCCCACATTTTGCTTTGGTTCCCCTGCTTGGTGTCCAGGAGTCAGCTCCACTCTGAGTCAGGACTACCAGAAGTGCTGAGTGGGTTTGAGTTCCTGACTGGAGTCACATTAAAGTCTTAATTTTCCAAGGATTGGTGCTAGAGTTCTGCTGAAAATCAGGGTCTCTTTGGGCATTCTTCCAACTCCAGAACTGATACTGTGAGAGCTGAGGGTCATTGATCTGGGGGAGACCATGGCTGGGCTCCAGTCATGACAGTCCTGGGGAGGCCATGGGGCTCTTCCAGCCTGTTCTTGTTGGTTCCACCATGACCAATCACAACCAGATCCGTTTGGGATCAGGAGATGAGAGGGAAATGTCCATAGCAGGCACAGGTTGGTGATCCTTCTGGCTTCCATCTGTTTCCACCCCCCTCATCAGTCAGAGAAATAACCTTTGTGTTGGGTCATGACCCAGTCAGGGGTCACCCAAGTGACAGGGTGGGACCATCAGCCAGCCCTGCCTGGTGTGCTGGGAATGCCATGGTTTGGGAGCAGTAATCCCCCCTGGACTGGGATACAGGGCTGCTGGCAGCAGTAACCCCTGGGATGGCTCTGAGAGGGCAGGTCTATCTGTGCCTTTCCTGCAGATTCCCAGCTTAGCCTTCAGCAGCTCTTAGCTTTGAGTGTCCAAATGGCATTGAGAGCTTTACCAACAGTATCCTTGGGCATGTCCAAAGGGAGCTGTGGGACTGGGGGACTCATTACCTTGGCAGATTAATTGGATTACTTGTCCCAGGACACCGCACCAGTAGTTAATCAGAGCTGTAGGGATGCACAAGCTCTGTAGCTTTGTGCCACTGCATGGTCCCTCCACGTTTGGGGTCAGAGCTCTGAATTACCTCACTGCTCCTGTGGGACTGTTCTCTGTCAGCCGTGAGCTGATCCACAAAGAATTCCTCCTGCTTGGTGTGTTGGAGTTGCAGTTGAGAACAGATCTAGAACTGGGGCAGGGAGGGCCCTTACCTGGCTCTGATTATAAGTAAACCAGGAATAAATGTCCTAAGTCTGAGCTTCCCATCTCCCAGGACTGGAGCAGGATCTGCTGGCTGAGAAAATTAATCTCCTGACCCCACCTGTCCCTTTAACCCCCCAGGCTTGCTCAGCTCTGTGTCCAAAGGTGAGAACGACTCAGCCCAAGTTCTGCTCTGTCCCTCTTCCCTCTTCGCAGAGTTTGGAATCTGTCCATGTCCATGAGGGATCTGTCATGTTGGGACTGACCTGTCTGCTGCTCGCTGTGTCTGTAGGTCTGTATTTGTGTTATTCCATGTGTATATGTACACAGTGGCATGTTGGGAGAAACCTGAGCAAGGAAACACTCGGAGCACAAGGAGTGGAACTTTTATCTCTGTACAGATCCATGATCAGTAGCAAATGATCAACAAGAGCTTGCTGGGCAAGACCAAAACTAGCAAGAGCACCTTACTGCTGGGAATGGATCTTCTGGAACATGCCAGTTCAGTAACTTTGCCCATCCCAGGAATTTCAACCAGCACTGGCTGGTCCATGATCCCACTGTCCCTGCTGCTCCACTGGGAGGGGAGGGTTGGGGCCTCTGGCTAAAAACTATCAGTTTGGCCAGTTCCTGAATTGTAGCACATTTGTCTCTGTTTGGGTTGTGGGAAAACAGGCTCGTTGGGTGATGGGAAGCTGGGCCCTGTGGGCAGCACAACTCTTGGGAGCATTGCCATCCAGCATCATATCCAGGGGCTCTTCCCAGGTGTCCCAAGCCCTGTGGCAGTTCCTGGGTGTTGAATGGGGAAGGGAAGCATGGCTGGAGGGTTTAGAGTCCGAAACCCCTGTGAGTGGAGCTGTGAGGAGTGTGGGGCTGCAGGGACGTGATCCCACAGCAAATAAAGCTGGAGTGGGTTGGATTGGTCATTCCTGTGGGTCAGTACAGGCTGGGAGGGGGTGGTTGTGCACCCGCCTTCAACCCAGGAGGAATTGGAGGTGGATCCATGGGCTGGATTCCCTGCTCTCCCAAAGAGGTGAGGTCCTCCTAAAACTTGACCCACCACCTGCAAATTCATGTTCAGTTGAGATTGTCCTTGGAGGAGAAGCCAGCAGGGACCAGGACACTCAATGGCTCAGCACTTTCACCATTATGCCCAGAAAAGTATAGTTGAGCCACTTCTCTTGAGCCACAACAGCCATGGCAGGCAAAATCCCAGGTGTTTGGGTACTGTGTCCCCAGCAAAGCCTGACAGAAATTTTGAGTGTCCCTAGGATTCGCTGCCCTTGGGTTTTGTCCCAAGGTTTCACTCCAAGGTCTCATCAAGGACATCTCTTTGGAGAGCTGCAGGTGGGCAGTAGAATGGAAACTCAGGAGTGCACAGATGAAAAAGATAACAAAAAAATTACTAAAAAAATTACCAAAAAAACACCCCCAGAGTGCTGCCCTCAGCACCTGTTTCAAAAGTCCTGACCATCCCATTTCCCAGGGCAAGGTTTGGGGTACCAGGTGGGTGAGGGTGAAGAGGCATTCCCAAAGAACATATCTGAAGGAAATACATGTCAAATGGCTTTATTGTTTCCCAGTGGCATCCCAGAACCTTTCCCCTCCTAATGAGCCAGTGAGCTGTAATTAAAATCCTGAGTTATCAGTGGCATCACTTGGAGCACATTCCCGTGCCGGTCACTCCAGGTTTACACCTCGTTGTGGCTCCGTTGTGCTCCAGCCTGGGCTCAGTCCCTCCTGCCACGAGGTGCCTTCGTGTCCCCCCTCCCAGCCTGGGACTGCAGCTCTCCAGGGCTGGTTGGGGTGACACCTGCACTGACCTGTCTCCTGGAGGAGTTCTGTCACCATTTACTCACCTGTCGGGTTTCGTGCCGATCCAAGAGTGCCCTTTCCTCAGTGGTTCAGTTCACCTGGCTGGGTAAACTCTGCCTGGTGGCACAGCCCCAGTTCCTGCCCGGAGGGGTGTGGAAGAGGTGCCCAGTCCCTTGGGTGCTCCCAAGGCAGCCTCAGCCCTCCCACACTCTTTGCCAAGCCCAGCTTTAAAAGAAAGCCTTTTCAGCTGCCTGTCCCTGAAGTGAACCTCAATTCCCTTGTCCCCTCCCACGCTGGGTGCCTGGGAGGGCATGGAGGGCTGCTGGTCCTTGGTTTGGTAGTGTGGTTGTTGGCCTGGAGAGTTCTGGGCTTTGGGCATCACAGACCAGTGAGACCCAACCAGTCAGGAGAGGTTTTGTGTGGTTTGGGCACCACAGGCCAGTGAAACCCAGCCAGCCAAGTGGGCAGGGGATGCCCCTGGTTGTGAGGAGACCTGGTGGCTTGTCTGTTCACGGTGTGTTGGTGGGGGCTTCATGTAGTGGGAGACCCCAACATTTGACACATAGTAAAGAGCTGAGGGGGCTGGGCAGCTGTGCCAGGTTGTATCCAGACTGTATCCAGGGTGTATTCAGGGTGTATCTAGAGTGTATCCGGGTTGTATCCAGTGTGTATCCAAGGTGTATCTGGAGTGTATCCGGGTTGTATCCAGAGAGTATTCAGGGTGTCCCCCTCTTGATGCTGTGTCTGGGGGAGTTGCAGTGACCTGGTTCAGACTGGGGCTCCTTGGTTTGGTGCTGCCCCCACAGGATTCCCCATGGCCTCGTCCCTGCCGCTGCTACCGCACACCGTGGGGCTGGGAGCTGTTCCTGTGCTTCCACAGCACATTCCCATCCCCACTGGCCTTTGGCTCTGTAACACGTGCTGTCCCTCCTACTCTGCTCCTCCTGACTTGGTCACATCCCTCGTCAGGGGTGGAAGGATTGTGCTGCCCTGGATGCGAGGCTGTGCTTGGGTTTAGGATTGAGCTTCATTTCCAAGAGGAACCTGTGCAGGGAAGAGCTGGAGGCTTCCTGGAAGCTCCTAAACTCAACCCTTGGCATTGGAAGCTGTCAGGCATGCTGGTATTGAGTGCAGCCGTGTGTATCCATAAAAAACTTGGATTCAGGTCTTTATTTGGGACTGTCCTCCCTTTGATCTGGTATCTGATGGATCTGATTGCAGTGAGATTTTTCCCTTTGCTGAGACTGAATTTGGGTTTGTGGTGCTTTGCAGGTGTGATAGACCCATGGCACCTCTTCCCTTTGGGATCAGCATTCCAGAATGGGAACTGGAATGGCACAAGGGCACTGGAGGGGAGAACTCCATGTGCAGGAAATGAGGACTCAAACCTCTGTCTGTGGGCTGAGAGGGACTTTGTGCAGGGGACTTTCAGTCCTTTTTGTTAATAATGTGTCATCTCAGAGGGCTTGGAGTTGTGGGCAGAAGGTTCCAATGAGGGAGTTCTCCATCCAAACAAGAAACAGGTTTTGAGAAAAAGGTCTCAAACTTGAGACCCTCCCAAACACAGGAATAACCCAAACTCAAAAACATCCCAAAGTTGAGAATGTCTCAAACTCAAGAACATCCCAAATTCAAGAATGATCCATACAGGAACATCCCAAACTCGAGAATAACCCAAACTCAAGACAATCCCAAACTTGAGACCATCCCAAACTTCAGCCCAAATGCAGGACCGAGCCAACCCCATGTGTAGCTCATCCAGCCTTTGAAGGAGCCATTGGCCACAAGCTCCCATTTCCAGAGGGGTGTTCCTTGGTCTGGGTGTGGTGCTGGTCCTGGGATCTGGACCAGGGATCTCTGAGAACATCATTCCACTCTTGGTAACTCTTCAGACAACTGGGGATGAAGTTTGAAATCACAGTTTTACCTCTACAGAACAAGATGCAAAAACCAAATCCCTGTGGTTGGTGGAGCAGCGTGTTCCATCGCTGGAATTCTGCAGCATTAATTGATAATTGCCTTGTGTTCGTTAATTAGTGACGTGTGTCAGTGGGCACAGATGGGCACCTCGAGTGTTGGACCATCTCCAGTGTTCAGTTCAGTGAAAGTTCCAGATTCTTTGGAAAACGGGTTGGACCATTTCCCATTGTTTCCGTCCTAAAGTCTCCGCCTGCACTGGGAATGCTGTTGGCTTTGGGGTGAGCAGGTGATTCCTGATCCTGGTTCCCTCCATGGTCTCTGCTGGTGGGAAGTTCCTGACAAATGTGTTTTTCCACGAACATTTACGGCTGAACTTCGTGGCAAATGCACAGCAAACAAACTGGCTCCTCCGTGTTGGCTTTTCTCATCCAAACCTCATTTACCTCATCCCTGGAAGAGCTTTGCTGTGACCTCCTGCTTGGAGCTGTACAGGAGTTCCCTGTATTGACCTCTCCCAGCAGAAGGGGGCCAGTGGGAGCGGCATATTGTGTAAAGTGTATTTTTGTATTTGATGCTGAAGGGGAGGGAGGGATGTTTTCTAGGGGCGCAGATCCTTCCCCTTCTATTTTTGATTCCTTCAAATCCCTTGGACAAGATGTAGACTTGGAAAAAATCTTTTATCCTGTAATTTTGATGCTCAGAGGTAGTTTTGCAGAACTTTGTAGGAATCGTAGGAATGCTGTAGAGATTCCCCTGCTGGTGGTGGGTTTGGAGTGCGCTTGGCTTGCAGCCGTTCCAGGTGTCTGGGGTGTTTCCATGGGCCTTGCATGCATTTCATAATCCTTGCAGTTATTCCTTGGTCCTCACAGTTGTTCCTTGCACTTGTTCCTTGGTCTTAGTCATTTGTTCCGTGGTCTTCATGGTCATTCCATGGTCCTTCTGGTTTCTTGATCCTTGCAGTTTTCCCCTGGTCCTTACCGTTGTTCCCTGGTCCTGGCAGTTGTTCCCTGCTCCTCACCTTCCATGGCAGTGACTTTGCACTGAGACTTCAGCCCTTTCCCTACTCCTCTCTCTCATCATCCCGAGAAGGTTCAGACTCCAAACATTGGCTCAGTGGCCACAGCACATCTGGAAAAATGGCTTTGTGTGGAAAATCCCCCTTCCCCTTCCTCCTTTCCATTTCCCTTTCCTGTCCTATGACCTTATTAATTTGCATTTAATTCCCATGTATTGCATCACATCTGTGCTATTCCCGTGGGAAGCTCTGAGCTCCCCCACCTTGTCTTGCACCTGCTGCAGCTTTCCCGAGAAAAGGCATTTTTCTCCCTCAGACCCTTCCAGCTCCAAGTCCTGGGAGCCCTGAGCTGCTCCAGGGCACAGCACTGATCCACAGTGGAAGTTCCAGTATAATCCCAGTGCCTTGGATTTAGTCCAAAAGGAGCCATCCTTCTCATTCCAACTTGGAGCCAAGTCCCGTTCCATCCCCAGATCACCAGGAGACAGGGAAGGGGGAACATCCTGCATCCAAGGAGCCTGCCATGTGCAGACAGAGATCATTCCCAAGTACCCCACTGTCGTTCCGAGTGCCTTAAATCCATCTGGATCCCGACAACAGTATTTCTGTTCCGTGTGCTCTTCCTCTTACACCTCACAGCTCCTCATCCCAGTCAGTGCATCCCCATATCCCGGATGTCACCAGAGCCTTCGGCTGCAATTCCAGCTCCTGGTGGAGCCAGAAGGGACTTGGTCACCGGCAGCTGCCCCAGGGACCCACGAGGATCCACAGGGACCCCCGGGGCCCCTTCCCCTCCCACCCTGGACTTCACATGGATTCAGGATGTGAGGAGTGTGTGCAGGGAATCAGGGCCACGGCATCCTCACCAACATCCCCATCAGTATTCCGTGAAAGAGAAGGGAAATGTCTTTTGGGAATGCTCCGCTCCGTGCAGAGCTCCAGGGCTTCCCTTTGAGGCCAGGGCTGTGCAGGGAGAGCTTTATCCTTTGTCAGAGGGTGATGGAGATGCTGTGAGGGGGAGGGTCCCTGGGGCAGGGAAGGGACAGTCGGTGTCCGTGTCCTGCTGTCTTGCTCTGAGCAGATCCCCAGCTCCTGCCTGGGCAGAGGATCTGTCCCAGTGGGAGAGAAGTTGGGTTTAAAAGCACCGAAAAAATGGTTTATTCCTCATTTTCTGCTTAAATAGAACTAATATTTAATACCAAATATTTTATTATTTAAGGTGTAATTTAAATTAAAACCTCCTTGACCTGTAAATACTTTCCCCTTGTGGAATATAAATATTTCTCTGTTGAATTTTGGGGGTTTTTTTGCAACGAAAAGTGATTTTTCTGCCCCTAACAGTCCCAGAAAAATCCTTGAAGGGCTTTTCCTTCTTAATATTGTTCATCCCTTCTGTCACAGCCGATGCCAAGAGTGGAAAATAATGGGAATATTGCATTGAATTGACACCCTCCAGCATCATCCTGGTTGTGGTCAGGCTTTCCCTGGTTGGGCTTCTCCTGGTTTATGCTGGACTTCCCTTGGCTCGGGTCAGGATTTCCTTGAATTGGGTTAAGATTTCCCTGACTGGGATCAACCTCTCCCCAGCTGGGATCAGCCTTTCCCTGTCTGGGATCAGGAGGCACACGGGGAAGAAATCCCGGTGCTGCACGGGGATTTATGGCCAATGTCTGGGCAAGACCTGACCCCCTCCCCACTCTGGAGCCATTTTCCAGCATCCATGGGAGCCATGACGTTTCCCGGGGGTTTCCCGTTTGGCTGAGGCTGTGACTTCAGGGTTGGACCACGAGATGTGTGAGGAGAGACTTTGGGATTTGAAGCATCCTTGGGATTCCAGGAAAGACAATGGTTTCTTCCCCCGGCCCTGGGGACAGGCAGGAGCATCCCTGGGGCGAGGGGTGGTGGCTCTGGCTCCTCATTCCCTCCCTCCGCCCCCATTCCCAGTTGTTGCTGTAAATAAGGGACTATTTATATAAATATATTCCAGAGATTTCTAAAGTCACCCGAATCCTGTTTTTCTCAGAGCTTTGGCTTTGCCGAGAACTCCTCGGGCGGGAGATTTGCACCTTCCAAAGGGCGTCGGCGTCGGTACAAATGAATCCAATCACAGGTACTGGGCGGGGCCGGGAATTCCAGGGGAATTCCAGAGGCCGAGGGCTGACAAGGGAACCACTCGTTCCCTTTTTTTTATCCCTGTTCCCGTTTTCCCCGGGCGGGGGAAGCTGTTCCAGGCTGGGACAGCCCCGGGGTGTCCCTGGTCTTGGCTTTGGGCTCACGGAGCGGGTCGTGGATTTCCCCGTTTGTTCCTTGTCTCTGTCTTTGCCTCCGTGTCTGACCCGGGAGCTGCGGCAGTTGGGAAGAGTTTGGGGGGAAAGGCCAAGTTTTATGGACACGTTTATGGATCTGATGTTTTCCAAACCTCTTCTTTATCCCACCCTGAGTCTCGGCACGGGATCTGCTCCAGGAGTGCGTGATATTCATGATACCTGTGATCACACCCCCAAAACTCCAGGGGCCAAGGGGTTTATTTCTCTGCTCCAAGAAACCCCTACAAATCCCTCTGTGGGCTCCAACGTCCCACGAGGCCACTGCCCCCTCCCCCATCCACCCACACTCGGACATGGTGGGCGAATTCCATGTTCTTTGCTGTTGAATTGGAGCTTCTGGAGTCTCTTCTCTGGGGCTTTTCCGTCCCTTCCAGGGGTTTGTTGGACTCTGGGTCACTGGGAACGTTTGGCTTTTTGACTGTTAAGCACAAACCAGGGATTGATGGCCCATCCCATGGGAAAACCCACGGGCACCACCCCAGCTGAGGGACCAGAAATTCCTGCTGAAACTAAAAATTAACCAAAACAGGCTCCCTTTAAAAACTAATTCCTGATTTCTGGGAGAGCTGGAGGCTCTGGGGCCACAGTGGTGCTGGAAGCTGGCAGGACCATCCAGGCAGCTCCTGAGGGAGCAGATTCCATCTGGGATGGAGCGTGGCCATGCCAGGGGGTCCGTGGCCATCCCGGGGCACCCGTGGCTGTGCTCAGTTCTTGGCTTATTTGGGACAAGCCCTTGGGAATGGCCCCCTCTGCCATCCCTGTGTCCTGGCCAAGGCAGAGCTAATTCCAGGCTGTGGGATGTGAGGTGGAGCCTTCCCTGAGGACAGGAGACCCCATAAATCCAACCATCTGCTGCCGTGGGGATGGGGATCCATGGGCTTGGGAATGTTGCAGTGGTGGTACCCAGGCCCGGGTTTTCAGTGTCGCTCCACAGCTCCTTTTCCTGCTCTTCCTAAAATCCCAGTGTGGGGTCCCGAGTTTCCCTGGAAATCTGCCGCTGGGCCCGGGGGAAACGTCCCGAGGGAGGGGGCTTTTCCTGGGGGAAGAGCGAGCCCGGGCTCTCGATGCCTTTAACCACAAGCACGGGGGCCGCGCTCTGTAAAGCAATAAAACCATGGAGTGGCCTCGAGGGAGGGAGGGAGGGAGGGAGGATCCCGGGGCCTGATCCCGACCTGCTCCAGGCAGCCCCTCCAGCCGGGCAGGGGCAGCACAGGGGGTGGTTCATTAGTGCAATGACGTGGGGGAGCCTTTTCTCATGATGCCAACTGCCCTTAAATGTTGAATCCGGGTCTTTGTAAGCAATGTCTGTGTATTATGTGTATATATGAGGGACAAATTTTAAATTACTGCCTTTTGCCCTGTTTATTTTTCTGAGTAATTCCAGATGTACTTTAGTCTCTCTACTGTCAAAACTTTTATATTGTAAATCTGATGCTGGTGGCTTTTTGGTTGTTTTGGTTTTTGGTTGGTTTTTTTTTTTGGTTTGTTTTTTTTTCGTTTTTTTTGGGTTTTTTTGTAAAAAAGGAACAAAAAAAAAACACAAGGAAAAAAAAGAAAAAAGAAAAAGAAAAAAAAAGTCTGCATCTCTCTATGTTGTCAGTTTTAGGCTGTAAATTCCAACTATCAATAAAAGCTCAAAATTCACGTGCCAGTGGTGGGTTCCTCATCCCAGCCCGGCCGAGCTGCAGCTGCAGCTCTGTGGGATGGACTGGAGCAGGTACAGTGGGACAGGGGCTGTGGGGGATCAGGGGGGGTTTGTGGGATGGACTAGAGCAGGTACAGTGG
>VXAU01000231.1:111272-132704 GCA_013399695.1 Formicarius rufipectus
TCCCAAGCTCCCTAGGGCTCTCCACACTCACAGGTCCACATCCACTGTATTTCTCAGAACTCCTGGGGCTCCCAGTACTCAGAGATCCAGGTCCCCCCAAATCCATCCCCACTGCCAGGCACTGGGAGCTCTGGAGAGGCTCCGCTGCCTCCTTGATGTGGGAGCCCAGGAGAGCAGCTCACTCGGGATGCACAGCAGGATCCGGGGCTGGCAGGAGCCCACTTGCGCCCCCTCACCTGAGCCCCCCACCCCTCTCTGTGCCCCCCTCCCTCACCTGCACTGCTCATGTGTGCCGAGGTGAACCCGCTGAGCGTGTTGCGCCCACCGGCGTCGGAATAGTGGGGCATGGAGTTGATCACAGCCTGCAGGTACTTCTCCTGCTCCAGACTCGTGGAATCCGTCTGGGAGGGGCCTGGATGGGGAGATCCCCCCTCAGTGTCACCACCCCCGAACCGGGGAGGGGTCACACGCCCCGGTCCCATGTTCCCAGGGAAGGGGGGCGGGCACCTGCGGTCGGGGCGTTCTGCGACTTGAAGAGGCCGACGACGCCCTTTCCGTGCAGGCCCCCCGAGCGGAGCAGCACGGCCTTGGTGCGGGAGTTCCTCCAGCACACCACGGGGAAGCGGTTCTGGCGGTAGCAGCGGGAGATGCGCTGGATGGTGTTGTCGGGGACGCTCTGGGGCACGATGAGCAGCCCGGGGTAGCTGCGGGACAGAGCGGGACTCAGCGGGACCCCCGCGCTGCGGCGGCGCCCCCGGCCCCACGGCGCTCACCTGCGGCAGATGGCGTACATGCGGTTCACGGTGGAGATGCGGAAGGGCTCGCTCTTGGAGCGGGTCAGGCTGCTGCTCAGCGTGCCCAGCCCCAGCCGCTGGTAGTCCCGGCAGCAGGCGCGCTCCACCACGTGCGCCATGGTCATCTTGTCCGACGGCCTCATGGTGGTGCTGGGGGTCAAAGTGCTTCTGTCCATGTCCTCGGACACTGGGGGGACAAAGCGGGGTCTGGGCATGTGCTCGGCAGAGACACGGCGTAACACACAGGGGCAGGACAGGGAGGGAGCTGCTTCCTGACTCCTGAAACTGGAGAGCTGGGCAGAGCTGGCACTGGACCTCCCATGGAAACTCTAAATCCCATTCATCACATCACCTCCAGGCTTCCCACCTGGGTAGGTTCTAAACTTCCACACACAGGGTTCCTGTCCCTTCCAGTACCTCGCTACTCCTAAACCAGTCCAGCTCTTCTGTCCACCCTTACCTGCCCTCCTGCACCTCAAATCCTTATTTTCCACCTGAGGAGCCAACAGCACCAGACAAAGACCCCCCTCCTCCCTTTGCTGGAAGCAGGTTGAGCCTTGACTGGGCACCACCAGCAGCCAAGAGCTGGGAGCTGTTGGGAACTGGGAGAGGGGCCCGTGGTGTCCATGCCCTGCACCGGGGACACTCCCACCCTGGAGCGAGGGACTTCTCCCAGGTGGACGATGCCGCCCTGTCTGCCTGGGGATTCCCAACCTGAGATCTCATCCTCGTTGTCCTCGGGGAAGTGCTGGCTGCCCCGCTGCTCCCAGGCGGGCGGCGTGTACTTCTTGCGCGTCACGTACTGCCGGCCGATGGTCTTCTTGGCGTTCTTCACCAGGTTCTTGGACAGCGTCCTGGAAAACCACACAGGAGCTTCAGCCAGGAGACACGTCCCAGAGCCAGGAGCCAGCACGGCTGGGGAGCCCAGCAGGGGCAGACACGGGGCAGGGGCAGAGCCCCTCCAGATGTGAGGGGACCTAGACTTGTCCTGGCACTCACTCCGTGTCCTCCACACCGGAGCTGCCACGGGCAGATATGGCTCATCCCAAAGGAAGAGGGCTCTGGCTCACGGCAGGGGACAGGGGATGTGCCACAGGGGCCAGAGAATCCACTGAGAGCCAGGGGATCCACCAGAGGGGTCAGGGGATCCACTGCAGGAACCCGGATGTGCTGCTGGGATCAGGGGATCCATGGGAGGGACCTGGGGATCCCTGCCAGCCCATCCCGGGTGCTCCTCCCTGGACTGGTGACCTCGATGGCACACGAGGGACAGGGAGAACACAGCTGGGCTCAGGTGCTCCTGAGGCACCCGGGGAAATTTGGGAAGGGAGACCTGCCAAATTCACAGGGATTGGGCTGTAAGGTCAGAACAGGCTCCACGGAGCTCCAGAGAGCAGGAATTCCTGAAGGCAGGAACAGCCTCACCTCAGACTTTTCACCATCTCAGTGAGACTCAGGAGCCAAGAGGGCAAAATAAAGGAGATGTGGGATATAGGGAAGGGGCCACATCCAGCCTAGGGAATGTGGGATGTGTACCAACCAGGGAAGGAGCCTTGTCCAGACCAGGACAACAGTCTATAGATTCCTGGGAATTCCGCTTCTCAAGGTGGGGGGGCTAAGAGAGACCAGGAGGTGCCTTGTCTGGCTCTGCAAAGTGGATGGTGAGGGAACCCCAACATCTGCCAAGGGAGGGAAAGCTTTGGGACGGAGGAGGAACACTGTGCTGGGAACAAGCCCAGGAATGGGGGCTGGGAATGGGAGGGACAAGACTTGCAGACAGTGGGGGGCACTGGACTGGACTGGGAAGGGTGACAAAGCTCATGTCACTAATCCAGACAAACTTCTGAGACAGGGCCCAGGTTGGAGCTGGGCCTGGCAGCTGTGAAAACCCCCCCAGTCAGTGGGGTACAGGCAGAGCTCCCGGGATCCAGCAGTGCCATGGAGCACCAGGAGGATGCGGTGGTGAGAGATCCCACACCCAGCAGCCTGGAAAAGGGCATTCCCGAGGGCCAGTCACATGCAGAGTGGGGAGAGGAGGTCCCGGGAGCAGGGAGGGGCTGAGCCGGAGCCGCCACCTGGGAAGTGCCCGCCCAGGCCCGAGGCAGCTTACGTGCTGGGATGGCCGAGGTGCCCGAGGGACAGCACCCCCACTGCCAGGCCCTGGAACACACCGGTCACCTGCTGGGAGCTGGCACAAACATGGGACACGCTCAGGGCACAGGGCACAGCCAGAGCAGCCACCCAGAGCTGCAGGACAATGTCCCCGAGCCACCCAGCACTGCAGGACACTGTCCCTGAGCCACCCAGCACTGCAGGACCGTGTCCCCAAGTCACCCACTGCAGGAGAACTGTGTCCCCGAGCCACCCAGTGCAGGAGGACTGCACTGCTGAGCCACAGAGCCCTGCAGCACCATGTCCCCAGGTCACCCAGCCCAGCAGCACTGGATCCCCAAATCATCCAGGGCCAGAGCACTGTGTCCCCGAGTCACCCAGCACTGCAGGGTCATGTTCCCAAGTCACCCAGTCCCTTGGAACCTCTCCCATGGGACACCTCCTCAGTGGGGCTGGGAATGCCACTGCAGCAACTCCTGGGTCCCAGTGTGACCCATCCTCTGCAGGGTTGGGGACACTGCAGGATGTGTGACATCTACAGCTCTTCACCCTACAACTCCCTGCCAGGACTGGGGAACTGGGGGAGGGTCAGGCTCTGCTCCCAAGGAACAGGGACAGGAGGAGAGGGAATGGCCTCAGGCTGGGACAGGGCAGGGGGAGCATGGATTTCAGAAAAATTCCTTCCTGGGAAGAGCTGTCCAGCCCTGGCACAGCTGCCCAGGGCAGGGGTGGAGTCCCTATCCCTGGAGAGATTTAAGAGCCATGTGGATGTGGCACTTGGGGACACTGTCAGTGGTGGCCCTGACAGTGCTGGGGATAGTTGGACTTTGGCTCAGTGGGATTTTCCAACTCAAAGGATCCTCTGACCTCCAACCAGTGCAAATCCTGTGTGAGGACAGGTCTGAGCCAGGTGGGCTCCGGGCCCCACGTCCAGCTCAGGACCCTGTGCCTCATTTCCCCAGGTGGTCCCCGTCCAAGGGCTCAGCCTGGCGGGCTGGAGGAGGCACGGGGGGAGCCCTGAGGTGTCCCAGAGGACTGGGCCCATCCCAGGCGTGGCTCTCCCCACACCACAGGTACCTGAGCGAGGGGTTCTTCTCCTTGGCCTTGGGCTGCATGGCCTGTTTGGGGGACTGGCCCACGGTGAAGGCGAAGGTGCCGCGCACGTGCTGGGGGTAGCGCAGCTTGTGCAGGTGCTTCCGGAAGATCTCGGCGCTGTCCGAAGCCACCTCCTCGTCGAAGGCAATCTTCAGCAGCTGAGGGGGGGCACGGAGCAGGGCTCAGGGCAGGCTCGGCCGGGGGGCTTCCACCAGCCCTGCCCATGGAGCAGGGCAGAGCTCGGATCCCGTCGGGAGCAGGGCACAGGCCAGGCTGGGAGGCTGCCCTGCCTGCCCCTCCGTGCTGGTTGCTGTGTCCCTTTCATTTTCCTCCTGGAGATTTCAGGGCTCCAGGGCGTCCAAGTGCTTGCTCAAGGCAGCTCTGAGCATGGCAGGAGCAGCAGGAAAATTTAGGAGCTCACTCCTAGTATTGCTCCACCTCCACACACCTCCCAAAGATTTAAAATGCCCCGGAATACCCACGTTGTGACATCTCTCCTGGCTGTGTTTCTCTCCCTCAGGACCTGCACAAGGTTTGGCAGAACAACCTCCTGGAGCCCCACGTGGGGATGTCTCACTCATTGGCAGGGGCTGCCCAGGGAGGTTTGCAGTGCCCATCCCTGGAGGTGCCCAAGGCAGGAGTGGCCGTGGCTCTGAGTGCTCTGGGCTGGGGGACAGGGTGGGCATGGGGCACAGGGTGGGCTCAGAGGGTTTTTCCAACCTCAGGGATTCTGGGATTCTCAGGGCTACAGCAGCCACTGGAGCACCTGGAAAGCAACACTGAGCCAATGGGCAGGAAGCTGTTCCTGCATCCAATGGCTCTGTGGCTGGAACATGTCCCTTTATGGAGACAGACTGGGAGAGTTGGGGGTGCCCAATCTGAAGAAGAGAAGGATCTGGAGAGACCTGAGAGCCCCTTGCAGAGCCTGAAGGGGCCCCAGGAGAGCTGGAGAGGGACTGGGGACAAGGGCTGGAGGGACAGGACACAGGGAATGGCTTCCCAGTGCCAGAGGGCAGGGCTGGGTGGGATATTGGGAAGGAATTTGTGTTTGGGAGGGTGGGCAGGCCCTGGCACAGGTTGGTCAGAGAAGCTGTGGCTGCCCCTGGATCCCTGGAAGTGTCCAAGGCCAGGTTGGATGGGGCTTGGAGCAGCCTGGGCTGGTGGGAGGTGTCCCTGCCCGTGGCAGGGGTGGCACTGGGTGGGCTTGAAGGTCCTTTCCCTCCCAAACCATCCTGGGATTTCACAAACCACAACCAGCTCATGGTGTGGAAGGGATCCTCCACCTCTGTCCCCTCAGGTGCTGTCCCTGCTCCTGAGGGTCCCACCAGGACCTGCCCCTCAAGCATGCCAGCCTGAGCAGTGCCTTTTCCCGAGGGATGGTGCCACCCACAGCCACGTGGGACTCACCAGCTGAGACGAAGCGATGCCAGGGAGCAGCCACAGCCCCCCCGAGCCCCCCGAGCCCCGGGGTCTCACCTGGAATGTGCAGGAGCGCAGCTGCAGCCCCTCCTGCAGGAACGGATCCGCCTGGGCCTGGATACTGATCTTCTTCTCTTTGGTCAGCGAGGCGATGGGGAAGGACCGGATCACCACCTGCTCCCCCACTGGGCACAGGGATGGAACAGGTCAGGCCCCACACAGGGATGGGCCACCCTCGGTGGCTGTTCCCACCACAGAGAGCCCCACGGGACACAGCAGCTGGAAACAAGGCAGGGGGGATGCAGCCAGTCCCCTCATCCTTAGGGATCAACAACCTGCTTCCCAGGGGTCACCAAGCAGACCCCTCCTCTTCAGGATCACCAACCAGCCTCCTTCTCCCTAAGGATCCCCAACCATCCCATTGCTCCCCAGGGATCCCCAACCATCCCTCTTCCTTCCCAGGGATCCCAAACCATCCCATTGCTCCCCAGGGATCCCCAACCATCCCTCTTCCTTCCCAGGGATCCCCAACCATCCCACTGCTCCCCAGGGATCCCCAACCATCCCTCTTCCTTCCCAGGGATCCCAAACCATCCCATTGCTCCCCAGGGATCCCCAACCATCCCTCTTCCTTCCCAGGGATTCCCAATCATTGCCTTGCTCCCGGGGCATCCCCAACCATCCCCTTGCTCCTCATGGATCCCCGACCACTCCCCTGTTTCCCAGGGATCCCTCCTTGCCCCCCCGAGGCCGTGGTGCCCCAGCCCCTCACCCAGCGGGTCGGTGGGGGTTCCCTTGAAGATGATCCTGTATGTGGTGAGGAAGATGGCTCCTTCAGCGGGGAGCAGGGGGGGCCCCCCGACGCTGCCCCCGGCCGCCTCCTCGCGCCCGTCGGGCATGAGGCACACCCGGAGCCCCTCCATCACACACTCCTCCCCCACCAGCAGGTTGGGGCGCAGCAGCTTTGGCTGAGGGGACACACAACATGGAGTTCAGGCCTGTGGGGAGAACAGGAGGGGCCTCCACAGCCCCCACTTGGCTCCAGCCCTGTCCCCCTGGGACCCCCATACCTTCTGGATGGGAGGAAGCCTCTTGCTCTCCCTGTGCACGGCGTCCAGGGTCTCGATGTGCATCTGCACGATGTCTGTGACACACACAGGGGGGAGGCTGCAGCAGACCCTGCCCTGCCCACCCCGTGTCCCCCTGCTGCCCCCCGAGGGTCCCCACCTGGGATCATGACGTGCAGCCCCTTGAGGTGCTCGTTGGTGACGCCGCTCTCGGTGCACACCTTGTCCACGAAGCGGTTGATGAATCTCACCACGTAATTGGCCACGTCGGAGCTCTCGGCGTCCTCGAAGCCGCTCTCGGTGTCGTAGCTCTCGGCCACGCTCCCGGCGATGCTGCCGGGGAGAGCAGGGAAGAGCTGACCTGGAACAGCCCTGCTCGGCTGCAACCTGGGCCAGGAACAGCCCCAGGGAGGGTCCACTCCCGGCGGGATCCCAGAAGGGATCCTACTCCAGGCAGGAATGCTCCAGGAGAGCTCCCACTCCTGATACGGGCACAGGAGAGCTCCCATTCCTGACAGCAACACAGGAAGGCTCCCACTCCTGATAGGAACCTAGAGGAAGTTCCACTCCTAAAGGGAACCCAGGAAAGCTCCCACTGCCCACAGGAACCCAGGAAAGCTTCCACTCCTGATAAGAACTCAGGAGAGCTCCCACTCCCAGAAAATCCCTCTGGGCACCACAACCTGCCTCTACCCTGACAGAATCCTGGAAAACCAGCATGGCTGGGGTTGGAAGGGACCATCCAAGTCCATCTGGTCCAACGCCCTGCAATGAGCAGGGACACTTCTCATGTCCTGAGGGCAGTGGCTGCCAGGGAAGGCCCAGGGTCTCAGGTGCCCACCCCGGGTGTCCCCCCAGCCCCGGCCCCCACCTGTTGGTGACGAAGCTGTTGCTGACGCTCTCGACGTCGCCCAGCCCGGAGCTGCGGAGCAGCCGGTTCTTGCTGGTGTCCAGGGGCAGCAGCAGGTAGCTCATGCGGTTGGCATAGTGGATGGCCTGGCTGAACACGGTGCTCTCCTCCTTCTGGATCAGCTCCTGCTGCTTCTCCCGGCTCATGGTGGGCCAGAGCCGCAGCTGCTCCGATGCGATCTCCAGGGCAGACTTGGGTTCCTGGGGCTCCTCCGTGCCCTCCTGGAGGGGTTGGAAGGAGGTGATGATTGTCTGCATGGACAGATCCACTCACTGTCACCCCACTGCTCCCACAGGAATCTCTCAAAACCAGAATGAGGTCCTTCATCCTCATCTGAATAGGTTACCCACAACAGGCCATGGGCACAGGTTGCTCAGAGCAGCTGTGGCTGCCCCTGGATCACTGGAAGTTTCCCAGGCCAGGCTGGATGGGGCTTGGAGACATCTGGGCTGGTGGGAGGTGTCCCTGCCCATGGCAGGGGGTGGCACTGGAGGACCTTAAAGCCCCTTCCAACCCAAACCATTCCATGACTCCAACCCAAACCATTCCATGACTCCATGATCAGCTCACACACCCCTGAGAAGAGCCACCCACCATCCCAGGATGCCATCACAGTCTCCTCACCCGCTCCATGTGGTTCTCCTCGTTGCTGTCCAGGTACAGGGCCCGGATGTGGTTCTGCACATCACAGTAGAACATGGCCTCCCAGAACTGGATGTTGGTCCACACCACGTGCTCCTGCACGCAGCTGTAGGCGAACTGTGTGATTCCAGGGCTCAGTTTCTGTGGAAGGGGAAGGTGGAAAGGTCCATACAAATATGGTCCCTGTGCCAAGCTCTGTTCCCAGGGAATCCCTGCCCTAGCCACCTGCTGGGACAGCCCCAGGCCCTCAGACAGGCAGGAGGAACAGCTGCACCAGAGCTCCTCCAGGATTCCTTGAAACCTCTTCTCTTGCTCAGTGCCCAGAGTGGCACTGTTTTATGGGAGGTAGAACCTCATCCCAGCCCATCCTGACTGACACCTCAAGCCGGCATTCCAAAGCAACGCCCTTCCCACAGGTGTTCCAGCCATCCTGGGAGCCTGTGAGGGGCCGGAGGGTTCTGGGCAGCATCTGTTCTCTGAGAAACCCCGGGGAGGACAATCCCTGGCTCCCTGTCCTCCCACCCGCAGCCTCTGGCACCCGCAGGGATTGGGAGGCTGCGGGGCCGGGCCCTGGGGACACTCACGCGGCAGAAGGCGGTGACCAGCGGCAGGAGCGCGGCGGCGATCCCGTGCTCGTCCATGGCCGTGCAGTCCTGGGGAAGGGAGCGGCGCTGAGCGGGGTGGGTCAGGGCAGGACCCCCGTTCCCACACCCCCAGCCCCGCTCCCACAAGGAGGCAGCAGGTCCCTGCCGGGCCCGGCCCACCTGCAGGCAGCAGTTCATCATGCGGATGACGAAGTCGAACTGCTGGTGGTCCAGCACGGCGCGGTTCTGCTGCACGTGCAGGTGCAGCTCCTGGGTGAGGCAGTGCCGCGCGGCGCGGCCCTTCATGGCACGCAGCACCGCCGGGAACAGCTGCGGGACACGGCACGGCCTGGCACACGGGGCCCACGGGCAGCCCAGAGGGACGGGCTGCCGTGTGGGCCCGCGCCAGGCAAACGGGAGCAAAACCCCATGTCTGGCTTGGCAAGGACTGGGAGGACACCAGGAGTTCCCAGGGGGGCAGCGGGAGATGTAGAAATAGTGCTGAGCTGGTGGGGAGCCATCACCAGAACCCCAGGGATACAAAGGGGAACGGCGCTGAGAGGGGAACGTGTCACGGGATAGTGGTGGCCTTGGCAGTGCCAGGGAATGGTTGGACTCCATGGCTCCAGAGGGATTTTCCAACCTCAGTGACTCCATGATTCTGTTAGTGAGCTGGGGGCCAGGCTCTGCTCGCAGGGAACAAGGGACAGGAGGAGAGGAAATGGCCACAAGCTGTGCCAGGGGAGGGTCAATTGGATATTAAGGAACACTCCTTCCTGGGAAGGGCTGTCCAGCCCTGGCAGAGCTGCCCAGGGCAGGGTGGAGTCCCCACCCCTGCACGGATTTAACAACCCTGTGGATGTGGCACTTGGGGATGTGGGTCAGTGGTGGCCTTGGATTGGACTCAGTGGGCTCAGAGGCCTTTTCCAACCTCATGTGATTCCATGATTCCATGAACAAAAGCCAATCAGCAGAAAACTGGACACAGGCAGGGAATGTTGCCTCCAGGACCACGAAGGAGAGTAACAACCCCCTCTCCTCCACTCAACCTCAGGACCCCCCTCACCTTTTTGGCCTCCAACATCTTGTTCTCGAAGACGTAGGAGATGCAGTTCCTGACCACCTCCAGGCGCCGGGCGCTGTTGGCCAGGGCATTGCCATTGCGCTCCAGGATGGCAGCTGGGAAGAGAATCCAGTCAGCCCAGCTGGGGCAGGACCTGCACCCTTGGGAGGGGGACGTGGTGCCCCCCTGCTCTGCCTGGGCAGGGTCTGGGCTCCAGAGACCACGAGGACTCATCCCTTGGAGGTGTTGACAGGGAGCTCCGAGCAGCCCGAGGGGCAGGAGGTAACAGGGACAGTGCTGCTGTGGCATTCCCACAGACCCTCGGGCACACAGAGGAGGGTCTCTCCCAGTGCCCACACGTACCAATGGGGGGCCCTGATGGCACCATGCACTTCTTCTCGGCCTTCACAGCCGGAGGAGCCGTCTGGAGCTTGGCTGTGGCCTGGTCGATGATCCACTGCACCGTGCCCTCGTCCAGCCGTGGAAAGGGCTTCTGGTGGAGCCGCAGGTGACACCCTTCCGTGGGCTTCTGCACCTTGTGCATGGTCACTGCAGGGTAGGGGTTCTCCTGCCACAGCAAGGACACGTCCCTTTCAGGTGTGAGGACACAGCATGTCCTCTCCCAGCACAGGAGCCCCAGCGAGGAGTCCCTCAGCCACCTCCACTGCTCCCAGCTGGAATTTACAGCCCCCAGGAACCTGCAGTGCCAGCAGGATCTGCTCTCTAAGCTCCAGAGACAGAGAGCCGAGTCCTGCTCAGAAGCGCCATCCCAGACAGCCAAGGGTCCCATGGGCAGGTGACCTGTGCTGGCCGAGTGCCACCAGACACCTCAAGCTGTGCCAGGGCAGGGTCAGGTGGGACATGAGAGGAATTTCCTGCTGGAAAGGGTGGTCAAGCACTGAAAGGGACTGCCTAAGGAGGTGGTGGAGTCTCCACCCTCAGAGGTGCCCAAGGCAGGGCTGGCAGTGGCACTGAGTGCTCTGGGACAAGGTGGGCATGGGGCACAGAGTGGGCTCTGTGGCTAGCTTCTCAACCTCAGTGATCCTGACATCCTATGATTCTGTAAAATGAGGGAATCCCTCTCCTGGGAGCAGCTCACACCCAGACAGGCACCTCTGGGCACACGGGCCTGGTCACACGCCACAGGTGACAGCACAGGGGGAACTGGACGGTGACCCAGGAGCTGATGTAGGGGGAGGAGTGACCAGGGCTCTGCCCCTGGGTTGGCCTGCCCTGTACCCTCCCAGCACCTCCCAGTCCTGCCCTGGGGCTCCAGCACTCACGTTTTTGTACAGTTTCTCTGCCAGTTCCTTGATGTGCCGCAGGATTTTCTGCTTGTTCCCCTCCTCTGCCCGCATGCGCTTCACCTCGTACGCCACGAGCTGGGGACGGGGCAGCAGCTGAGAGGGGCGGCTCCGGTGCCCTTCCCACACCCCAGTCTGTCCCCAGTGTCCCAGCAGATGCCAGTGAGTCCCCCAGGGCAGGGAGGGCCGGGTGGGATGGCCGCGAGGGGCAGCTCCCAGCCCACACTCACCTCATCGAACAGGTCGATGGAGCGATAGGGGGCCCCGCGCTCGGTGACGAAGCCGGCGAAGGCCATGCCCTCCAACACCTTGGTGAGGAAATCGTCCTCCGTCAGCCCCCGCTGGCCCAGGAACGCTGCCTGCGGGAGGGAAGGAGAGTGTCACCGGCAAGTGGGCACGTGGAGCAGAGGGCACACACCTGGGTGGCACTGGGACGGTGCCACCTCGTGTCCTGTCCCAGCCGGGCACAGGGACAAGGTTTGCACGGAAACTTGAACGTCTGGCCCATGGCAGCAGGACACAGGTGGCCAGGGAAGAGCAGCAGTGTCACCTTGGCATGCAGAGGCAGGACAGAGGGATATGGGCACAGGGACTCAGGGGTACAGGAAAACCAGGGCACAGGAACAGCCCAGAGCACTCAGTGCCACGGCCACTCCTGCCTTGGGCACCTCCAGGGATGGGCACTGCAAACCTCCCTGGGCAGCCCCTGCCAAGGCCTCACCACCCTTTCCAGCAGGGAATTCCTCCCCATGTCCCCCCTGCCCTTGCCCTGTCCCAGCCTGTTCCCGTTCCCTCTGCTCCTGTCCCTGTTCCTGGAGCACAGCCCGACCCCCCCCCGGCTCCCCCCTCCTGGCAGGGACTTGCAGAGCCACAAGGTCCCCCCTGAGCCTCCTTTTCTCCACCATGAGCCCCCCCAGCTCCCTCAGCCCCTCCTGCTGCTCCAGCCCCTTCCCAGCTCCCTTCCCTTCCCTGCAGCCCCTCAATGTCTCTGCTGTCAAGAGGGGCCAGAACAGCTCCCGGGATTCCAGGGTGGGACTCAGCAGTGCCACGATCCCACAAACCCCCCCAGCTCCAGGCCTGGGCTCCCTCCCCCTGAGTCTCGGAGCTGCCCTGGCTGCAGGAGCAGGGACACGGCTGCAGAGCATCCGAGCACTCCGGGGCAGGGCCAGGGCAGCGCTGCCTGATCCAGGAGACCTCGGGACACTCAAGGACAAACACGGGATGCAGGTGTGCCCAGGCGGGATGCCGGGGAGGTCACTGGCTCGGAAAGCCGGAATTGCTTTCTGGACTCAGCTGTCTCAGCCCACTTCCCCCCAGGCAGGCTGTGCCCGGCGCCCCGGGAACAGCGGGCACGCACCTTGTGGAAGCGGATGACGGGCTCGGGGTGGATGCGGATGATGTGCAGACACCAGCGATAGCCCTGCAGCAGCTGCGCAAACAGCCGCAGGAACACGGCACGGATCTCCTTGTCCTGGGAACGGGGAAGGACAGCGTGGGCACGGGCATGGGCAGGAAGCTTGGCAGGGATTCCAGGGAAAAAGGGGCACGGCAGCCTGGACTCACTGCTCTGCCCCTCGATGCTGCACAGGGAGGAGCGGGAGCTCTCACAGACTTGGGGTTTGCTGAAGGGCCCCAACATTCCCTGTCTGGCTCCAGCCTGCCCCCACAGGCACCCTGAGCTCCAACCACGGCTCACTGACCAGGCAGTGCCAGTGACACCGAGATGGAGACAGGCCTGGAATCGTGCCCAGGTGATACAGTGTCCATCGGGAAGGGCCTCCCCACAGAGGGGTCCCTGCACCACTCACCTGCATCTTGAGGGAGGAGGCGGAAATGGTGGAAGGGAGGAAGGCGAGATCAGCCACCTCCAGCTCCGGGTCCAGGACCTGGGCAGGGAACACACACAGCTCAGGCTCTGCCCCAGGGCCATCCCTACTTTCCCAGCTGGAAAAGCCAGGGAGTGTTCCCCAGAGAACACAGAGTCCTCCCGGAAAAGGACCGAGCGGTTTGGAGACAAACCACCAGGGATCAGGAACACAGGAAGCCTGACCCTTCCTCAGGAAGCTTTGCTGGCAGAGTGGGGATCTCAGGGAAGGGGGAGCCCCTCCAGCTCTGCCAGGGCGACCTTCACCCCCCAGTGCCCCTGGAGCCGTGGTGTTTGCTGGGCACAGTGGTCTGGGCACGCTCCAGCAGGGCTGGAGCATCAGGAACACGGGAGCAGCCAGAAGAGCTGCAGGGCCACAGCTGCTCCCTGCCCACGGGCTGGGAGCCAGCCATCCCATTGCCAGAAACCTTTGGCAGAAGAACCCCCCTTCACACTGCCATGCATCAGAGGCCACTGGATCAGGAATAGTCCCTGTGACATAGTCAGGACCCCAAGGTATGGACCCTGCTCTCAGAGGAATCCCTCATGTTCTGTTCCCAGCTCCCATGGACATGTGTGTCATTTCCAAGGTGCTGTCCAGAGGCCACTGGGTTGGAAATGATCCCTGTGACAGGATCAGGAGGACCCCAAGGTATGGACCCTGCTGGCAGAGGAATCCCTGCTGCTCCACTCCCAGCTCCCTGGACACGTGTCATTCCCAGGGTTTTGGCACCCCATGGATGGAGGGAATGCCACAGCACTTACCATGGAAAGGGCTTCCCGGGTCTGCTGGAGCAGGGGCTCGGGGAGCAGGGAGATGTGAACACACTCAGGAACATTCACGGTCCCACCATCCAGATCCGCGATCACGACATCCAGCTGGAAGGGCAGGACTGTGTGGGACAGGGCCTGGCTTCCCAACCCCACAGGCCCTGCTGGACCCAGCCACGCCCGTGTGGTCCACCCGTTCCCACTGCATCCAGCCATTCCCACTGGGCTCCTGCAGTACACCTGGATGCACCCTGTGCTGAGCACAGCGAGCACGTGGCCCTGGGCACCCTGAGGACGATGCCCGACGCCATCCAAGCCTGCTGCCACCCCACCCTGCTCCCTCCCAGACCTCCCTGGCACAGGGAACAGTGTCTCACCAGCTCCTGTGTCTCCGACTGGAAGATGGAGTGGACCCCGATGATGAAGGGGGTCGGGGTGCTCAGCACCTCCAGGAGCTGGGCGGGCAGGATGGGCACGTACGTGAAGCTGCAACCAGAGAGACCCAGTACAGCCCAGAGCTCTGCTCCACATCCAAACCCTCAGCACCCACCCCGAGCCCTGCTCCACATCCAAACCCTCAGCACCCACCCCGAGCTCTGCTCCACATCCAAACCCTCAGCACCCACCATCCCAGCTCCAGAGCTGCCTATGCCCAGGTTATCCCTGGTACTGCCAGCCCCTCGGGCGGCACCTGCCCCACAGCTCCTGAAGGTTTGAGGACACTTGCCCAGAGCAGCTGTGGCTGCCCCTGGATCCCTGGAATTGTCCAAGGCCAGGCTGGAGCACCCTGGGCTAGTGGAAGGTGTCCCTGTCCATGGCAGGGGGTGGCACTGGATGGGCTCTGAGATTCCTTCCCATCCAAACCATCCTGAGATTCCATGATTCCATCCTCCTATTATATGATCCCAATGAGAAGGGAAAGAGGATGGATTCTGGAGATGGAAGCACCTCTGGCCTCTCCCACAAGCACCAGGGGGTGATTTAACAGTCCTGGATCACATCCCACCCCCTGATGGGATTGCTTCCCTGTGCCAAAGGCTGCTCCAGCCAGGAACAGAGCACGGCAGCAGCTCTTGGAGCTGATGACACTGCTGGGAACACCTTGCTCCTGCTTATGGAATCATGGAATCTCCTGGGCTGGAAGGGACCCACAGGGAGCATTCAGTCCAACCCCTGGCCCTGCACAGACACCCCAGCAATCCCACCCTGTCCCTCAGAGCACTGTCCAAACTCTCCTGGAGCTCTGGGGCCACTTCTCTGGGAAGCCTGTTCAGTGCCCAGCACCCTCAGGGGGAAGAACCTTCCCCTGATATCCAACCTAAACCCCACTGGCACAGCTCCAGCCCTTCCCTGGGTCCTGTCACTGGCCACCAAGTAGGAGAGAACATTTCCCAGCTCAGCTCATCCTCCCTGGGAGAGCAAGGAGACAGGGCTGGGACATTCACCATTCCCACTGGGAATGACACTGGGATGCAGGGAGGGCCTGAGGAAGAGGTGGCAGGAGAGCAGGCACAGGGTGGGGGGTCGGGGGGCTCCAGGACCCCTCACCTGTACTTGAGAGGGAACATGAGAGCAAGGAGAGCCCTGCAGGCGTCCGTCAGCCTCTGATAACTGCTGGAGAGGAACAGAATCTTGTGCTCGGTCAGCGCCGCGCAGAACAGGAACAGCACGTTGGTGATGCCTGGGCAGGGGCCGAGGAGGGGGCTCAGAAATGGGGGGATCCCTCTTGCACCCCTTCAGAAACCCCCAACCCATCCCCCCCGTGCTGGAGCCTCCTCCCCATCCCTGCCCTCTGCCCAAGAGATTTGCTCAGCAACCCCCAAAGAGACACCCCTGGGTCAGCCAGGAACGTTCCCAGAGACGGTCCCACTGCTCCCGGGGTGCCAGTGTCCTTTACTGGGAGGCACGAGGCCAGCACCAGCTCCAGGCTCTCCTGCACCCAGGCCGCTCCTTGGGATTTCTGCCCAGTACCCCACCCTCCTGGACACGGCTCTGAGCAGGCTCTGGCTGAGGGAATGACCTGCAGGGACTCTGGCCCAGCTGGCCCTGGAGCCACAGTAGGGTGGGGATGTGTCTCACCGAGCTGTCGGAAGAGCAGGGCCACGCTGCAGCTGCTGACAGGGAGCGAGTCATTGATGGGAGTCTGGATCACCTGCCTGTCCCCTGCTCCCAGGGAGATGGTCCTCTGCAAGGGAACACACCTCCCATCACCAGGACCATCCCAGCATGGGATGAGGACAAGGCAAGGGCAGCCAAACCCCCTGTGCAGGGGACAGGGTGGCCGTGTCCCTGGCACAGCCCCTGTACCCAGCACAGCTGGAGCACAGCTGCTGCAGGAAGAGGGAAGAGGAAAGAGGGAAGAAGGAAGAAGGAAAGAAGGAAGAGGATGATGCCACAGCACCCACTGGGTGCTTGACTGGGTCCACAGGCTGAGGGGAGGAAGGGGACCTGCTGCAACAACCCCAGCCAGCACCAGCCACATCCCAACAGCCCCAAGATCCGCATGGAGACACGGGACACGATGGCTCCTCAGGATTTGAGAGCTCTCCAGGCCATGAGGGCGCCCCATGACCCCAGGGGAGCAGCTGCCCTGCCTGTGCCCACCCAGCCTTGCTGTGCCAAGGAGCCTCTCTGGAGGAGCCAGTGCTGGCCTGGCAGAAGGAGCAGCTCCTGCTGGCTCCAGCAAAGGGACAGACACACTGGGCACAGGCTCACTGCTTCTTCCCCACTATCACTTGTAATTCCCAGATTGGAGCCCGTTCCCAGTGGCACAGGGAGGCTTACATATCCCCAAGCTCATTCCAGGCTGCAGGGGCTGGGGCAGGAGCAGAGCTCCTCTCTTTTCCTTGTCTTTCCACACCTCTCCAGGGAATACTCCCCTGCAATCACAGGTTTCACCACACAGCCACCTCCCTGCAGCCACAAGAGCTCCTGCCAGGAACAGCCCAACAAGCCAGTGCTGGGGCCGAGCAGAGCCAGACCCCTGACCTGCTCCTCCAGTGCAGCTTCCACAACCCCAGGAGAACACACAGAGAGGCTGATGGGCCAGCCTGGAATGCAGCCCCTTCCCGGGGCCCAGGGACACGGCCTGGGACACACAAGGTGCCCTGAGACCACCAGGACCTGCGTCTGGGTGGGCCACGCTCAGAGCAATTAACAGAGAGGCTGCTAATGAGGGGACAGACCCAGAGGTGGGAAAGAAATGTAGGAAAGAAATGTGGGAAAGAAAAGGAGTTCGTACCGCTGCTTCGTCGTCCGCGTCAGGCTGAGGTGGGACAGACAGAAAGCACAGTCAGTTAGGACACACAGACAGTGGGACCACGGGACAGAGGGGACACGGACATGGGCAGAGCCAGCAACGAGGAGGGACAATGCTCAGAGAGGAGCCACAAACACACACACAGACAAGGAGTGAAAGCAACAGCTACAACACTGGGAAAGAGCCTTGGACATGGCAGGAGAACAGGTGAAGCACAGGAAGGGAAGGGAAGTGCCACCAAAGTGTCCCCCTGTGACACACTCCCTGTTCCCACGGCACGGAGTGATCCTGCCCCAGCTGGGGGGATGGATCTGAGCCAAACCCAGCGAGCCACAGTGACTGGAGAAGCTGCCCTGCTCCGGCCAGCCCTCCTCGTCCTGCCGGGGAGGAACTGGATCCGGGCAGATCCCATGGGAACGGACTGCTCCTGGCACAGACCCGGAGCCTTTGGCAGGGGGCAACACTCCACTCTCCTCTCCAGAGGACTTGGATAGGCCTGGCTCCTCCCCCTCCTGCAAACACCAGGAGCACTGCGGGGCTCCCCCGGGATCTGCATCGCTCCAGGGGGGTCAGAGGGAACCCCAAACCTATGGCAGCTCCGAGGGCCCCTGCCCAAAACCCTGCTCAGATACAGGGGCAAGGAGCAGCCCCCACTGGGGGTCCTGGGCACAGTGGGGAGGAAACACCTGTCTGGAGGCACTGGGGGTCTGTAATGCTGCCCCGGTGCCCCCATGTGCTGCCCCAGCCTTGCCATGACTCCCACACTTGGGTCAGTCTGGATGTGGGATAATCAATGGCACCTTGTGCTGGGGGAAGAGGAGCTCAGCTGAAGGGAGAGACGAGCACACATCCACGGCAACATTCCAGGTGTCACCATGGCAGGAGAGCCCCAGGGCACTATGCTGCTGTCCCCAACCTCCTGCCAGAGAGTCCAGCTGGGCTATCCCTCTGTGCCATCCCCAAGGCAGCTTTGCCCAGCCCTCCCTGCCCCATCTGCTGAGCCCAGTTGAGCTGCCTGGAGCAGGAGGAGGCTGGAGAGACACATGGCTCTGAGGGGAGAGCAGGGGCTGTGATGGTCATGGTTCTGGGCACAGGCCCTGTCCAGTGGAGATGGTCCAGTGGAGATGCCAGCCAGGCACAGGAACAGGCATGGGCACAGGAACAGGCACGGGCACAGGAACAGGCACAGCGAGAGGCCAGTGCTCGAGGAGAGCTCCATGCTGCCCATCTGGCATCACTGACCCTCCCTGGCCCGTGTCCCTGCGGCTGCCCCTGCCCAGCTCCCACAGATGGGCCGTGACCACTTGGCCCTGGAGCCGCTCTCCAGGCTGAGGGACAGGGCTGAGTGAGGAGCCAGGAGTGCAGCAGTGAGCAGGGACCGTGGAAGCTGTTTGCACAGATGGAGTGGCACCCACGTCAGTGGGTGGTGGAGCCCCTGGTGCTCCGTGGAGCCGGGACAAGCTGCGGGGCCGGGGACGTGAAGTGGAGCAAGGCAGAGGGATCCTCTCGGCTGAGCAGCTCCACGCCACAGCACTTTGGTGTTTGTGCTCCAGAGCACTTGGGAAGGCAGCAGGGCCTGGAGCCAGAGCTGCCCACGGGTCCCACCCAGCACAGCAAACCCAGGGCCCAGATGGGCTGGACCCCCAGCCTGGCTCTGTCAGAGGGGGCAGAGCACGGAGAGGGAGAGGGAAGAGGCAGGGGGAGGGAAGGGGCAGGGGGAGGGAAGGGGCAGGACACCCACCTGCGCTCCCCCCGTGATGGGGATGGTGCACGTCAGGAGGTTCCCGATGACGTTCTCCAAGGACACGCTCAGCCCATCCACGTAGATGGTGTAGATCAAACCCAGGCTGTTCTGGAGAGGGGAGCAGGGCACGGGTGAGCAGAGCTGGGGGGGCCCTCCAGCGTGGAGCCTCAACCTCTGGAGGGGCTTCCAGGGCTTGTCTCTGGCCAGAAATACACCCTGGGAATGCCAACTCCTGTGTGCAGTGCTCCAGTTCTTCCTTCTCCACATCCAAACGGATGGGATGTTTGTCATGTACTTCGTTTGCTTCCAGCCAGCAGCAGATTCCCACTCCCACACCGACCCCGTCAGAGCAGGAGCAGCACTGAGGGCTTCCCAAAGCTCCACAAGTAGAGGTGACTGAGAACAGCTGGATTGTCCAGCCCCTCAGCACTCCCAGGACCACAAATATTCCAAGAAAGGGATGGGGAGGAGATCCCTTTCCCAGTAAAGCCTGGTCAAGGTGCCCAAAATTTGGACAATGCCCTTGACAAAACACCTTGACTCTGGTCAGCCCTGGGATGTTGTTTGTAGGTCACTTCCAAAAAACAAACCAGCCAATTCATTTGGGAAGGAACACCAGCTCCAACCGGAGGGAGTCTGGGGGCACCAGCAGAGGGCAGCCCCCAACACAGGCTGTGGTACATGAGGGAATGAGGGATTTGAGGAATATTTTTTCCAGGCACTCTCTGAGTGTTGTATTCAAACCTTCTCCCCATGGAAGTGAGGAAAAGAGGAAACAAAAAACCAGATACTGGGCTTTGGAGAGCAGGGGCCAGGCAGGAATAATGAGTGGAGAGCAAGAGAGACCTCCTGCCTGCTGGAATAATGAGCTGGGAGCCACTTCTGTGAGGGCCTGGGACATGCCTCTCTTTGGGAACAAGTGAGGTGACCCACTGTCTCTCCAGTCACCCCAAGCACAAAAGATTTTTGCCCAGCAAGATCCCACTCTGCTCTGCTTGGGAAAACAGCTTCCATATTTTAGGGAATTCCTGCTCCAGGGAAGGCCAGGGACACCTTCCACCAGCCCAGGTTGCTCCAAGCCTTGTCTAACCTGGCCTTGGACACTTCCAGGGATCCAGGGGCAGCCACAGCTGCTCTGACCAACCTGTGCCAGGGCCTGCCCACCCTCCCAGACACCAATTCCTTCCCAATATCCCACCCAGTCCTGCCCTCTGGCACTGGGAAGCCATTCCCTGTGTCCTGTCCCTCCAGCCCTTGTCCCCAGTCCCTCTCCAGCTCTCCTGGAGCCCCTTCAGGCTCTGCCAGGGGCTCTCAGGTGTCCCTGGAGCCTTCTCTTCTCCAGGTGAGCTCTCCCAGCCTCATCCCCCTGGACACAGTCCAGCTCCCAGCCTGAGCCCTCCCAAAGGCTTCCCAGGCACACAATGCAGCACCTTTCCACAAACACAGCTGGCAGAGACACAGGCTGTGCAGAACGGGCTGTTCCTCCCTGTCCTGCCTCTCCTGGTGGGTCCCAGCTGGCTCGGCAGGGCCTGGCTCCGTGTCCTGCCATTGGAGCTGGGCCTGCCCCTGGCTGCAAAGGGCAGGGTGGGAATGGGCCGTGCTCCCACGGGTGCTCAGCCAGGGTGCTCCCGCAGCCCCTGCCCCCACCAGTGACTCCAAGGAATCCTCTCCCAGTGCTGCTGTCCTCTCCCTCCAAGCAGGATCCAGGCTCCCCCCCAGAACTCACCCTGAACACCTCGGCGTGGTCCAGCCGGGACACCAGCACCAGGCTCTTGGGAGCAAAGAGCTGGGCAGGTTGCACGGGAGATGAGGACTCCTCCTCCTCCTCCTCACCCTCACCATTCCTGGGGTGGCTCTGGGGCTGGGGAGACACACGCAGGCCAAGGCCTGGGGTTAAAGGATGCTCTTCCCTCTCCCAAGATCCCAGGGCCCGGATTCCTGAGGAACTGGGAAAGCAGAAACCAACCCTTCTCTGCTGCTGAACCCCCTTCCCACCCAGCCGTGGATTCCCCTGGCAAGGCAGGAACTACGGGCCAGAGGCAAAGGCAGCCGGATGCCCCCCAGCACTGCTGCCCCACTCCCGTGCCCCCCGTACCTGCGGGCTCTCCACGGCCTCCCAGAAGGTGAAGCAGGCGCAGTAGTGCCGCTCCGAGTTGATGTCGGTCAGCACGGCCACGAAGAAGGTGGGGGGATTCCTCTCCGGGAAGAGCTGCCACCCGCTGGGCTGGCAGAACTGTGGGAGGGCAGGGATGGGGGCAGAGGGGCTGCCAACCACTGCCACTCACCCCCCGGGTCCCTGGAGGGTGTGGCAGCAAAGCCCGACCCCACCGGTCCCGGGGAGGCTGGTGTGGCACCGCATCCCCCATGGAGCGGGCAGGGAAGGGAAGGGCAGCTCCACAGGCTGGGAATGGGGAGAGCACCGGGCAGAGCTCCCACTCCGCTCACCCACTGCCCCGCGGGCACCTCCCCAGGCTCCTGGCACCTCCCTAACCCGCTCCCAGGGGGGAAACGGGGCCACTGCCATCCCCTCCTCCCTGCAGGGACAGCAGGAGCTGCTTGGAGAAACCCGAGTAGGGAGGAAGGGTGATGGGACATGCTCACCAGGGTGGGCACCCTGCACCCCGCAGAGAGACACCGGAGCCCCCAGCACGGGGGGTGTGCGGGGCTGGGCGAGGGGCTGCTGGCACCTGGCACCGACACCCCTCAGCTCACCGGGGTCTGCACAGCCCTGCAGCCCCATGGCCCCGAGACCTCCAAACTGCACAGCCCCACACAGCCCCACAGCACCCCGACCCCTGCACAGC
>VXAU01000231.1:143234-157930 GCA_013399695.1 Formicarius rufipectus
GCTGGCAGCTCCCTGTGCCACCCATCAGTACAGGGAGGGGGTTTGCTGCCCTGTGTCCATGAATCCCGGGATCTCTGAGGTTGGNCCCCGGCCCCACACCTGGCCACAAGCAATGTCCCCCTGGCATGGGAGGGGATGGCTCAGACCCCACCCGTACCAATGGTGGGTGCTGGCAGCTCCCTGTGCCACCCATCAGTACAGGGAGGGGGTTTGCTGCCCTGTGTCCATGAATCCCGGGATCTCTGAGGTTGGAAAAGCTCCCCCCAGCCCACGCAGCCCACCCTGTGCCCCATGCCCACCTTGGCCCCCAGCCCAGAGCACTCAGTGCCACGGCCACTCCTGCCTTGGGCACCTCCAGGGATGGGCACTCCAGACCTCCCTGGGCAGCCCCTGCCCGTGCTGGACAAGCCTTTCCATGAAGAAATTGTCCTGACGTGGCACTCACTGAGCTCCCACTGCCCCCAAAGCCACATCCCTCTGTGGGCACTGCATCCCCCTGGCACAGGGACAGCAGGGCAGCTGCTGGAACAATCCCCAGGAATAACAACCCACTCGTGCTCCTCACTCCGTGTTTCAGAGCAATTCCACAGGACACGGAGCTTGGGAAGGGACACGGCCTTTCCCAGACAGGAGGAGCTCCAGGTGCCCGCAGGTGTGCAGGGCACAGGGACACCTCCTGCTCTGCCAAGGGGCCTGCAGGGGATTTAAGGCAAAGCTCTCCACAAACAGAGAAAGTCACATCCAGAATGCCAATTCCTGTCCCGACCACAGCCGAAAAAAAGGGGGTAAATTCAGGAAAAAAGGCCTCTCTCTGTATTTAAGGATCGCCTTGGTGATGTCTAAGGACGTGCCTGACTCTGTAAACACGGCGATAATGATCAGAGCACGGGCGGTGCGGGACGGCCGAAAGCCGGTGATGAAGCACCGTCTGCATGCAATTCCAACCAGCTCCCTGCTGGAAAAACTCCTTCCAGCCACGGAACGCTTCCCGAAGGAGGCAAACCCCTCCAGCCCGGGGTCACTCACTGCCAGTTACGACATCCTCGAGCAGAGTCAGCGGGGACGGCCAGAGGAGGGGGGTGCGACCAGGGCTCCTTCCCAGCACGGCAATTCCAGGGAGCCACGGCTCTCATTCCCAGCACAGCCATTCCAGGGAGCCACGGCTCTCATTCCCAGCACAGCCATTCCAGGGAGCCACGGCTCTCATTCCCAGCACAGCCATTCCAGGGAGCCACGGCTCTCGAGGCTCTGGATGAGCCCCACAGTAACGAGGTGGTTCCCCCTCTGTCACAGCAGCCCTGCTCTGAGACCCCTCTCCCCGAGCTGTCATTATTCCTCAAGCCTCTTCCCAACGCCTCTGGAATCGAGGATGTCAGTGAGATCCCATCTCCCCCGGCTGTGGGTCTGAGGGGTGGGCAGAGTTGGGGGCAGCTGGGCACTGGACTCCCAGAGCAGCGCCGGGCGCCCTGACAGGACCTGGAGGTGCAGACTCACAGGATCAGGAATGCCGGCAAATCCCTATGGCTGGAAAACCCTCGGAGCCCCTGGGGGGGCCTGTGGAATGTGGGGTTCTCCCTTTCCCACCACCTCAGATCCTGCGGGAAGATCCGCTTGGATCCCCCCCGCAGTTGGTGCCGCTGCTCCTGCCCACACACGACGCTTTTGGGATGACACTCAACACATGCCCGCAGCGGGCCAGGGAAGATCCCGGGATCTGGGAATGGCTGGGGAGGGAGGGAGCAGCTCGGCGTGGAATCAGTGCTGTCCTGGCAGGGGGTGGCGGATCCCCACCAGCACCAGCGCACACCGCGGGGCTGGAGAGCGGACACGGCACATTCCCATAGGGAACGGAGCTCGCTGGCAGAGCCGGGCTGGCCCCGGAGCCGGTGCCAAGGGAGAGCCGTGTTTATCTTTAGAAACATTAAGGCAGAAGAGGAAGTAATTAAATTAAAAAAACCCGCCTGTTTCCGAGAGCTCGTCCCAGGAAAGCGCTGCCGGCCCGGAGCGTTCCTGGCAGCGGGACACGGATCAGGCTCCACTCACTGCTCTGGGACAGGAAACGTCCCACAGACCCCGGGGTGACACTGCCCAAGGGCCCCCAAACCGCTGCACACACCGGGCTCCTCCCTCCAGCCCATCCCAGCCCGGAGCCAGAGCCGGGCATCCCTCTGGACGAGCCCTCCAGGAACACCGTGCCACGCCGCGAGGGCCCAGGAGCCGCTCTGAGGGATCCCAGGGGGCTCCAAAGGTCCCTTTGGATCCCAAACCATCTGGGATTCTATACAGAGCAGCCAGGGGTCAGTGCCACCGGCTTGGGAGAGGAGGGGGTGGTTGTTGTGCAAGGGGTTTCCTTCAAACCCAGAGGGCCCGGGAGCAATGTGGAGCCACGGGAGCTGCATGGAACCGTGGAACCATTTAGGCTGGAAAATCCCCCTGAGCCCATCGAGTCCAACCCTTCCCTCAGCACTGCCCAGGCCACCACTGACCATGTCCCCATGTGCCACATCCACAGGGCTTTGAAATCCCTCCAGGAATGGGGACTCCACCCCTGCCCTGGGCAGCTGTGCCAGGCATGGCAGCCCTTTCCAGGATGGAATTTTCTTGAAATCCAACCTGCACATCCCCTGGTGCCTGCCTGCTGTTCAGGCTGGTGCCCACCATGGAGGTGATGTCCTCACCCCCCGGGACACGGGGTGGGTGGACACAGATCCCCCATCCCACACAGCACGGCTCTCCCTGAACCAAACCCCACAAAAGGACAGCTTTGCCCAGCTCAGGCTGTGCTGCCTCTTGGGGTTTGGGACTGAAACTCCCAAATCCACACAAAGCACAACTCAGAATTCACGGTTTAAGGGAAAGTTTCTGGAGAATCCTGTTTGCCAAGTGAAGTGGGGCTTTGGACAAGGCCTGGAGGGACAGGACACAGGGAATGGTTTCCCAGTGCCAGGGGGCAGGGCTGGGTGGGATAGTGGGAAGGAATTGCTGGCTGGGAGGGTGGGCAGGCCCTGGCACAGGGTGGGCAGAGCAGCTGTGGCTGCCCCTGGATCCCTGGGAGTGTCCAAGGCCAGGTTGGATGGGGCTTGGAGCAGCCTGGGCTGGTGGGAGGTGTCCCTGCCCATGGCAGGGGTGACACTGGGTGGGCTTTAAGGTCCCTTCCACCCAAACCATTCCATGACTCTCTGATGCCATGACCTGGCCCAGAGTGGGTGCTGTGGCTCAATTTCCCCAGGATGAGGATCCCAACACCCATCTGGAGCTCCATGACCAAATCCAGCCATGGCTCTGTGTGGTCAGAGCTGCTAAAAGTGTTTTGGGGAAGGAACCTCTTCTATTTTTACCTGGTACCAAATTCCAGTTGCTCCCCAGGGGAGCCACTGCCCCACTCCAGCAGCACCCCAGCAGATAATTACAGGGCTGCCAACATGTACCCACGGCCTAAAAACAGCCTGGTCTGCTCCCACAGCCCCTCCTGCCCTGGAGAACCCACTGATCCCTCCTGACCCTGCTCCCACAGCCCCTCCTGCCCCAGGGAACCCACTGATCCCTCCTGACCCTGCTCCCACAGCCCCTCCTGCCCCAGGGAACCCACTGATCCCCCCTGACCCTGCCCCAGTGCCCCTCCTGCCCCTGGGGGTCCCAGCTTGCCCCTCAGAGCTGCCAGGGTCCCTCTGGATCCCGGGGTTCCTCCTGCTGTGCCCCAGCCCATGGCCATGCCAGGCTGGCACTGCCACTCATCCCCCTCATTAATTACTGCCTCTGCCTTACTCAGCACCTTTCAGTTTCTTTTCCAATAATCCAGTGCTTTTCCATTAGGCATCACCTCCTTTTACATTCATTTTCAACACATTTCCCAGAACATGACAGCAGAACAGAGGGAGAAGGGCCACAGGAGGGACATGCTGGAGCTGGGAGGGAGCCCAGTGTGTCTGACAGTGGCTCCTGACAGCCAGTTTGGACGGACACTGCAGGGAAAACAGGTGGGAATTATGGAATGGGTTGGGTTGGAAAGGAGCTTAAAGCCCACCCAGTGCCCCCCCTGCCATGGGCAGGGACACCTCCCATCAGCCCAGGCTGCTCCAAGCCCTGTCCAGCCTGGCCTGGGACACTCCCAGGGATCCAGGGGCAGCCACAGCTTCTCTGGGCAGGCTGTGCCAGGACCTGCCCACCCTCCCAAACACCAATTCCTTCCCCATATGCCATCCATCCCTGCCCTCTGGAAGTGGGAAGCCATTCCCCCTTGGCCTGTCCATTCATCCCTTGTCCCTCTCCAGCTCTCCTGGAGCCCCTTCAGGCTCTGCAAGGGGCTCTCAGGTGACCCTGGAGCCTTCCCTTCTCCAGGTGACCCCCCAGCTGTGCCAGCCTGGCTCCAGGGCTGAGCTGTTCCCAACTCCCAAAGGGATGCAGAGGGACAGCAGCAGTGAGATCCCCCCACAGACACATGGCACAGAATGGATCCAGCCTCAATTCCAGGACAAAAGGGCTCAGTGCCAGCCCCTCTCCCATCTGTGCCAGGCACTTCCCTGCAGAGCAGCCAAGGACAGAGGGAAACCCCAAAATCCAAACCCCATCCATCCCCTTACGGATCATACACGGGTGCCCACGTCCCTTCCCACTCCATCCTGCCAGGAAGAAAGGAACGACCTCAGCACTGGCTCAGTTTGTCTCGACCCTACAGAGATCGTTTCCATCCAGACTCTGCCAGGATCAACATCTCCCACAGCCAGAGAAGGAGCTTTTGTTCCTGGGATCCCACACAGGCGGTGGCCAAAGGGCCGGAGCTGCCGCCGGGCTGGGGCATCTCCAGAGGGGAAACAGGGAGGGACAAGAGCCCAAACTGCCAGACACGGATCCAGCAGTGGGAATCAGGTCAGATTCCACAGGGGCCTCAGCTGGGGTCGGCAGTGCCAGAGTTCCCCAGGGACCCCTGTTGGGTGTTGGAATGGAGGGAATGTCCCCAACACGCTGCAGCTCCTGACAGGAGCGGGGAGCCAGGTGGAGGTCGGGCTCTGCTCCCAGGAAACAAGGGACAGGACAAGGGGAAACAGTCTCAAGCTGTGCCAGGGAAGTTCAGGCAAATTCCTCCTGGAAAGGGTGGTCAGGCCTTGGAAGGGGCTGCCCAGGGCAGGGGTGAGTCCCCATCCCTGGAGGGATTTCCAAGCCCTGTGGATGTGGCACCTGGGACATGGTCAGTGGTGGCCTTGGCACTTGGACCTGATGGCTTTTCCAACCTTAACGATTCCATGAAAGTCCCTCTGAGACCACTGAGGGCAGTGACTCCACAATTGCCCCGGGCAGCCCCTGCCAAGGCCTCCCCACCCTTTCCAGCAGGAAATTCCTGCTCATGTCCCCCCTGCCCTGTCCCAGCCTGTTCCTGTTCCCTCTGCTCCTGTCCCTGTTCCTGGAGCACAGCCCGACCCCCCCNCCCCGGCTCCCCCCTCCTGGCAGGGACTTGCAGAGCCACAAGGTCCCCCCTGAGCCTCCTTTTCTCCACCGTGAGCCCCCCCAGCTCCCTCAGCTACTCCTCACAGGATTTGTGCTGCTGAAGGGAATCCCCTCCATGAGGAAGGACCCTCCTCAGGGCTTTGACTCTCCCGGGGCAGCACAAGAGCCAGGACAGAGCAGAGGATGCAGAAGGAGCGAGGCAGCCCCAGGAACCTGTCAGAGTCAGCCAGCCCAGCCTGGAGAAGGAAGGGGCTGATGCCAAGGGGAACCGAAACCCCATCAAACTGATCACAGACTGCTCCGGGATGGGGAAGTGACTCTCCCACTCAAGTCTTCAGCTTCCTCATCAGCATTTCCCAGTGAACCAGGGAAAGCTGGGGCAGGTGAAGCCCGTGGTGGTTCCAAGGTAGCAGTTCCTGTCCCACAGAGCACCGGCAGTCCCACAGTCCAGAGCTGTCCCCCAGCCTGGTGAGGAGCCTGCTTTTCCCAGGGTCGGGAATGTTGACCCCTTCTGCCCCCCAAATCCAGTGCCAGAGGGAGACAGAGCCCGACCGTGGGCCTGGTCCTGCCCCGGTGACCCGGGATGGCTCCTCACCTCTAATCCATGGGAATGAGCTGGGAGCTGGGAATCCAAGCACGGAGCACAGCCAGGGGATTACCGGGATTAGCACGTCCCCAGCAGCTCCTGCTGCAGCTCTGACCGAGCCCACCAAGACCCAGGTGCCCCCAGCCCCACCTTGTCCTCCACACTCAGATTACCTGGGCAGGCTGTGAGAGGCCAGGCCGGCTCCTGAGGGGTCGGAGCTGAGTGGGAACGACACCAGCTCCAGAGGAGAGGCTGATCCCACAGCTGGGGGGGCACTGAACGGGCTCCCAGGGCAGCAGCCCCGGAGCTCCAGGAGCAGTTGGACAATGCTCTCAGGGACAGGGTGGGATTGCTGGGGCGTCTCTGCAGGGCCAGGAGTTGGATTTGATACTTGTGGGTCCCTGCCAGCTCAGGATATTCCAGGCCCCTGTCCCTGGAGCTGCTCCCAGCCTGATCCTGCTGCCAGGCCTAAGCCGCCGACACCGCTCGGCTCCAGGTGTGCCAAAGCTGGGACCAGTGACCCTGGGCTGGCTCCTGAGGACCAGCAGGGCACGAGGCTCTTCTCAGACCCTCCCAGGGGGTTTAGCTAAAGACAGGAGATTTAGACTGGCTATAGGAAAGGAACTGGTGCCTGGGAGGGTGGGCAGGCCCTGGCACAGGTCGGGCAGAGAAGCTGTGGCTGCCCCTGGATCCCTGGGAGTGTCCAAGGCCAGGTTGGATGGGGTTGGGGGCAGCCTGGGCTGGTGGGAGGTGTCCCTGCCCACGGCAGGGGTGGCACTGGGTGATGTTGAAGCTCCCTTCCCACCCAACCCATCCCATGGTTTGCTGAACCCGAGGCACATCTGTCACCTCCGTCGGTGGCAGACGCTGTTTGACAGGAAGGGCAAGGAAGCTGCTCAGGCTGATCCTTCCGAGCAGGAAACACAGTCCTGCTGCTCCACCCAAAGCCAACAGAGCCAGGGCAGCCCCTCAGTCCCAGGCTGGCTCCACACCTGCCCACACCTGAGTGCCTCCCTAGAAGTGGTTCCTGGAGAACAGATGACAAGGCTACAAAGCTTCCACATGGTTTGAGGAGCTCCCCCATCTCCACAAGCCCAAAATCCCACAATTCCTCAAAGATTCCTCAAAGAACTCAACTGAAATCCTTGGATAACTCCCCAGCCCTGGAGGTGCCCAAGGCAGGACTGGTTGTGGCACTCAATGCTCTGGTGTGGGGGACAAGGTGGGCTGGGAGGGCTTTTCCAACCTCAGTGATCCCGGGATTCTGTGAATCCCTGGATCCAGCTCAGCACCACAAGCTCCTGCCATGCTGCTCTGCACCCACACAGGATGGCTGGCAGGGCCCGTGTCCCACTGGTGTTCTGTGCCAGACACACAATGCAGGAGCTCCAGGAACAGCCAGAACATCCCATTCTCATTCCTTAAGGCAGGAAGAGCCGGCCCAGCCTAAGGAGAGAGCACCAGGATGGGCACAGCCCCCGGGGCTGCCTTTGGCACACAGGCAACAGGGAGGTGACCCTGTGCTGGGGGGTGACAATTCTCCACCCCACAAGGAGCAGGGGGGAAACCCAGCTGGAGTAGGAGTGCACTGAGATGCCTGGCACATCCCACACTCCACACATGTGGAGCTTCCAGCCCTGGAATACTGGCTCAGTCTTGAGGCAGCAAACCTTCATCTCTGCTGCTGTTCTGCCAGGAAAACAGACTTGTGGAATCATGGAAGGGTTTGGGTAGGAAGGGACCTGAGAGACCATCATTTCCACTGTCCCTTTCCACTCTCCCAGGTTGCTCCAAGCCCTGTCCAACCTGACCTTGGACACTCCAGGGATCCAGGGGCAGCCACAGCTGCTCTGACCAACCTGTGCCAGGGCCTGGCCACCTTCCCAAACACCAATTCCTTCCCAACATCCCACCCATCCCTGCCCTCTGGCACTGGGAAGCCATTCCCTGTGTCCTGTCCCTCCAGCCCTTGTCCCCAGTCCCTCTCCAGCTCTCCTGGAGCCCCTTCAGGCTCTGCCAGGGGCTCTCAGGTGTCCCTGGACCCTTCTCCTCTCCAGGTGAGCCCCTCAGCTGTCCCAGCCTGGCTCCAGAGCAGAGGGGCTCCAGCCCTGCAGCATCTCCAGGGCTCCTCTGGCCTCTCCAGCAGCTCCAGGTGCTCCTGCTGTTGCTCCAGGGCTGGGGCAGCTCTGCAGGGGGGTCTCACCTGAGGGGCAGAGGGGCACAATTCCCTCCTCTCCTGCTGGTGATTCTGGAGCCCCCACACCCCATGTTTGCAGGGAGCAGCTCTGTGCCTCCAGGACACATCTCCACAGCTGATCCCAGCTCCTGTTCCGAGCCCCTGGGATGGACTGGGAGAGCCACCAGCACACGGTGCCACCCTGACTGTGGCACGTTCACCCCTCTGCCCCCAGACAGCTTGACTCCCACCACCACAGGACCCTGCTCTCCCAAAAGGGATGAAACCTTCGGAGTTTGACCCAAATAAATTCCATCCATGGCGTAGGCTGAGGTTTTTCCAAAACCTCAACCAAGTGACTGACCCCCCGTTCAACCACATGGAGGGGAAACATCGCCCGGGACTTACCAGGCTGGACAAAAAACAACCATTAGAAGGTTTAACAAGCAAATAAACAACCCCAAAACCACTGAGTCGACACACCAAGAGTCGTGTGAGGGTAAAACCAACTCGGACATGGAGGAAAGGTCACCAAGGAATGAGTAACGAACTATTTAAAAACAAAAAAAAATATGGGAATTAACAATAAATTGGACAGAACAACAGAAAAGTCAAGAGTTTGCTCCAACATCAGCTTCCTGTCCCACTTGGGTTTTCAGGAATACTGAGCAATATCCACACTGACCCCATTCCATGGGGGATTCTGGACAACACAGCCTGGACAGCTGGTTCCAGACAGATCCCAATCCCAGTAAAAAAACACCCAGAAAACACCACATCAAGGGCCAGAAAAGTTGGAAAATACATCTTGAGTATTCCAAACTTGGCCACGGATCAAGGCAGAGCTAAACCGAGCCGGCCTGGTGGACACAGCCCTGGGAGGGAGGACATGAGGGACCCCCCGCACACCCCCAGCTCCATCCCAGAGCAGGAATGAGCAGCAGAGCCCAGGGAGACACACAGAGCCTCGGGATAATCCCCCTGGAGGGCTGGGACGTGCGTGGGCACACAGGCTGGGCAGAAACCGTGCAGACAAAGCCCAGCACTGCTGGAGACACAGAGCAATCCCAGGATAATTCCCAGGGAATGGGAATTCAGCATTTATCCCAAGAGACTCGAGGAAAACAGACTTGCCCCAAGGCAACTCCAGGAAAGTCAGGCCCCAGAGGGATGTGGCTCCTGGCAGAGCCAAAATCCCTGTGTCCAGGGGTCCTGGGTGTTTATGAAGGGACTCTCATTGTGGAGGCCCAAGACAAGAATATCTGCACCAACGGGAAAGTCACCAGAGCCAAAACCACCCCAAATGAGACCTGAATCTGTCCAAAGTGAGACACAAAGCACTGGAACAGCATGGGATGAGCCCACCACCTCCCTGTCTCTCCCTGCAGACCCAGGGAGGAGAGTTCACATTTTCCAGCAAACATTTCTGGGAAGAGATCCAAGAGCTGTGAGCAGCTCCCTCCTCTCCTTGCTCCTCCAAAGCCCCTTCCTCATCCTCCTTTATCCCAATGGCTGGGCAAGGAGATGGGATTTTGCTTTTGGGGTGGTACACGATGACACTCCCAACTTATCCCCCCTTTCTCCAAGCTCCTTGCAGCCACCCAGCACATGGAAAATTCCATGCACCCCAAAGTCCTCATGGGCTGGGACAGAGCAGTGGAGCCAAGCGAAATAAAGGAAAATAATCACATTGCAGAGACAGAGAACGGGAAGGCCAAACAAGTGAAGCCATTCCCTGTGTCCTGTCCCTCCAGCCCTTGTCCCCAGTCCCTCTCCAGCTCTCCTGGAGCCCCTTTAGGCTCTTCAAGCAGCTCTCAGGTGTCCCTGGAGCCTCCTTTGCTCCCAGTGGACACCCCCAGCTCTCCCAGCCTGGCTCCAGCCCTGACCCCTCTGCTGGTGCAGCTCAGGGGAAAACCAGCAGAGGAATCAGCTGCCTGTGTTCTCCTGTGGCACACAGGGTGACACAGCTGACACTGCCACCATCCCCCAGACAGGCTTTAAATGGCTCAAGAGGATTTATCCCAGGTTATCCCAGGAATTCCTGTGTGCCAGCATCACAGCTCTGCTCCCAACACTCCTCCTGCTGCAGGAATGTTTCCACACCTTCCAGGCCCTGGATCCCTCCTGACCCTGAGGTCACACAGAGAGGCAGCAGATCCCCCTGCCAGGGAGCTCTGGGGAAGGGGCTGGAGCAGCAGGAGGGGCTGAGGGAGCTGGGGGGGCTCGTGGTGGAGAAAAGGAGGCTCAGGGGGGACCTTGTGGCTCTGCAAGTCCCTGCCAGGAGGGGGGAGCCGGGGGGGGTCGGGCTGTGCTCCAGGAACAGGGACAGGAGCAGAGGGAACGGGAACAGGCTGGGACAGGGCAGGGGCAGGTGGATATTGGGGAAATTCCTTCCTGGAAAGGGCTGTCCAGGCCTGGCACAGCTGCCCAGGGAGTCCCCATCCCTGGAAGGATTTCAAATCCCTGTGGATGTGGCACTTGGGGACATGGCCAGGGGTGGCCTTGGCAGTGCTGGGGGTAGGTTGGACTCGATGGGCTCAGAGGGATTTTCCAACCCAAACACTCCTGTGATTCCATTAAAAACACTCAACCACCAGACAATCAAATGACCTGCACGTGGAGATTGGGGTGCAGCTGCTGGAAGTCAGGTGAGCTCCACAGCAGGGACACACCCCAGCAGGTGAGATCCAAACCAGGTGAGCTCCACAGCTGTGCCTAAATAAGGGCACCCAGTGCTGGGTAAACCCTGACTGCCCCTCCACCCACTGCTGACCTTGTTTTCAGAGTGACAACATCTTGGGAGGGTGGGCAGGCCCTGGCACAGGGTGGGCAGAGCAGCTGTGGCTGCCCCTGGATCTCTGGAAGTGTCCAAGGCCAGGCTGGATGGGGCTTGGATCAACCTGGGCGACGGAAGGTGTCCCTGCCCATGGCAGGGGTGGCACTGGGTGGGCTTTGAGGTCCCTTCTTACCAAACCCATTCCATGATTCCATGACACTGTTCTGCTGAAAGGGCTGTGCCCACAGCAGGGGCAATCCAGAGCCCCTGTCCCCATCCTCCCTGGGGTCCCTGACCAGGCCTGCCCCCACCCAGGCCCCCCCACAGCCCCCCGTCCCAGCCGGCCACCGGGACACCCCAGTAAATCCCGGGATTTACTTGGACACCCGGCAGTCTCTCCATCTGGCAGAAGATCTGCAGCTCCGCAGCAGCCTTGGCCCCCCAGCTGCTGGGAGGGGTCCCCCAGCATGGCACAGCCAGTGAGGACCCCTCAGCAAGCCCCCAAGGTGCTGCCTCGGGGGGCCACAGGTGCCCCCTCAACCCTCTGGCTCTGGAGCAGGACACACGTCCTGCCCTTCCCTTCCCATCCCAGGAGTTCTGCCCTCTCACATCCATCCTTCCCCACCACTTGTACTTCCCCATCCTCCTGTTTTTCCTGCAGCAGGGAAGCTGAGCAGACGTGCTGCCTGCTCCCCCCTGCAGCATTCCCAGGAGTCACAGACCACTTTGGGTGAAATTCCCCAATTAGCCTTTAACAAGGATGTGTTCACTTCCCATGGGCTGCCAACACCAGGACAAACACTGGGACTGTTTTGAGGGAGTTGGGGTTGTTTAGAGGGTTTGATTTTGAGGGGGTTTGTGGGCTTCTTGTTTGTTTTAATAACTCCACAAGGATATTTGTCCTCCTGGAGCTGCATCCAGTGCTCCCACTGGGTCACAGACAGCCCTTCACCTCCCAAACCCAAACTGCCTCCTTGGCCAGGACTTCCAACCCCACATCCCTGAAGCACCCAACCCATCACCCACCCATCTCCCAGTCCCACATCCCTGCAGGCACCACCCCATCACCCCAGGGAAACAAGAACAGCCACACACGCTCTCCAGACCTTCCCTCCTCACCAGTCTCCTTCTCCCTTTCCACTCCACAACTCACAAACACATCCTAAACCCACGAGGTGTGAAGGAAAACGGCCCCTTTTATGGTGAAAGGCACAAAATCCCAGCTGGAGGAGCTGCCCCCCCTCGCCATCCCTGCTCCCCCCCCTTCCCACCGTGCTTCCCACGGCCTCCCGAGCCGGGCACAGATTTCTCCAGGCGTGACTCAGAGGATCCCTGTGCTTGTCTCATGACTCCACCCGCCGTCTGCAGCTCTGCTGCCGATTCAGCCCCACGTGCCGAGGGTGGCCGGGATGACAGATCACATTCCTGCTCCTGGCCCGGCGCCGCCTGGATCCTTCCTGGCCACAAGGAAGGGCCGAGACACGCCCGGACACACACGGATGCTCAGGGAGGGCCTCCGGGGAGAAGGAGCCACCTTCTTCTAGGGCAAAAACGTCTCTGAAAAGGCCGAGTTTGTAATCAGAGAATCATGGAATGGTTTGGGTGGGAAGGGACTTTAAAGACCATCCAGTGCCATGGGCAGGGACACTTTCCAACCTGTCCTTGGACACTTTCAAGGATGGGGATGAATGAAGGAGCTCAAAAAGCTCCTTGAACAGCTCGTTCTGACCAGAGAACCAAACACCTCGAACTCCTGTACCAGCATTTAAAAAAACCTACAAAATCCCAACATCCTCAATGGAATTTCCAAGAGATACAACACTTGGAAAAGGCCCTTGTATGAAACAAGAGTTGTCAAGAAAAATTCAGGTCAAAAGAAGAATCAACTTCCCACCCTCCACTTAATGTGATGGTGAAGTGACTCCTCTGTCAGGACTTGGGGAGGAAAAAGGAAAACAGAGGTGGCACAGAGTGGGGGAAAAAGCGGGGATGTAGATTGCATGTGACAGGAGCAAAGCAACCTCCAAACACAGCCCAAAACCACCCAGACAGGGAGGGAAAGAAAAGGTGAAGTGAAAACATGGATCTGAGTCAGGAGAGCCAAGAGGAACCCAGAGAGGCCAAAGCCAGAGAGGGAGGAACAAGAAGTTTAACTGAGAAATCCCCCCCTAAGGAGAGTCCCACTCTGCAGGGAAGGGAGGAGATGGGTTAGGAGGGGCAGGGAATGGCTCAGGGACACCCCAGGACTGTCTGCAGGGCCACTGTGCCCCTCTGCTGCACAGGACAGGACACAGGGACAGCGCCGTGCTCGCCTGCAGAGGGACCCTGGACAGAGGGAATGGCTTCCCACTGCCAGATGGGATTAGATGGGATATTGGGAAGAAATTCTTGGTTGTGAGGTGGTGAGGCACTGGCAGCCTGTGCCAGGGCTGGACAATCCTCTCCATGAGGAATGTCCCCAATATCCAGCCTGCTCCTCCCCTGGCACAGCTTTTGAGGCCGTTTCCCCATGCCCTGTCCCTGTTCCCTGGGAGCAGAGCCCGACCCCTCCTCGGCTCCCCCCTCCTGGTAGGGAACTGCAGAGAGCAGGAGCTGTACAACCCTCCTTCCTCAGCTTTCCCAACATCACCACAGGGATTCTCATCCATGTGAATTGCTGACCCATCGGCAGACAGAGCTGGGATCTCACTCCTCCCCTGAGGAAGCAGGTCCATCTCTGGTACCACACACTGTCTGACCTCCTTCCCGACGGGGCCGCCGAGCTCACCTTGATCCCACCCGGGACTCACCCCTCTCCTTTCTAAGGACCTGCCTCTCCAGAGGAAGCTGTGCTGTGCCAGCCCAGCTGCTTCCCAGAGTACAGCTGGCTCCTGAAGGCTCATCCTGCCCATCCTGGACAACGTGTGAAGCCAGGAGAGCCACAGTTGTGCTCATTCCTAAATCCAGCCCGTGACACATCCAAAGCCAGAGCCACTCTGTCGGGAGAGGGTGAAGTGGACAATTGTCCTTGGCAACTCCAAACAGAGGAGTTGCTGTGTTCGAGGGAGAGCAGCACATTGTTCCCACAGCTGAGTCCCCCCCTGTGCCCCCACAGCCCCTGGAGTGCCCCAGCCACGCCAGGAGGACGGCTGGGGTGGCGTGGCCAGAGCAGTGTCACCTGCCTGGGGCTCAGCTCCTTCCCTCACCCTGGAGAGGTGCATTCCCAACTTCACTGACAGGTGAAAGAGGAGATAACCACACACTGGCACTTCCCAAATCCCGCCTGGAAGTCACTGCAGGGTTTTCCAACTCTCAACAGGAACCTGTCTGGGTTCTCAAAACACTGGACGTGTGACTGCAGGTGTCTAAACCAAAACATCAAATATTAGGGCAAGGTGCCTAAAACGAGGGCAGAGGCTTTTCCCACCCTAAAAGAGCAACTTTATTGCCACTTTGGAGTGGAGCTGACTTGGAATCATGGAATTGTTTGGTTTGGAGAATCCCTCTGAGCCCACAAAGTCCAACCTTTCTCAGCACTGCCCAGGCCACTACTGACCATGTCCCCAAGTGCCACATCCACAGGGCTTTGAAATCCCTCCAGGAATGCAGGGATGGGGAGGAAGGGGCTGCGGGGATGGGGAGGAAGGGGCTGCGGGGATGGGGACGAAGGGGCTGCGGGGATGGGGACGAAGGGGCTGCGGGGATGGGGACGAAGGGGCTGCGGGGATGGGGACGAA
>VXAU01000232.1:0-111868 GCA_013399695.1 Formicarius rufipectus
TAATGCAGAGCTACAAGTACGATAAGGCGATCCCGCCGGAGAGCAAGAATGGGGGCAGCCCGGCGCTCAACAACAACCCGGCCAAGAGCAGCAGCAAGAAAGCCCTGCTCATCTGCCTCGACTGCCTCTGCCTCGTCATGGGTGAGCACCAAGGGGGCTACGCGCCCCTTCTCCCCGCTCCCGGCACCCCCAGCCCGCTCCCCACACCTCCCTCAACTCCGGGAAAAAGTTTTGGGAAAGTTTGGCGGCGGGCGGGCAGAGCTCGGCCGTGTCCCGGCCGCGCTGCTTCCCAAACAAAAGCGAAGCGGGGCCGCCGGGAGAGCCGGGCCGGGCAGCGATCGGGGGAGCAGCCGGACAGGACCGAGGGGCGCAGGGCCGGGGTGACCGCGGAGGGACAACCCGGGTGTCCGAGCGGGCAGGGGGGAGCAGCACCCCGCTCTGTCTGCTCGTCATTATCGACGTGCTTTTATTTATGTGTCGCTCCGCAGGGTGGGGGAGCAGCCTGGCCCGGCTGCTGGCGGAGCGCAGGGGGCACTGTGCGCTCGGGGATGCGCCCCCCGGGGGTCCCCCCGCACCCCGGGGTAGGGTCGGTGCCACCTCGGTGGCGCCGGGGCTCCAGCTCCAGGTGGAGGCAGTGCTCTACGGCTGCTGCACCGTCCAAGCACGGGGTGACTCGTGTTTTGGTTCATGATGAAAAATAGAAACTCTTGCCGCTCTGGTTACTGTGTGTCGCTCGGGTGTCGAGTTTACCAGCTCTTCCCTGTTTCTCTCCTCTCGTACCAGCACGGGCATCTCGCTGAACTCCTTGCTTTAAAAGTTTGAGGTGTTCTCAGGCACCTCGCAGCCGCCGGCAGAGTTCTGGGTTTGCCTGCCTGCTATGGTTTTTTTTTGGAGCTGCTATGGCTTTTGGAGATGGTATGGCATGGAAGGGAACTGTCAACAGTGCGTCTCCAAAAACTTTTTAGCATTCCAAAGCATCAACCCTTCCGTTGTGGCTGCGAAGCTGAATATTTAATTGACAGACATGGGCAGGGGAAATCAACTGGCTTCCAACAAAGAGATTAATAACACAACAGCACGTGAGTTTAATACTCCAGACACCACAGTCTTTAAAACAATTGTTTCTGCTTAGAGCCCATTTTTTAAGGACTGTCAGTTTGATTTAATTTTTATGTAGTTTATTGATCATCTGGTGTATATTATGAGGCACTAATACATTAAGAAGAGAGGCATGGTTTTCTCTTTATATTCCCACAAGAATAGAGGCCAGTGCAGAAAGTTTCATCTCCTTGGATCTGGAAAAAATAAAAATACTTGATATCCCATATATGAAACTAGTATAAGTAGAAGCATAGCTAGCTTGACTTACCTCACTTATTTAAACAGAAGGTTGGATTCCTAGTAAAATAACTCCTAGGAGTAAGAACTTTTAAACTTCTATTCAAGCAAGTTTTCTTAACTTGTGGCATTCCTGGCATGAGTAGGTGCTATTTGAATGGGAAAAGGGTTTTGCTTCCCCTTCTCTAGACTAAGGGTCCTAAATGAAAAAGTAATTAGTTGACGTGTTATTCTACTTGTGATAGTTTGGGTAAACAGGACTTATCAAGCATCAGTGGAAGGTATTGTGAGCAGGGAATAATGTGACACAGCAAAACTGTGATTGTTGCTTTGTTTCAGGTTACTACAGGTGGAAATCAGAAAGTAAACACCAGAGTTGACTTGTTAAGAGTGGCGTTTTGTTTTGTTGGGGGTTTTTGTTGTTTTTTTGTTGTTGCGGTGAGAAGCATTTAAAAATAAGAGCATGAATTCATCAGCTGAAGGAAAGTTTAGATCACTGGCAGGTGAAGAGCATGGGTGGAACTTGGTAAGGGAGGTGATTATGTGATGGATAGCCCATGATGTGTGTTTGGGGATGGATAGCCCATGATGTGTGTTTGGGGATGGGCTTTTCAAATACATCCAGACCAGTAGTATCAGACCTGCCAGTGGATGACTGAGCATGAGTTGCTGTGAAAGCAGCTGCCCCACTCACAGGAGGTTTGGCTTGCTCTTCTCTCTGCCTTTTGCTAGAGAAGACTATGAGCTTATAGTTTCTAAGCACTTGATTCCCATTTTCTTCCTCTCTGAGCTTGTAAGGAGAAAAAAAAAAAAAAAAAAAAAAGCTTGGAAACTGGAAAAAGGTACCTTAGCTGAATCCTTCATGTAAAAGAAAGATGGACATCTACAAGTTGATGGATGATACATGTTCAGTGGGGAAAAAAATGAGTCCTATGTAAGATAACGAGGAGCAAAATTGAGTGAAATAACTTCTTTTAAGGTGGAGGGACTCAGCAGAGGTCTGCTGGTGCATGTAGGCACAAGGCCAGTGGCCTCCGGTGCAGTTAAACTGAGTTACTCCTCTTGAGTGGCTGCCCGAAGACATTCAGAGGAACAGGAGAACAAAAGGCTTTTTCTCATTTGAGGACGACTTAAGGAGATATTAAAATCGATCATTTGAATTGCAGAGGCCTGTGACACTGCATTGGCTTCTACTGCAGGTACTCCTGTAATTTGGACCTGAATTGGTTTTCTCTGAGGGGAAAATGAAAAGAATGAACTATGGCTGAAATGTCTTTCAGTAATGACACACTCTCTGTGAGGCTGTAGATGTGTACAAACTCTTTGTTTACACACAAATTTAAACAAATTATCCAGAAGACAATTATCATAAACATCTAAGAAAGTCTGAATGAGTAAAGCAGAGCTATCAGGAGCTTCCTTCAGCTTTAATTTGGTGAGAGTTGTTAGAAAGATCCACTTTTGTCTTTCATCTAAAAGTAGTACAATGGTTATCTTGATAGTAAATGCATAAGAGGAAGATCTGTATCTTCTTTCCTTGGGGATCTTGGGGAGTAGAGTCATGGAGCCATTGGTAGAAGTGCATTGCTAGTGGAGTAGGTTGGATGAAGATCCACTGAACCAGAACCCCTGTTTCTCCTGCATTTCCAACTTGAGTTGGCAGGGAGCTGGATGCTATTGAATAACCAACCCCCTCCTCTAATGAGTGCTCTTGGCACTCGTAAATCCCTGGTTTCTTACATGAACAAGAGGTTTCATCACCAACACTCTGAACTTCCCAGAAATTCCATGTCAGTGCTTAACTCAGTGAAAGGGGCAGAAAAGAACTGAGTGTGCATTTATTAGTAAAGCAGGTCATCCGAGGGGGGAAAATAACTTTCTCCATCTGCTTCCTCCTCTCAGGAGGGCTCTGTTTAGAGAATTAGAAGATGCTTCCTGAAATTGTTAGGACCACAGGAGAGCTTGGTGGTGTGGAGGAGTCCTTGCTGCCCTGTCCCTGTCACCCTGATCACTGCGACACATCTGAAAATGTGATTGAGGAACTGGGCGGGTCTGAAGCTGCCCCAGCTGAGCTGGTTGGTGTCTTCACATTGTGGGGCTGTGGGGAACTCTCCAAGCAGCAAAACAAGAGGCAGGATGGGAGGACCTCACTCCACCTTCATCTGATCATCCTTAGCCCAATTGCAGCCTGTCCCTTTTGCCAGCAGCTCCTGGCACCTCCTGCCTGGAGCACAGAGTTGTAACTGGGGGCAACTGGGGTGACCCTGGCTAGTGCAGGTCCTATGGGGCTTTCCCCAGTGCCATGGGGTTTTGCTGCCCAAATGCAGCATTGCATGGAGCTTCTGCAACCAGCCATCGATCTCCTCCTTATGCTGGAGATGTGGGTCAGGTGGGGAAAAGCCTCCTGTCCTGACGCTTGACACGGGACGTTTTGGAGCCTGGCCCCACAGATGTAGCATCTAGGGTTAAATTTATTCCTCTCAGACCTGCTTTTTTCCCTTGGCAGGGACTCCCTGTGCTCAACAAACTCTAAGCAGCCACCTGTGCTCTGCTGACGGGTGCTAAGTCAAGCATTTAATCTCTGAAGAGGGGAAGGCTGTGTCAGCAAGGGTGATAGGGCAGATGAGGGTCTTCAGTAGCTTGTATTTGTGCAGCTTGTCCAGGTGGAATAGCTTCCAAAAAAGTCCTGTTTGTACCATAAAATCAAGGGATTTCATCTGGCATACCTGCTTCTGAGGCTTGTGGAAAAGAGACTTTATGGGAGCATATGTTTCAGGCTGGTGGGATGTAAAATGCACATAATTTACTGCCCTTCTTATTTTCTGCCTCTAATTTAGTTTTCGCTCTTCTGTCAATCCCAGTTAATCAGCACAATGTAAGTTTTACTGCCTTGGAGTGGTTACTGAAGCAACAGATGGATAGACCTCTTACAACCTTAATATCTCTGCAGCTTTCTCACGAGTTTGACATGTCCTCTTCTGTAACAAGCTTGATGCTAAAATGAACTTTGAAAGTAAATATTTACACTAGCTGGACCTTGACATGTTTATGTAAGTGGGGATATAATCTTATAATTTGGGCTAACAGTTTAGATTTCTCTTAACTTCCCTCCTCTGTGTAGAAAACTGTGTCATCCTCCAGCTTTCAGAAGCAAAAAGGATTTGAGCTCTGCCAGGGGCCCTGTCACTTCATCACGAAAATTGGTGCAAACAGGCCTGGGATTGTCATTTAAGTGTAAGCAGTGGGAGGAATTGAAGATGAGAGGTGAGGTTAGAGTTATTTGGATACTGTAAGGCTGGATTTGATGAGCTAAGCAACTTAGCTTTGTTTGGGTTGGGGTTGTTTTTATTTTTAAGACTTCCCTGCTGTGCAGCACTCACTTGTCACATAGGTTACATCTTTCTATGCACCTGAAGAAACTGCTGAGCCAGCCATTTCTTATTTTCTGCAAGGGACAGCAAGACCTGACTTTACTAAACCAGCTGGACAGTCCCAACCCCTTGCTGTTGCCTTCTCTATGCTGTGTCTTCTCTGTGTTGGGGAGGACTGAGTCCATACCACATGCAAGAAGCTGCGTGGGTGGAGAGTCGTCATTGTGTTTTGGGCATCCCTAGATGGGGTTTGGTTGTTAATGTTTATGTATCACTCAATACCTGTAGGATCTCTTGGTGGCCATGAACACCTTGCAAGGCAGCAGGGATGGCTGGTCTGGAAGTGCTTTGGCAAAGGCAGGTTGGCAGAAGTGGTGTCTTGGCATGGGATTGTGGAGTTGGACTCCACCATAACTTGGGAGTAAAGGAACTTTTTTAGAGCTTTGGAAAGCTTATTAAGCCAACGTCAGCATCTAAGTGTGATACCCTTCTGTAGTTTTGTGCCTCTCTTGAAAGACCAAAGGAGCCAAAGATAACTGAAAGTAAAGAGAGAAATACTCTGGAGGTGTTTAAAATCCATTTTCTTTGATTTGCTTCATGAAAACCAAAAGAAAACAAAAACAAAAAACAACCAACCTATCAAAAGGAGATTAGTGACAATTATCCTTGAGGTGTTAATTGCAGAACAAGGAAATGCTGTTCCTATGGCAGACTGAGTCCTCAGGGGTATTAATGTGCTGGCTTTCCTGAGCTGATGGAATTTGGCGAGCCTGAAGATGTGTCTCCAGGAAAAGCAGAATTACGTGCAACTGCTTCATGGCCAGAAGTGCTTTGAATCCTGTGTACCTGTTGCTGAGACAGGCAGGAGATGGGATCACAATTACAGCAGATGACATTTTTATAATTGCCTGTTTGTAGTGAGCACAGAAAATAATATAAACATCACTCCCAGATCAAACGGATTATTTTTATACCCTTTAAATCTCAGTTTAATATGCATGCCTTTCTTAGGCTGTTTTGGTCTGACTTTGTTTGTCTAGATACAGGCTGACGGTGTATCTCCAGATGCTCGTGCCTCTGTGTACTGCCCAAAAATGGTTTGCATACCACAGCTGGGGAACCCTCACACGGGCACCTCTTCAGTGCCTGCATCTGAGACACAGGAAAGGTGTTCCTACGTCTCCATCCCTGTCTAAAATGACTTAAAAGGAGGGGGAAAAGCCCCAGCTCTGCTCCGTGGCTCGCTCTGGCAGAGCAGACTCCATCCTCTCCGTTTCGTTCACACAATACTCCCACTTCATCCCTGGTAATCCAGAAGGGACCTTTGTGGTCGCCCAGGCTGCCTGCGCCTCAAACAAGGGCTGCCTGTTGAAGGGAAAGGCAGCAGCCTTCCAACCCTCCTGTCCCAGCATCCAACCCCTGGCACTGGGAACGGTGGGGCATCCTGAGGGCCTGTGTCCAGAAGGGAGGGGCAGCAGGGAAACTCCCTCCCTGGATGCAGCTTTCCCTGCTGCACAGCAGGATGACATCTGGGGTTTGGTACGAGTGTTGTCGTTTATTTATTTTCTTTCTTTCTTTTGTTCCATCTCAGGGCCTTGGCTTCTGCAGTTGTGTTGGGTTCTTTTCATAGGTCAGGTTTCATATTTAAAAAAAAAAAAAAAAGAGAGAGAAAAGGCTTAAAAATGAGAATGATAAAGCCCCAACAAAAGAGTTGAATTGAAGTAATATAACACTTACCTTGTAATTATAATATCTGAAATCAGTTTTCTGAATACACTTCTATGCTTTCCCTCTTGCTGATGTGTCTGGAGGTCCTGCATGTGCCCAGCCTTCCATCTGCCTTTGCAGCCACCTCGTCTGGGTGGGTCTTCCCAAAAGCTGAGAAGAGAGTGCCCTATCGGCCACATCCCTTCATGGATCAGCTTGGCACCCTTCTCAGAAGGGCATTGGTATCCCTATCCCTTTCAAAGCCACCCCATCTCCATTTCACTCTCTTCCATGACATCTACCTTGGAGAGGCACTACCTGCTCCACAACTTTAACAGGTGGAGAGCTCCTTCATGTGGATCCAATATCTGTGTCCAGGGTTGTGTTGGAGCAGCTGTTGGGAAATTATGCTCAAGAATCCCTTCTTGGCTTTTAACTGCATGTAATGGCTTAGTTGCAACAGTGGTATCATGATCAGCCGAAGCTGCTCCTCAGGCTGGACCCAAGGAAGCAGAATGTAAGCAGAAGTGGGGAATTTGAAGTGTCTTCATGAAGCTTTCGATGCAAACAGTTGGAAAACGCGTCTTAAGCATTTTGTTACCAAGAGAACGTATGCATGAGTTTGCAAATTAGATTTGTCCTGGCAGGTTTCTAAGTATCAGAAATTCCTATGGACTCCATCCTTTCAAGTCGGTCACGTAAGTGGGCTTGTGTTTCACATGCATTGGATCTTTTGAAGACAGAGGGTTGAAAACAGACTCTCTGCATCAAGTAAGTGTTATAAGCAGAACATGTAATTTAATTCCAGATCTTCTGATACTCCAAGAATGCTTGTGCTCTTTATGCTGTGTGTTCCTGTTCCAGCCTTGGATGTTCCTTGCCTGTAGATTGCATCCATATATGAGCTTGTTTTATCTGAGCATATGGTGCTCTTCATCAGAACTTGGCTGAGGCTGAGAGCCAAAGCCCAAGTGAAGCTGCAGTTGGTCTGACAGTGATGGTGACACTGAGTCAGTGGAGAGAGTTCATCATTCTCTAGTATTTCCCCATAGTTTTTCATCCCTTGCCCAGAGATACATGAAAGTGTGTTGATCGTGGCACAGAGAAGTTTGGGAGCCAGTCTTTCTGCCAAAACATACCAGAGGGTTTAGCCCATGATGCCTGGGAGACACAGCAATTTAAGGCTGGATTGACATTGCTGGGCTCAACCAAAACTTTCCCTGAACTCCAAAGGTAGCTGTGGCATGGAGGTGTCCTTCACTGCTTTGGGAGTTTGCAGATGGCAGCTGCACCTCTTGGAGCCACATCACCTTTATGGGCTGGCAGAACTGAGCACAGTGTGGTTCTTCCTTCCATGGCTTTAAACAGAAAAATGAAAGTTACTGGTTGGTGGTTTTGGGGAGCCATCCCTCCTGAAACAAATGATGCTTCCTCAGAGATCTCACTTCTCACAGCAGGGTCAGCACAAAGGGAGCAAAGAGCTGCATGGCATCCCATAACTAGCTATGAACTGTTGTTTTGGGATTTTTTTCCTGTAAATTAGTGAGAATGGCAGTCATTTTTGGAAGTTTTTACAGCAGTGCCCCTGTGTCTGACCATACGTGTGCTGGAGACAGGCTATTAATTACACTGCTGTTAATTCAGCGTGTGCTTACAGAAGCTGAGACATCAAGTCTCCAAGTGTCCAGCCACTGAATTTGAAAGCCAATGTGCCAAATGGGGTCTGGGCTTCCTGTCATCCTGATGCTCAGCAGGTTATTTATGACCTCTTATTTGAGTTGGTGTGGTGGGCCTTCCTTAAAGCCTGGCTGCAAGGCTTAGCCTGAGGCTGGTTGGAAGGAGTAGCCAGCCCAGCCCTAGTTGCCATTCCCACTTGATGCTGACAGCAAGGTCTTTGCTCTGGTCTTTGTAGCAGCACAGTGACTGTGGTCATCAGTCCCATATCCCAAGCATTTTGAGGGCTCCCAAGGCTTTTCTGCAAAGCCCACCACTCTTTAAAGTGTTAGTTTCCAAAGGGAAAGTTGAAAATAGCATGGCAAAATGCTGATAAGCAGGTCTGGTCAGTGACCACTGGGTACCTTTATGTTCTGAGTGATGCTCACAGAGTAATTTTGGATGGCTGGTGAGCTGATGACAGGCAGCAAAACCCCTTTGAAGTCGATAGCTGTGAATCAGTTTGGTGTTAGCAGGTTTCTGAAGCGGCTCTTTGATCACTGATCAGATGGCCCTTGCTTTTTGGGGGAGCTGCTTCTCCCTCTGACTGCTGGGTCCGAGCCCCAGAGGATCCCTGTGCCACGGTCCTTGGTCCTGCCCAGCCACGTCACAGGGAGGTTTGTGCCTCTGGGAGTTTCTAATCTAAGGAGACAGGGAGCATGAAGGAGCATCACTTCCCTGCGTGGGCAGAGTGTTGGAGCCTGGGGAGGGCACACTTTGAAGGCAGTGTTTCCAGTACAGATGGACTCAGGTGCCTAGTGGGGCTTTTGGAGCTTCTGAGGAAACTAATTCTTTGCTGAGTTCCTCATTGAAACTGAAAATTTCATTGCTTCTGCCAGTCCTGCTGGGCCATCACCAGCCTCCCAAAGTAGCTTTTGAAATCAGATCCTCAGCGATGTATGATGGTGGAGGAGTCTGTGGCTGCCAGGGCTTGGGCTGAAGCATGTCCCTAGGACGTGTGTGCACCTGTCCTGGAGCTTCCCACCCTAATTCCTGGGAAAACTTCCCCAGGTGGCTCCTTTCCTGTGCTTCTGTGTTCTGCAGAAAAAGGAAACGACCCTGGCTCCAGCTGTTGCAGTGGGAGTAGGCTTGTCTTTTCCAAAAAAAAAAAAAAGTTTTTCAGTTTAAGGATATGGAGGAAAAAGGTGCAATAAGGCATCTGGCAGTTGATAATGCATAACACAAATGGGTAATTCTCAAAGGAAGGGCTTGGAGGGGGCTTTATCCTACTCATACTTGCCAGGTTAAGAAAAAATTCCTTTTGTTGCCTGACCACAAGAGGATGTGCTTTTAGTAGAGGCCTCAAGGGGAGTTTTGTAGTTGTTGGGTTTTTTGTTGTTGTTGTGTTTTTTTGGGTTTTTTTGGTTGTTGTTTGTTTTGGTTTTGTCCTTACTAATTCTCATAAAAATTTGCAGCATCAGTTACTGTCTCCTCAAGTGATTCCATTTCTTCCCCTCATAATCTGGGCTGGTTATTTTTTTCATCCAGCACTCCTGGTTTCTTGACCATCCCTGCAGCTTTAGCATGCAGCTGTCATTCTGCTGCAGTTCCCACAAAGCAGCTGAAAACCAAGGTAACAGCAACATTTTGAGTGAAGGGGATGAAATGTGGGATAGGTTCAGCGTATTTCTTTGTCATTGTTGGAGTCCTATTCAGACTGGAACTGAATAGGAGGCTGATTAGCATGTGGAAGCATTTCTAAAGCATTGGGCTGTGAGAGTTGGGTGGTTTGTTTTTTGTTGTTTGTTGGTTTTTGGGTTTTTTGGGTTTTTTTTTCCTTAAAGGAGAAGTTTTGTGGCATTTATTTTTCTGACTGGGCTGGTATGAATCTTTGTCAAATGCAAAACCCATGAAAAAGCCAGATAGCATTTTGGAGAAAGCTTGTTTTGATAAATCACCATGTGCATGGCCACACACGGGATTTCCAGTGTGCAAAACTTTCAGAGCTACTGCAGAATCTAGGCATGCAGCATGTTTAAAACACTCAGACAAGTGGGATAGAGTTGGGATATGTCTGAATTGTGGATATAATAACAGCTACTTTGCTTTTGCTCTCACTGAAATGGTTCTGCAACAAGTGGGTATTGGGTCCACAGCCTGAAAATCCACCTGCTTAAATTCTCAGCATCTTGCTTTCACAGAGAAAGATGTAATTCTGAGGTCAATTAAAAAGTTAACTGCCAGTGAAAAAACACCTTTTCCCCCCATGAAACTGCTTCAAGTCCTGAGCCTTGGGCTGTTTTTGGAGAAAAGGGTTGACTTTCCCTCTAGTGTCTGGGTGAGGTGCTAGGCTGATATTCCCATTACACACCCTTGGTGCAAGATCTGCTGTATTTTCTCTGAGTGGTAATTGAAATGATTGCCCTGGTGCTGTTTGTGGGTCTCAACTGTGTCTGTGCTAGAGCAGAATTCCTGCCTTGGTAGTACCATAGCTCTTGCCTTTTGTGGGAATGCAGGGTTTTGGGGTGCTTGCAAGTCCCTAGAGAGACAGGTTGCATGCCAGGGGCTGTATGAATGTAGCACACTTGTGCCCTGAGCTTACAGGCAGAGCGGGCAGTGCAAGAAAATGCATTTAATTTCTGTGAGTGATGGATTGAGGTCCACCTTGAGGACCTCAGTGATTGATGGATTTGAGGTTGCATGGAAATCTTATATGGCAGTACTTGGAGTCAAACCCTCTAGGTGATGCATGCATTGTCCAGACCCCATTTCTGTGTTTCTTTGATGTCTTATCTAGTTTTCTTTCAGTTATTCCAGTTTAAGTAAGAAAAAATGGTCAGCTCACTAGTGTGCCTTAATGTCATGGAATCCTAGAATGGCTTGGGTGGGAGAAGACCTTAAAGCTCATGTCATTCCAACCCCCCCTGCTATGGGCAGGGACACCTTCCACTAGACCGGGTTGCTTGAAGTCCCATCCAACCTGGCCTTGAACACTTTTAGGGATGGGGCATCCACAGCTTCCCTGGGCAACCTGCTCCGGTGCCTCACCACCCTCTGAGTAATGTCAGCTATTGAAGGCTGATTAAAGCTATTGCTTAATTAAGGAGAACTCAGCTCCTCTGTTCACAATTCATGATTAAAGGGTCGTTTGAAGTAATCCTGCCATACTTTTCCTTCCCTCCCCTTCTCTACTTTATCGTGGAGAAAGTTCCTAGAGCTGTACGTGCCCCAGCGCCGAGTGTTTGAACGCCGTTCCGGGACCGCAAACCTGCTGGCAAATCTGGCTGCTGCCAGAGGCATCTGAACATTAAAAAGCCCTGCAGAGGGGTGGAAGGGAGTTCAATCTCAGGATACGCGGATTTGGAAAGGGAATCCAAACAAAGAGGCTTTTCAGCAGAGGCTGAGGCTTGGCTTCTCTCAAGGGCAGTTTGGGCTTGGGGAAGCATCCGGGAGGCGGCGAGAGAAGCAGGAGTACATGAGCTGGATGCCGCGTGGTGTACGGTTTCCCAGCACAGCGTGGTTTTGTGTTACAGGCTGGGGAACTGGCTGCAAGAGCTCCTCTCTCTCTCCTTTCTTTCCCCCCCCTTTTTTTTTTTTTCCTTTCCCTCCATTTATTTCTATTGAAAACAAAGCAGAGTTTCTGGGGTTTGTTTTGGCTTTTTTTTTGTTTTGTTTTTGTTTGTTTTTTTTTAATAAAGGTTCCCATCCCCTGCAGATTTGGTGATGTCTCTTGCTGTTGGTGCTTCTGACCTGGAGGAACCCTTTGTGGGTCCCATGTTGGCCTCACAGGGATGTGTTATTTTGCACAGAAAGCTCAGACCTCTCACGGGCTCACCGAGAGCCCTCTGGCAAGAGCTGGTGTTCCTGAGGGGACAGACACTTCGTAAAGGACTTTGGCTCAGATAAGAAGTGAAATGAGGTGGGTGCTGGAGCACCTTCTTCACAGCAGGAGGGATGCAAAGCAGGGAGTGTCTGCCAGGCCCCCTGCTCCCAAGGCAGCCCTGTCCCTCGCTGTGACACCTCTGGTGCCACAACATGGATGGGAAGAGCCGAGCAGGGAGGAGGTGCTACCAACCACCCCAACCAACCAGTTAGATTTTTTTTTTTTTATAGGCACCAGATGGTTTTAATAGAGGAAAGCTGAACTTCTTATGACCCTTCCCCACAGACGTTGTTTGTTGTTTTGTGATTGTGGCCAGGACAAAACCCTGTCCCAGAACCTGCAGTGAGTGGGGAGTTTGGTGCCTGGTGCCTTCTTCTCCCACCCCACCATAAGCCTTCCCACTGCCCCCATGCTCCTCTGCCTGCCCTGTTTCCAAATGATCTGAGGGAAGCTGCTAGGCATGGAAAATTTGAGGCTTTCCACTGAGCCCTGGCTAAAGAGATTAGCAAGAGTACAAATGGGAAGAAACCGAAACATCTAAAAGCAAAGTGCAAGGAAGCAATAAAATGTCAGGCCATGTTTTCCCTTCTAGTTAACTAAAAATTCTCCTGATAAGCAAGAAAGCTTTCATGGTTGGACAAGACCTGTATCATGTCAAATGCAGTGAAAGGTTTATTAGAAGGATAAAGTGGTGCGAGCGTTGGGTTGTACTTGGAGCCCTCCTGGAATTGTCATCCCTCAGGGCTGAAGGCCTTTTAAAATTGTCTGGGAGCAAGAAGTGTGATAGAGAAATTGCTTCTCCTATGGAGAGAGAGAGATGCATGGAACTACGGGTGTCTGGAGGGGAGAGTGGGAGGCATGGGTGGCTGGACCACTGTCAGAAATGTTGACACAGAAATTGAGTGTTGGGGGAAGTTGTAGAACAAAGGCAGTAAAGGAAGAAGAGCCACCAAATGACTGCTAATGAGGGTCTCTGGGTGCTATCCCTGTGTCTATAATGCATCCAGCCCTGTGGCTGAGTGTATACCTGTCCTGTGGCTGTGATCATTTCTGTAAATCCTCTCTTGCTGCCCCTGTTTACAGACTTGTTTCTACCCAGGAGCACCAAATTTCTAGTAAATCCACGATCACGCCCGTCTCCTGTGCCATTTGTTTTGTGGTGGCTTTAGGGACAAGAGGTCAGTGGAATGTTGCAGACTGAGAGGAGAAGTTCAGTGGACTTCCCTTGACTTTTGGAAAGTAGAATGTTAAGCAGAAGAAGGAAATTAGGACTAGATCTCCTCCTCTCCATGGGAAAAAGACCAGCATCGGACACCAGTGTGCTTGTGTCTAAGTCCGTGCCAAGATGCTCCACTGGGCTTGTGGTTCCCCTGTAGCCTGAGAAATCTTCTTGGGACGAAACACAAGACAAGAATGACAAAGGAGGAAAACAAGAGGCTCACTTCCACGCTGTTGTGTTTGACTTCCCAAGGTTTTAACTGCCAAGGGCTGCATTGGGAGCCAGCTGGCTGCAAAGGGATGCAGATCTCCAGTAAAAGAGGCAAAGTGATGCAGATTTCAAGTAAGAGAAGAAAGGCTATTTCATTTATTTTTTTTATCTTTTGTCAGAGGAACTAATAACTGTTATGTTTTCCTGCAGGAGATGAAGTTTTGTCTATGTTTCCCCTCCAGAAAATGAACTATCATTTTTAGGTACCTGTGTCCTCAGCTCCTCCAGTTGCTATTAAAGTTCCTGCTGTTATTGTTTTACTACCTGTAGGAGTAAGAGGGTGCAAACAGCAGGAAAGGCAAGTATAGAGTACAAATTATACCTCAGTATTAGAATGTTCTCCTTGGAGCAGAAAACTGTACTTTATACAAAAGCAAAATACAGTAGGTGTTTTAATTTGCAAGCCCTTGGCCAGTGCACCAAGAGATGTGTGTTTCCCTGTAGATGTGGTACACAGAGACAGCAGGATCAGGCCCACCAGTGTGGCCTGGGAACAAGCTGGACAATCCCAGTTTTGCTGCCAAACCCACATTTTTTTATTTTTTTTTTTTTTTATGATAACTTGAAGAGAGTCAAAGAAGGGCCAGGTTAAAAAAAACCAAAAAACAAAACATGGGATATTTGGCGTACTGGTTGTATAAATCCTGACATTAGCTACCTGTGAATCATCCAGCAGCATGTTAATTGGTACCCCTCAGTAGATGAGGATTTGGCACCAGGTCTGCATGTAATTACAAGCCACACACAGAAGGACACAGGCAGCTGATGAACTCCTGCCAAACTCCAGCTCCGCTTCTGCGGCTTTTGAAGTCTGCTGGTCTTTCAGCGTTTTGTATAGTAAGCACTGAAAGGCATCAAATCACTCCTTTGACAGCGTTTAGAAAGGGTCGGTTTGTTGAATAACCGAGTCCCTCCAAACTCCCATCTGAGAACTGGAGCATCTATAGGCGCCTTTCTCAGCAGAGCGGTAAATAGGCTGGAAATAGAGGACACCCCTGACGAGCTGCTGAGCTCCTGCCTCGCTGATGAGAGCCAGCAGGCTCCGGTTGCCATGATGGGCTGCAAGAAAAGAAACTATTTCCACTTAAAAATACTTCAAAAACAATCCCCCCAGTATGATGAGCTTTTCTCCCGAGCCTCAGTGCTTATAGCTGAGGCCGTGCAAAGTGGGGTGCAGTTGCATTGGTGCTCTGAGGGAGGAGGTGAAAGGATTTTTGGAGGGTTTCTGCCCCGTTGGGAGGGCAGGTTTTCACGAGGATGGATTGGGAAGGTCGTGGTGCTTTTTAATGGATGCTTTGTTGCTGGGATCGGATTTGAGCCTGAGCCCTTCTCCTCTTCTTTTCATGTCTGAGGTGACAAAAGGAGTAGTTGTTGAGATAAAACAATTTCCATGAAAACCTGTGATTTTTCAGGCAAACATACCAGGCGGGTTTCATGGCAGTACCATGGTGAAGAGGAATAATGCAGCTTGGCACGAAGCTCTTCCCAAAAAAAAAAAAAAAAGTGGGGGGAGGAAACAGAAGAGCCTTTGTCAAAATTAACTGCAATAAAGAAAAAGAGACTGCTATTCCCTTGGGCTTCTTTAACCTTTTTTCCTCAATCTATTCACACGTTCCTTGACAGCAGGGCACGGCATTGTTACAGGAGGCTGGAAAGGGAAATTGGGAGTTATCCATTTTTGGTTTTAAAAGGCACGGTACATGTTGTGTCCCTTGAGTCAGTGGGAATAGAGGTTTGGTTGTTGCCTGTGCCATTCAGATGTGGCCCAATTTATACTATTCCTTAAGGAAAGGGGACTATAAAGTGTCACTGCCTGCAAAATGCAGCCATCGTGGGGAGGTTTGGGTTGTGCATGGGAAAGGGGCTGGGGTGACACTGTGTGTGACAGGGTGGATGTGCCCACTGTGACTGACCCTGTGCTTGCAGAACAGGGTGGTGACATTTTCAGTGTTGCTGTTACGCTGCTGAATCATCTGGATTTGCAGAGTTCTCCGTTTCTTAGAGGGATAAAAGCACCCAGAACTCCCACGATGGTGTGCACCATGGAACAGTGCTGTCCACAAAAAAATTTGTTTGGCTTTCAGGGACATGAATAATTCATAAGGTGTCATCCAGGGGCAGATGGGGTCAGCATAAGTAAGTTCTTGTGAGCAGCATGGGGTGGACACCTCCGTCACTGCAGGTGTTGTCTTGTCTCCAAAGTATCCCATTCCCAGCTGTTTTCCACCGAAGAAACTCCAACTTCCGTGGGCAGCGAGGTGGCAGCTTGGCCAAGGCAGCAGCCTCTGCCTTCCCCTGCAAAATTTCCCTTCCTTGTAGTACAAAGCTATTTTAAATAGGAACATGATTTTTACTCTTTTTATGTTACCTGGCTATCAGTTATATCATATATTGCCATATGTTAAGATGTCACTCTGTGTAGTAACTGCAATCAAAATATAGAAGAGCCAGAAAAGTGATAATACTGTGCTTTTTTAACCCATTGGGTGAACAGGCAAAGCCTTACTGAGCTCTGTTCTAGGGACCACTGAGATCAACACCCCCATCACTTTAAGGGCCTTTGGATTACTTCCACCCACGCTCAGGTCTCTTTGCCTTTCAGCACCATGGGCCGTGCACTATATCCTGGAAACTCCACCAGGTCGCGACTACCGAGGGGGAAAAGTTTCATTTCCAGTTAATCAAGGGAGTTGTGTAATACCATTTTCTCCTGGGGAACTTCCAGAATAAAGAAAGGAGCAGAGGGAGGGGAGGGAAGGGGGAGTGTTACATGAAGCAAGTATATTAAGAGGAAATAAATTATGAATTAAAAGTGATTAGTGAACTTTTAAGGAAGAGGTCAGTAGTGCTTTTTGGAATACAAACTTTTTAAGCTTCCAGTGCTTGTATTGGGTTACAGAGTTATAACCCGGCCTTATTTGTGCAGGTGGCTGCTGCTTCAAATCTGAAGAGGGATTTTGCATTTACAATAGGTACATTGACAGAACTGGGTCAAAAAGCTACTGGTGGCAGGCATCAGTGCTGTGGCCAGGGGCTCTGCTGCCTCCTGCACACAGGGGCAGTTTCTCCCAAAAACGTGCTTAATTACAGTGGCAGTGCCTGGCTGGGATGCTCAGGAAGGAGAAAAGGAAGCTTGAGAAGTTCAGCAGATGAATTTTTATTTAAGAGACCCGATGTTGATCAGGTTAGCTGGCTTTATTTTTACTTCAAATGCTTTGTGCCGTTGTTGATTTTAAAATAATCGAGGGAATTTTGTGGACTGCTTGTCGTTGGCTGCAGTTTTACCTTTCCAGTTGTTATGGTTCAGGGTGGCTGTGCAAAGAGAAGGAGCCAGGGATTGTGTATGGGGGTGTTTGAGGGCAGTAAGCTGGGATAAGGCATCTTTGCTTGATATTTTATATACTGAAACAACACCTACAGCTCATAAAACTTTCCTGTTAAATAGATGCACATGGAGTGGTCAGATAGGGCCCTGAGCAACCAGATCTAGTGGGTCACATCCCTGCTTGTGGCAGAGTGTTGCAACTGGGTGATCTTTAAGGCTCCTTCCTAACCAAGCCTTTTTGTCATCCTATGAATCTCTATGAGTAGAAAACAGAGTTGTTACTACATGGGGAAATATTAGGGTTTGTATAGTGAATGTGGATGAAGGGAGCAGTCGTTCTGCTCATCCTTACAGGGGCTTGGCAGAAAACTCTTAGATTTCCCCCAAAGAAACAGGGTGTTGAGTTTTGCTGGGGCTGGACAGTGGTCTGAGCCCTTCCTCGAAGGCTGAGCCCAGAGGAGTGAGGGTGAGGCTTGTTCCAAACCCCACTGGCAGGCAGAGTAAACCCAGTTCGCTCTGTTTGTAATTGAAAACACAATAGTCACTGCAGTGTATTTTTCACACGATCTGTTTGCCTTCACTATTGCAGAGTTCACAGGCACACTTTTAGGTTTTGTTTAATTTTTTTCCCCCTCTTTTCAAGCTGGGTCAATCTAGGTCAAACTTGTTATATCTGTGAGACTCCCAAATCATGTGGATGTGTAGAGGTACCTCAAAAGATGCTAACACTTCATAGTGTATTGCATTTTGTTCCTTGCTGTAGACAATGTGAAATGATGGCTTTGTTTCCATCATGTTTGGCTGGAGCTGGCTCTGGATTCCTGTTGGTAATGTCTTTTATATTCACCCTCTCCGAATTTGCTGGTTGGCCAGTATGGTTTAAATCTTTTTCACCCCACAAAGGCAGACTTTTATATGCATCTACGTATTGTGGCTTGGATAAGAGCTTTTGTTCTTATTAATGCATTTTTTGGTTTTAAAAATACATATGCACTTTAACATAAAGCTCTTTTAATACATCAGCTCACTCCAAACTCCCATGAGGAACAGCTTAACCCTGTTCATAGATTTCCCTTCTTCTCTCTCTTCCTTTGCATGTGGTCTTTACCTCTGAAAATAGGTAACAGGTACTCACTAAAAGCATTATTTCTCCCGGCAAAACCCATGGCAGCTCTCCTGTTCATCTGGAGCTCTTGGATCATGGGGCTGGCACATGTTCTTTAGCCACATGAGGAAGCATTTCTACCAAGGTTTCAAATCCAGAGGAATTCACAGTTCATGAGAAGAATTTGCCATTTAAAGTGTCTATGGCCAAGAACCTTTTTACAATAATATTCTCCCAGGATGGTTGGTTCCATAAACATGCTCCAGGTTTCACAAGAGTGTATAAATCACAAAGGATGGCTATCATAGAATCCTGGAGTGGTTTGGGTTGCAAGAGACTTTAAAGTTTGCCTTGTTCCACTCTCCCTACTGCGGGCAGGGATACCTTCCACTAGATGAGGTTGCTCAATGCCCCGTTCAACCTGGCCTTGAGCACTTCCAGGGATGGGTGTGTCTCTGGAGGTTGGGTGTGGGGATCAGGTAGAGACAGCTGTCATTTCTGACACCACCTTTGGTTCCTTTTAGAGGGACTCCTCAAATAACCTCTGCAGCTTGGGGTTCTCAGTGTTCTAGGATTGTCCATATAGAAAATTAGTATTCTTGGCTTTCTTCCTGTTTGCTAATGCACTAGCAGGCATGAGAAGGTGCTTAGCCCAGTGCTCCTGACTAACCTGTTCTTATTAAAAATAAACAAACAAACAAAAAACCCAAAAAGTAAGAACCTGGAAAATATGATCATTTAGGTCAAAAAGGCTATATGTCTCTGTCCACTAGGACGTCTTCTGGACTCAGTAGCATCCGGTGGACCTAGAAATGGTGAGGTTTACGTTGAAGTTTCTGTGATTTGACTGAAATATAACAAATAATAATAAAGCAGAAGGAAATGTCACACTCTCGATAGGAGGAACACCAGGCAGATTGACATAGATAGGGGCAAACGTTCCTGTGAGTTACATGAAAGAACCTACAACAAGTAGGAAATGAACTAATAACTTATTGCCTTTTTTTGTGTGTGTGTGTGTAAATCAACTTATTGTATCCTAGAACTTTTCCAAACAGGTCAAATCAGAATAATGCAATATATACTGATCCTTGTTTATAGGTTCTTTAGTATTCTAAAGCAGGTACCTGTTTTACTGTAAAGTCTAGGGTTTGTTTGTGTGGACAGTTTTCTATCCTTGTGGGTCTGTGTAGCTGAGAGTAGTGAAATTGTAATAGAGTTGAATGGGAATCTGTTTTGCAAACAAAGATATTAGATGTGTTTCCAAAATACAGGCAGATGCACAGAGCAATCTTCTGGACTGTTGGAACCAAGATGAAGAACAATTTAAACTGTGAAGGTAATAAAATAGCAGAGCTGATGGTTAGCCTAGTTGTGCCCTCGTTGCCCTAGTGAATATATGGGTCTCAAGTATTCAGATTCAGTCGAAAAACATTGGGATGAAGGTACATCACTGATGACTTCAGAACCTTTAAAAATCCCAACACAATTGCTCAGTCCAATCTGCAGTAGGAGCCTTCTTTTGGCTGCACTGGGGCTGTGGATCTGGTTCCTTGAGGTCATTTTTCAACTGGCAAAACTTCCTTTAGATACTCCCAGTGCTGGTGCAGAAATGGGCTCTGTCTTGATTGACAGCATATGCCTGATATGGTGGAAATGTGGAAATACTTCTATTCTTTGGGTTGTTAGATTTTATTTGTGGGTGTGTATGTATATATATATATATATATATACACACACACACACACAATGTAAATTAGCTCCAAAAGATTTTCTCTCTTGCTGCAGTTGCCAAGGTTGGTCTTGCAGTGCTGCAATCCTTCTCTAAAAGTCAGGGAAGCCAACTTTTAAAGCCCCAATAAAAGCCTACTATGGGATAATCTAGTTTTTAATGCATTTTTAAATATGCACAAATATTGTAAACCAAAGGTTTGCATGTACCCAAGATCAGCCACTAAGTACTTCTAATAGAAAACCTGTCTCTTGAAGGTACCCAAATATTTACAGAGTGTGATTTGAATGAGGAATTAGATGCCCCACTGCCAAATGATTTAATGGTCTTTTTCACTTATTAAGCTGGATGTCTAATCGACCGAAACCTTAAGAACACCCAGGGCCTGGACAGTGGCAGGCAAACCAGGGGAAGCTTGTCAGAAATTACCACTGCTTTGTTGAGACAGCCAGCACCATCCCACTGACTGCAGGGCTGAAAGGAGAAAGATTTAATGGAGGAAAAAAGCCAACTCCCATCAAAACCGAACATTTAAAAGAAAAAGGTAGTGAGGGTGTTTAATTTGGTGCAAAGGTGAAGGCTGGGCTGGGAAGATGAGAGTGACTTGGGTGGGTCACTGCAGAAATGCCTCCTGCCTTCCGCTCCCTCCGCTTTTTGATGAGTGGCCAATGAAAGCTTAGCCCCTTTTTAAATTCTTTTTTTTTTTTTTTTTTTTTTCCCATTAAATCTGCACAAGCGTTAACTTTTCAAAGACTCTGGGATTCAAAGTGCTGTGCCCAACACAGAGCCCTTTTTTCTCCTGCCTTTGATTTTATGCACATTTCAGGCTGGTCAGAGAGTACACGGGGGTTTTGTTAAGGCTTGGTGGTGGGGTTTTAGCTTTCAGTCTGCCAGCTTGCCCAGGATTATTGCCTATTAATTGCCTCTTAATAAAGGTGCTGACCAGAGAATGGAAATCTAGCACCAAGAAAAAAGTATTGCTAGCTTGATTTGCTTTATTAAATGGAAAGACAAATAAATTTAAACCCTGCTCCGAAATACCTTAGTGTAGGACACCAGCGGTTACAGGTCACCGAGTCACTTGGACTTCCTCCCAACAAAAGCAACATCATTTTTCACTGTCCAGCCCCACAGCATCCTGTGGCGCCTCACACAATTCTTGGGTGTCCACACCTGCTCTGTGACACTTGGAGCCTGTTTGGATGGGGCAGGATCAGTCCCCAGGAGATTTCTGTTATGCTCATGGTTTGGAGCCGTGTTTGATCTCCTACAGCATAGTTGGATAAAAGCTTGTGGTTGGGATTTCCTTGTTCTTTTATTAAAGTAAAAAATTCCCTTTGTGTAAGGAAAAAAAAAACCCACCAAACTTTCCTTCACCTTGTGAAGGATGTTACAGTTCAGAAGGCAATTTCAGCTTGATTTACCTTTTTTGCTGTGGAATAAGCAAATCCCTTTGTTTTATGCTTTAGTTTCCTCTGTCTGTGAGATGGGGATAGCAGCCTTTCCCTGGTGTGCCAGTGTTGCCTCTATGCTTTAGGATGTGGTCCACAAGCTGCTGTGTCATTGCTCAGCATGGAGATACCAGTATTAAGAAGGATGCGAGGCCCCTCTACACTGTTCCTGAAAGTTTTACAGTAGGTCTGTGCACATAGGTGAGTCATAGGCACAGACAGAATGACCAGATACGACTGTTTTTGGAGAGTAGTGATCACCCCCAAAATCAATGTAATTTTTTTTGCTTGCTCTGTACTTCTATCATTCACTTCAGTGCAAGTTGCCATTTGTTACCATTTTCTGAAATGCACCTCTTGTATTCTCAATAGCTCAGTCTTGTGTGTAGGAATGGGAAGTGGTGGGGATTGAAGACTCAGCACCTTTATGGGGTTTGGCTGTTGAATCTATAGATCCAAATCACTGCAGCCAGGGATGCATAATCTGAATTTCCTTTAAAGTGCTGAGTCATGGAGGCAGACTGGGGCAGAAGAGGTGATGGGGACAGATGTTTCATCCTCACAGTACAACCCTACACTGCCTGCCTTCCATTTCCAAGGTGTGTGGGCTGTAGCCCCACTTCTGGATACCTTTGCCTCCGGCAGATCTCCTAGCGTGAATAATGTCTCTGTGGTGTTTTGCTGAGGGATCCCAAAGGCATCTCTCTCTGCATTTAATTTTCTGTCTTCTTCCAGACTTCCCTCTGTAGTGTTTTTTCTGCAAAACCCATACTCTGGCTGCCTTTTGGCACCGCTACAAGTTTCTCTGTGCTGGAACTCCCTTGCCAAAAAAAAATGTGGGTGGTGACCTAGTCCCTTAGACAACCCATTCTCCAAGAAATAACCTTGTGGAAGAAGAGTCATCCTGAGCATGATTTGCCATTTTCCATGGGCTGGGGTCTTCTCTTCCTTGGGTGAAAGAGCAGCCTCTCATCCAACCCTCAAAATCAAAGGCATGTTATGTCTTCTAAGTAATACAGGTTCAGCTATGGAGAGTGTGTTTATGTTTCTCATGTTAAAAAAAGGGGAAGGGAAAAAAAAAGGGAATCTGAGGTTACTGTTTTGCTGGAAAAATATCAAGACTTGATTGGCAATATCCCACTAAACCACAAGTTTGTAGGAGAGAAAACAAACCCATTGGATTTTCTAAACTATGCCTATGTGCTTTATGAAAATGTGTCCCATATAGGTCACTGACGCTCTTATTATAGCTGTGGCAAGTGTACACGTAATTGAATGGCGGAAATACTACCCCATGCTGCTCAGCGAATGAAGGGAAACCAAATCTTTATTATTCCTGGGTTCACATAATATATAGGAACACTATTGTCATTTTAATTTTTTTTTATTTCAATTTTTTTTATTTTTTTTTAAAGCCAGTTTTAGCATTCAGATGCATTTTATTGTCTGTGGGAACATGTGTTTTACAGACTTGTCATGTGAAAGCTATTAACAAGAGGAACTGGAGGAATAGCCATAAGCTACGTAACCGTGGCATGTCTACTCCCCGAGTTCAACCGTTGTGCCGCCGCTCCGAGTGCGTGTGAAATTGGATCGCGCCGAGCGACGTCGGCACTGCTCCTGCCATTTTACATGGAGAACCTGAAGGATTTTTTAAGTGACCTATTAGTATGGGATTGCTGCCATTGGAGACGCTTTTTGGGGCCAAGCTGGCCAGGCATCAAAATGATTAAATCATGGAATGATGATCAGCTGGATTCACACGAGATGTCCGGTTTTATTTACCAAATCTGAGCTGGGCGGGCGGTTCTGAAACTGTTCCTCGCCGGTTCACACATGTGGTGGAAACTGTTCTGCCTTGCCAAGCACCACAGGGCCGAGAACTTGCAATCAACCCTCTTCTAGAGCTTCCAGGGAGGATCTGAAAGGGGCCCCGAGTAGTGGCCTTGACCACTCCTGGCTACCTGAAAAGGTTGATGTTTGTGTGTGTTGTCACTGCTCACAGGTGATGGATTTTTTTCTTTTTCTGAAGGCTGGCAACACCTTGTAGTAATCCTGGATTAGGCAAACCTATTAACATATAGGAAGAGTAGCCAAAATGGATTGCGCAAAGTGAAATCCAGTAAGTGGTTCGTGTGGAGAACATGTGGAACATTAGTGTGATGATGCTTTTTAACAACCTGGATGGTGCCCTTGCTAATCGCATCTAGTAGATTGTGTTGACTACAAATGTACTGTGGACAAATTTGGGTCAAACCCAACAGCACTTCAGTTTTTATTTATGTTTTTATTAATTTTTAGGAGGAAAAACCCTCCAATGCCTTTGACTTCTAGCTGTGTAAACAAACCCACAGATACTTAAGCAAGTTAGTGGTGGACAAGCATTCCCTGGTGCTTCTGTAGGATCTAGGCGTGAGATCTGTTGTCTTGGCCCAAGGACAGCTTGAACCACTGTGCATTTGTTTTTCCCCTTACCTGGGTTTCGCTCTGCAAGTGGGAGGAGGGTTTCCTGTACCTTGTGGTTTGTGATTACTCTGAACGTGGGTTTCGGGGAATCTGGGGCTTGTTTTGGTGAGGATGTAGCGCTCCTCTTGGTGATGGGCTTAATAGCAAAGATGGATGGGGAAACTGAGGCAGAGGGAAGGAGGGCACCTTGCCCAAGGTGACACTGTGGCTGGGAAATCCCCCAGGGCTCTTCTAGTTTTGAGGCAAAGCTGTATTTTTCTGAAAAACTGATAAGAACATGGAGTTAGAGACATGCAGCAATTTCCAGGTATTCCCTCCATACTGTGTGCCCTAATCCATGTTTTTGAGCTCCCTGTCTGGTGCAAAGGTCCAGTCAGGCTGTGCAGATGCAGGAATCCTGCACTGAGGCTTCACAAACAGCATTTGAACAACAGATTTCACATGGCTTTATTGTGATTGAAGGTGAACAGGTTCTGATGGGACTTCATTGGCTCTTGTGGACAGGCTGGTCCTTGCATGGATGAGTCGAGGGTGGGTATCCCACAGCTGCTCAAAGCACAAAGTTATTGCATTAGTAGATATATAAACACACACATACCCTGTAAATGCAGAGAGGGGTGAGCCAAGGAAGGCTTCAAAGGCAGAAAAGCCATGGGGATGGAGTGTAGCTGGGCTGACCAGGTAGAAGCAGTGCAGATACCCGATCCTCCAGTGTTTGTTTGCACAGCTCTGGGCTGCCCGGCCACGGGGTGCTCAGCAGAGCATCGGGCCCTCCCTGGAGAAAAGTGCCAGATTAGTTTTCATGGCCTTTTGCAGAGGGATTGCTTCAGTGGTCTGTTCCTGTAAGTTAATATTTGCAACGCACAAGGCTTAACTGAAACCAGGCTGTGCAGACATCTGATAACCATAACAGAGGAGATGCTTTCCCCCCTGTAAGACCGACTTGGAAAAACAAATCCCAATGCTATTCCCTTTGGAAAGATAGCAAAATGGAAAGAAAAGCATCAGGAATGGTGCTGTGTGGTTTGCAAGAGGGTTTCTAAATGAATTTTCTTTTTTTTTTCTGGTGAGCTGCTTGTGTTTGCCTGTATTGCTGATGGGTTTGGTTGTTTCTCCCCTTCTTTGTAGCTGGGTTGCCCTTCCTTATCATTGAAACGAGCACAATCCAGCCCTACCAGAGGGGCTTCTACTGCGACGATGAAAGCATCAGGTACCCAGAGAAGAATGTGGAGACTATCAATGATGCAGTGCTGTGTGCTGCAGGCATCCTCATTGCCATCCTCGCTGTAAGTACCACCTCTGAACCCTCCTCTTCTCTCCCTTGAAGTTTTTTTGTCACCTCTTTTAGCACCAACATCCCGTCAAGCAGGGGAGTTTGTTCATGCTATCTACTGGGGTTTGCATCTCCTCTGCGATTGTTTGACCTTTGTGTAAGCATGGAGTAGCAAACATTTGCAAATGAAAGCATGTAATGAGAGGAATGAGATTAGTCTTGAAGCCCATGAACAGGCCCAAAGTTGTTTGGGCAAGTCTGTGAGCTTTTTCACCCTCCAGTAGGAGTTCAGAGTAGAGGCAAAAAACACTTTGAGTGTCAGCAAGGACTTGGCATGGTTTGTCCCTATTCAAATAACTCTTAGTATTTGCCTACTTTATAAGGTTTAAAAAACAAAGAAAGGAATCATCTTTTCAGCTAACCAGTGCTTGGAAAAGTTTAACAAGTTAGTATTCGGTTTTTAAGAGATTGCATATTACAGCCATTTTTAAAAGACAATTAAAACCTTCCATGGGGAGCATATTCCCAGAGTCCTCACTGTAAAAAGTAGTTAATGCACCACCTTCCTAACTCCTCTTCATTTTCCTGCCAGTTTTCCTAGAGCTGTGCTAGGAATTGGTTGCATGGTGAGAGCTTTCTATGTCAGCCAAAATGCTGAACTCAGCCCGCAGAGTTGAGCCTCCTTCTGCCAGCATGTACCCAGTGCTGGGGCAGAAGACGAGCTGTCTCCTGCTTGTTGTTAAAATGCTTCAAGCAAAGATGAAATTCCCCTATGAAAAGTACCTACATTTTCCTTCTCACCTGCTGCTAGAAGAGCTCAGGTACTTTCCCAGAGATGCTGCCTCCCTCTAGGTCCTTCAGCTGGGAGGAATGGCAATGGTGAAGTCAGGAGCACTTGTTCTCCTTGTGGCTTTCATCTTTCCTCATAGGAGGAATGTCACATGCAATAGATATTTTAGGATGGCACGGTGCCCGCTTGGGTAATACCCTATCCTCAGCCTTGCTGCTTTATGACATGAATATCTTCACTTCCTCCTCTCTCCATCATTTCCTGACACTCACTTATAAAACTAGGTCCCCAAAATAGCCCTGTTCCTATGCCCCCTTCCTTCCCAACGCAAACCTGAAAGGTGCCAGACCCCCAGTTCTATAAACATGGCAGAATTTTACCCTGCAGGTGAATGACCCCCAAGTGTGGAAAAGGCATAAAAAGAAAATGAAAAAGCCTCTCATTTTCGCATTACTGCCTGAGCTATCAGCACGCCAGCTCCATGTGGAGTGCACTTCTGATCCGTAATGAGGCAGTGGCAAATACAGGAGTTGGAACAGAAACTGGACACATAATCAGCTGCCTATGTGATCCATCAACTTTCTACTGCAAAATAGCAGGTCATTTAAAAGAGAAAGAAAATCTCCAAAGAATTAGATGATTCTGCCCTGGTTTCACTGTGCCCACAACAAATGTAACTTAATAAGGTAAATTCGAAAGCTCTGTTATTTGCTGCTGAGTGACACAAATGGCTAACGAGGAATTGAAGCAACAGATTTCTTTGCTATGGCAGCCTGCATGGAAAATTCAAGTCAGCCTGACCTCTTTTTTCAGATGTAACCCAGATACCAGTATTACTGTAGCATAATAGGAATTCCTTCCAAATCCACAAAGCACTGACTCTGCTCCTTTCTCTCACATTCTTTGCCTTCAGAAGCCAGGACAGTGTTGTGAGGACTTCCAGAGAGCTGGCACTGGGGATGGAGCAGCCAGAATTTTTTGCCCTTGCTTTATGTGGTGTCACAGGCAGTGTAGCCCAGGGTAGAAGGTCCAGGTCACGTTTTAAGTGGCTTGAGGACACCCAGAGAGCTTGTTAAGTAAACGGCAGAGACAAGTCCTTGGCTTCGATCAGGATGTGAGGGGACATACATTTGTTTTTTATATCTGTATATTTACTCACTTCAGGCAAATTTCCACGCAGATGATACTGGAGAGGCTTGTGCCCCCTGCTCTTCATTGTGTAAGGTGGCAACTTTGATGTTGGTGGTCCCTAGGATGGCCAGGGAAAGGCGACACTCTCCTTTTTCTGAGACTTATATGGGTACTGCTGCTGTGGTCCCCTGTGTTCCCACACCTGAAAGCCTATGAAAAATTCGTAAGAAAATGAATTTCCTGGGTGATCTAAGCTACACAGCTGGATTAGCTGGTTGTTTTATAGTTGAAGGTGACGCACTTCAATGTGATTAGCGCAGAGAACGTTACACCAGAGACATAAGTGACTAGAAAAGCTTTAAAACTAATTACAGCCTCATTGAATTGCTGGTGATACCTTATAAAAACAATAAAATGGGCATGACAACCAAAAGTCTGCAAAAAGCATTCACAGACAGAAAAGTTTGATATTGGTTTCTCACTAGTGACCATCTTTCTTAAATATGTGAGGCAGCCCCCAGGAGCTGTGCCCATCACCTGGGAATGGCATATGTCCCTTGTGGATAGCTCACCAGAAATATGAGGCATGAGAAGAGCTTAATATCTTTAAAACTTGTTTTCTTTTCAGGCTGTCCTTCCAGTCCATGCACATCTGTGCTGCATTAGTTTTTCGCTGTCCTGCTTTATCTGGGACATTGCTGCCAAAAAAACAAGTTTACCCAATTTTTAGCTTCTCATTAAGGTTGAGCCATGGCTCTCACTAAGCAGGGAGGGTTCATGGGTACCCAGCAGCACGTTAGCGAGGGAATGAAGTCTCCAATTTACAATCTGCTACATGTGTGCAATTACTCAGACCACCAACAGTGGGAGAAAAATATTAATCCCCAGACTTTTGTTGGTCCCTGTTTAAAATGGTCACATGCCTTTCCAAGGCCAAGAGCCTCAGGTTTACATGTTTGTAACTTTGGAGTAATGTCACATCTGCTGGTATCAGATAATTTGTCTTGTCTTCCCTCTGTGAAAGCCATGAGTTTTGAGCCTCTTAGCTCCCCTTCTTGTGAATTTAGGCTTTCAGGAGTGCAAGTGATGTTTTGACCTTGTGCAGGAGCCTTTATGTCCCTCCTGGACAACCTGACTCTGCAGTCCTCATGCCAGTAAGTTTCCTGACTGCTGACTAGTACTGGAAAATGGTCCAAAATGGAGATCACCCATGGTCTTTGGAGACTGTGAGGATTAAAATGATGCTGAAGCTGGTTAGCTGCAGCTCCCTAAAGAACTCTTCGTCACTGACAGATTCCCAAGAGTAAATCTCAGCTGTGACATGTAAACTCCAAAATGATGGTGCAGCCACCCGAAGCATTCCTGTGTATGGTAGCAGAGCACACTGTAGCAGGGCATTTATTTTTTATTATTCCAGTTGCATCTCTCTTTGAGAAAGCTTGCTTAGCTGCAATTTCAGCTGCCTTAGGTCAACTTTTGTTTTTTCAAGCTCTGCTATGAGTGAGTTCAAACAATGATACAGCTTCATCTCCTCTTAGTCTAATTGCCATACTTTTCCAGTTTATTAGTTTCCAAGGGCTGTGCCAAGCTTTTAAAAAAGGTAGGTAGGGGAGCCTTGTCTCCTGCTTACAGCTGGCAGGCTGCCACGCCTGGAGGAATATTGTTGGCTGCTCCAGAAAGGGATTAACATGAAGGCATTTTTCTTGTCAGTTAATTTTACATATCATAGTCCCCATGACTAGAGAGAGGCAGGGACAAGGGGGCATCCAAAAAAAAAAACCCTCTGCCTCAATTTATTACTCAGGTATAAAAACATTTAAAGTAATGAATGAAATCCTAAAGCTGTAAATCTGGAGCTTAAAACTGAGGTGTGTAGCGTGACAGAGAACGATTTAAGCCTTTGCCTCTTTGGGAGAGGTGAGACATTTGGACTTCATTTCACAGCCTGATTTTCATTAACCTGCCTTTAAAGAGTCCGGAATGTGAAAAGTTGGGTCCTCTGCTCCCTGACAGTAATTTATGGTGATATTGTCAAACCTCAGCACTCCTGACACAAGTAAAACATAATTTGCTGCCATGCAGTGGCAAGACCCCTTGAAATGCCCCAAAATAGCTGACGTTTATGGAGGCTTTGAGAGGTTTGAATTGGATCTGGTGGCTACAAGTTCTGGGCCAGACTATGAAAAGTTTGGGGCTTTCTGTATCTTCTCTTGTTGCACTTGTGATTTTAAAAGGAGGAGACACGCAGGTTGTTCATTTATTTTCCTCCAAAAACAGTTTGATAAGAGGATGGATCTGGCCACTCCCTCCCAAATACACTGATTCTTTATCTGGTTGATGGTAATGTTTTCCCCACTGCTCTGCTGGGATACTATTTCACTTTCTTGAATATATGCCAACGTGATAACCCAAAACCTACTTTTTTTTTCCTTCATTTTTGCTTATAGAATTTTTCCATCAACAGCATTCTGAGCATTGCAATCCCTTCTTGAGAGGGAATAAGAGGAGAACTGTGGCTTCTCCTTCCTCCCCGAGGGAGCAGATTCCTGGTTCTTTGTGCTCAGGGCACAAAGAGCTGTCTCAGCCCTGCATTTACACTCACCACTGCTGGCTTTGCAGGGCATTTTCCTTCCGCTCTAACCCCTTGGCTGTTTTTCCCCCCACAGATTATAACAGGGGAGCTCTACCGCATCCACTACCTGAAGGAGAAATCCCACTCCTTTATCCAGAACCCCTACGTGGCAGCGCTCTACAAGCAAGTGGGCTGCTTCGTTTTCGGCTGTGCCATCAGCCAGTCCTTCACAGACATTGCCAAAGTGTCCGTCGGGCGCTTGAGGCCACATTTCCTGGCAGTTTGTGACGTGGATTTCTCTGTCATCAACTGCGCTAAGGGAGTTTACATCCAGAACTACACCTGCAGGGGGAATGACACCAGGGTCCAGGAAGCCAGGTGAGAGCCCATGGCACCAAAGTGATGGGTTGCTGCCCCTGAAAGGGGGTTTCTCTGTCAGAAACAGGTGGCTCAAATCTGAAACTGAGAGAGTGCATGTTTGGATTTGGTTATCAGGAAGAAATTCTTTCCTGTGAGGGTGGAAGGTCCTGGCAAAGGTTGCCCAGAGAAGCTGTGGTTGCACCATCCCTGGAAGTGTGCAAGGCCAGGTTGAATGGGGCTCTGAGCGACCTGGGCTAGTGGAAGGTGCCCCTGCCCACGGCAGTGGGGTGGAACTGGATGATCATTATGGTCTCTTCCAGCCCAGACTACCCAGTGATTCCACGTAATGCTACTCTTTTTATAAAGGCTGTAAATCCGTTCTCGTATGACTGGCAGTTTCCCTTGGGAAGTGTGGCACTTGTCTGAGTAATATTTCTTTTCCTTTCTCTTTACTCCTACACTATTGTTTCCCAGAGCTGTTGCTCAGTGTGGGAATTCACGCTATGAGCTGAGCTCATGATGAGCAGCCCGAGCTGTCCCATGTGTTGGAGCAGAGAACTTCTCCTCTAGAAAGGCTCCACCACACAGGCAGGGCTGCCAGTGCCTCCCCTTTGAGCTCTCTCTCAAATGCATCAGATGCTCAGCTTTGGCTTTTCCGGGGGCACATTTCCCATGCTGCAATTAAGTGACCGGAGAAGTCGCTCACTTCTTATTTCTTTAGGGTTTCCTGGTTATTTGAGGCGAGATGATGAGTTATCGGGTTATCCTGGAAATAACTGCTGTCCCATGAGTAGACCAGGAAGGGGCAAACAATGCGAGCATCCTGTCCATCCGCTTGCTTTCTGCCTCATGAGCAAGGAGGGCGGATAATGGGTTTTATAACCCAAAGGATTGGGGGTTGTGGGTCTCTCTGCTTTGGCACCCTCGGGAGCCACAGGCAAATCACCATATTCTGCGTGAAATTATTTTTTTGGAGCTTTTGCTGGCTGGTTCTCAGCACCTGCTTTGTTTTGCAGGAAATCCTTCTTCTCCGGGCACGCGTCCTTCTCCCTGTACACCATGCTGTATTTAGTGGTAAGTAACCTCACTGAGCTGATTGATCCCCTGTACCCCTTTCCTGAGACACTCACCCACGTTCCATAGCAGGAATGGCACTATGAGCATCAGAGGTAGAAAGCTGGTGGAAAAAAAAACCTGGTGGTGGGAAGATCCACTCTCAGCTGCTGTGGTGTTATTTAGAATGGAGACTCCTGGAGCGATAGCAGAGCTGTGCAGCTTTGGGGTGTAGCCAAGGCTGGTAAATAAATCCCAACCTTGCTAAATCTGTGGATGACCTGTGCAATTTCGTTCACCCCACGTTGTGGCTTCCACTGAGGGGAGTTTGGGGCAAGCCAGGATGTTCCATGGACGGAGGGGGATGATGTGCGGCCGCCACCCTGTCAGGGTGTGATAGCTGGTTCCGAAATGTGCCAGCGGAGCAGGTGGAGCAGCCTGTGCCTGCCTGGTTCCGGAGCGGAGGGCTGGGACTTGTTTTTCTTTGTCAGTGAGAAATGGCTCTGCCCTTCCTGTGCCTGGGCTGGGGCTGGGGTGGCTGCCAAGGTGCTTCCTGCCGGGACTGCGGGAGGCACACTGCCCGCACGGGCTGCACCCGCACGCGGTGTTTTGGGAGGGTCTGGATAGTGATCTGGGGCTGGTTTTCCTTTCATAAAAATCATTCATTTAGTAAAAAAAATCAGGCAGAAGAAGCTTTTGTACTCTTATTAAGGTTCGTGCACCTCCTCCTCCATCCCCTCCTAGCTCAGAATAGCAAGCAGAGAAACAACATGGCACTGATAAGAACATTGAACATGAGCTTTTATCTATGAGCAGATATCTCTATCCCCCCATTACTTACTCTCTGGAAAGATAAGTAACCACTGCTCCCTCCTGCCTTTTCAGCCCTGGATCTCCCCCTCCCTGCGAGCATTTTCTGTAATTGAATCACTAAGCTTTCCAGGCAGTTGTGGGCAGCATATTAAATTCTTTCTTTGTTTTCCCTCTTTATTTTGTTTTTGGGAAAACTTTTGAATTTCTTCAGTAAGCATTTTGACCATTTCCTCCCAGCTGGTTTACAATGAAGAGCTGCCTTGGTGATGCTTCATGGGAAGCACAGCCCATCATAAAACTTTGAGCAGAGTTTGGAAACCGTCACTCACGCTGGCATTTATTTATTTCTGAGGAGATCTGTGGGCAGTCAGATAAGTCAGCCCTGAGATGCTTTCGAGCCCAACATCTGGAAACAGCAAGGACTGCCAGTCCCTATTAAGTTGGTGATGGTTTCTCTACCAGAGCTTGACCCTCTTTCCGCAGGGTGCTGGACAAACCTTGTTGCCTTGCCAGTTTCTTTTTCCCTGTGTTTTTCTGTAAATGTAGCACTTGTGGAGCAGGTGAGAAACAAACGGGAATACAGTGCCTGGGGGGGCTGGTGGCAGAGAGTACGCTGGAGACCACAGAGTGCATTCAACATTCCCACAGGATGTATGGAAAACCTGCTTCAGAGGGTGAGGCTTCAAAGCAGAGAGATGCCTCTGGTCTTCCTTTGCTGCCTCAGCTGTCCCCATACGGGAGCACTTGAGCTATCTGCACTGAGCAGCCTTTGCTTCACACCTCCTGATCCAGGGCAACAGGCTGCTCCACTTCTCCATGGTGGGCAAATCCCTTTAAAACTTACTTTATTTTTAATTTTTACCTCATCCCAAAACTGTGATAAGGCTGGTAGCAGGCTCTGTCTGACCAGCTGTTGCCTTGTGCCTTAAGAAGTTGGGAAAAATTACATTGTTTGGTCATAAACTGAAGACAATTTGCAACAAGACATTGTGATGTGCTGTGTTTCAGAGGTGATGAAATGATGATCCTAAGGGTCTTTTAGATAAAGAAAATGACCCTTAATCATTCATTTCATAAATGATTTTATGATTCTGACATGTCTAGCTCCTTGGCCACTAACAGAGCTTGAAGGAAAAAATCTCATAGGAAAAGGGAGGCAGAAAGTTGACAGGTAGGAGAGGTTGATAATATCCAAAAATAATAATTAAAAAAAAAAGGTTATAATAAGCCAGAGGGATTTTATTTCCATGCAAGATAAACCCTTCTGTCTTGCCCACCCCAATGAATGAGTTGAGGTTTTCAAAGCCCGGTTAGAAATGTGGCATCCATCATGCCAGTGCCCACAGGAGGTGAGTTTGATGGATTTAATCAGGGAATCATCTCAATCAAGAGCTCTCCAGTTCCTGGGAAGTGAGGGCTGTGCTGCAGCAGGTTGCTGCCTACACTTTGGATACCAGGAGTTTGCCAGGAACTTCTGCAGAGTGGGGGTATTTGTGGGGCTGAGCGTGTCCTGAGGAGGTTTGGCGATCCAGTTGTGTCCCAAGTGTGTTCCCGATTGAACAATACTTCATATTTCAAGGATAAGTCACTTCCCGTCTTTCCTGGCGTTGCCTGGCTTCACTCTCAGAGCCCATTCTGAATTAAAATGTTTTCATGTTTGCCTCACCTGATGGAGATGGGTGCCAGAAAACTTCAGCTGGTCTGTTATAGATGCATCGGTTCCCACGCATCCCACAGGGCTTCACCTGCACCACGGCACTGGATTTGTCCAAATGTTTTGTGCACAGTGGCCAAGTGACCATGGCTTTCCCATTTCCTGGCCCAGCAGCAGAGCCCTGTGCTCTCCATGGACTCCTGGTAGGAAAACACTGATAGGTGCCAAGCCCTGGAGGGCTTTGGGGGGAAAGTCTCAGGGAAAGGTGCTTGCAACACAGTAAAATCCCCTGGGATTTAGTTCTAAATGCTGAGACTTGAGGGCTAAGTTTCTCGCAGTCTTCTTGTCACCAGGAATACTCAATTAACATCAGGCCTTTGTATAAAAAATTTAAAAGGGGAAATTACACTTGGATAATCCTCTTTGTCTTAATTTTCCTTGCTTTGTTACTCTTTGGCTGAGTGAGCTGTAAGACATATTTATAGCAGGCTGAGGAAAGAGGAGGTAGGGAACAGCTTATTCCAGGCAGCCCTCTGGACCTGACCCACACCTTTTGGTTTTGTTTCTCTGGATGTGGGGAGTCTTTGCAGAGAGTGATGGGTGCTTTCCACTCCCCTCGAGCATGTGAGACCATAATGCTGATTTGTGTTGCAGCATGAAGTTGCCTGAAGTCACAGCCAACCACACAGAGGGTGCAGAAAAGCTAAATTTAAATATCAGAAAAACTGAAATAATACTCCTCAGCAACTTTGACTGATTCTGGATACAAAGCACATAAATCAGGGCAGCTTGTGTTTTTAATATGTGTTGGTGGGTGAGGCTGAAGAATTCAGATCAGAATGGGTTGTGGTGTGTTCTACTGATTGAAATGAAAAATTAGAGATGTTGTTGGTTTTGCGGGAGGGAGAGCGAGGCTTCTCGTTGGAGCTTCTTGCTGATGGGTGGACAATGCCCCAGTGTCCTGGGGCTGTTGAGCAGTGCTGTGCCCCTGTGAAGGAACCCCTGTGGTGGTTGTGGGCTTGGAGACAAGTTTAGCAGTGACCTGAGTAAGGGAATAAACTGGAACTACATCAGAGGCCAAGGCTGAGGTGTGAACTGCCTTGCTGACCTGATGGGGGTATTCCTGATGGGGCGGGAAGATGTTGACTGCTCAGCAAAGGAAGAGAAGAAGCAAATAGCACATGCCTTCCATGCTGAAAGGTTTTTGCTCTTTTCCTGTCCTTCTCTTCTGGCCACCTTGGTGCTACAAGCCAAATTCTGCATTCCCTGTCCTCCAGCTGATTTTGTCCAACCAGGGCAGTGTGTTACACCAGGGTGAGAGGTTTTGTCCCCTCACCATTTGGGTACCATTCTGTTTACAGATGGGGCAGGAGGTGGAGGTCACTTCAGGTCAGACAGCCAGAAACATGCCCAGTCATCTCTCAGAAGGAAACTTTAGGTGTGACTAAGGGTTGTGGTTGATTCAGCCTTGTGGTGGGGAGTGTGTGAACAGGACAGGATTTCTGGATAGCAGAAATCCCCAGGAGGCTGGAGGTGACTCCTTAGACTGTGTCCCCTGCCAGCTCCTCCTCGAAGGGTTTGCTCAAGGGTTGTGTGTGGCTGTGGGCTGTCCCCACCAGAACTGTGGAAGTCCCCTGGCACAAGAAGAGTGATGTGACGTTCCTCAAGCCAGCTGCTTTGTGGTAACTCAGCCTCTGCCAGGAGACAGTGGATAGGAACTCCAAATAACTGCTGCTCTGAGTGATCCCATTTCATGTCATTTCATCCACCCCTGCTCCTGTTGACGCTCCTGGTTTTCACTGTTCTGTGGTGGAAATAACCCCAGTTGTGGTCTTGCTCCTCCACCCCTTCTCGGGAAGGGCTCCATCCAGCTTCACATTCCCATACAAATTTGGCAGTCCATAGCAGACAGCACTTCAGATTTGCTCCCAGGTTTAAGAAAACCTCAAAACACCTACATAAGCAGATTTTCAGATAAGCTTCCAGGAACTTCCCATTTCTTGGAATTGCTGCTAATTCCTGCTTTAGGGAAATTCTCATCCTTTCAGTCCCTGAACTCTACTTTCATTCTTTGGTCTTCTCTTATTAACTGGGTTTCACTTTGATACTGAAGACAGAGTCAAAATTTGGAGCACCCTGAGTCTTGCCTTGAAAGTATTTAGGGGATCCTCAGCACCCTGGTGTTTAAGAGCAGAGTTTTCATAATACTGCATGTTCATAATATGCCTGTGGGATATGAGAAATGATGTTATCCTCTTTCTTCTTTTTTTCCCCCTTGTGAATGGGGAAATAAAGAGCAATTTTTTAATGCCCTTTATGGTGTCAGTAAAAAGAACTCAGCCAAGATCCTCACACTGATAGTGCAGTCTCTGAGGGGCATCTGTTCAGGTGTGCTTTTGGGTTTTACTCCTCCAAGATATGCAGGTGTGGATGTGATTTGAGTGCTGGGAACTTGAGTGACACCCTGTACAGTGCCACACTGCCTTTGCACTCCTTTTCCAGAGTTAAAATGTGTATATTAAGCACACAGTTCAGCCCCAGAAGTGTCTGCTTTACTGTGTGTTCAAACCTGGTATTAGCTTTTTATTGCTAATTTTTAATTGTTGCTTTGCATCCTCACCTCTCAATGACCAGTGTAATCCAGGCTTGTGGGATGGAAATTTAAGGAGATGCCAAGACTGTGTGAAAGGGACAAATGTCAGATTATCTGGCAGCAAATTTCTTTCATAAAGGACTTAGTGTGACAGAGGCAAAAGACTAAAACAAGACACCAGCTTTCAAGTCTTCCTAGTAGAACTAAGAGTGGTGGTGTATAACATGTGATACTTGGAGATAACTTTGCTCTGCAGAAGCCTCCTGGAAACCTGAGTTTTGCACTGTCACCTGGGCTGAGCTGAGGATCTTCAATGCAAAAATAGAATCCTAGAATGGTTTAGGTTGGAAAAGACCTTAAAGATCACCTGGTTCCAACCCCTCTGCCGTGGATGGGGACACCTCCCACTAGACCAGGTTGATGAAAGCCCCGTCCAGCCTGGCCTTGGACACTTGCAGAGATCCACAAGTGTATCCTGCCCACGCAGTTATTCTCAGGGGCAGATCACTGGGTGCACAAATACCATGGCAATCAAAATTATCATCACAAAGTAGAGACCCAGCCCAGTGGTCCATGGGCTGGGCTGCATCAGCATGGCTTGCTGTGGGATCTCAGAGCTGTAACTCATCCTGTGCATCGCGTGCACAAGTTTGCACGCTGTGGGGATGTGGCTCCGTTCCCAGGCTCAGGCTGGTTTGCACATATATTCCCCAGAATCATAATGTGCATTAGCCAGCACCAAGCTGTTTTGGTACTGCTCTCTTCCATGTTAATTGGCTAACAATTTGGATAATTTGGAGCATCTGCTCCTTTCAAATGACATGATGTTTCATTTCTTCTGATGAGCCTAGTGTGTGTTCTTTCCAAAAAGAGTAAATACAATATTTATGCAACAGCCAAACATGGTAAATTGGTCAAAATGATGCTTCCCTCTTATCAGCTTCCCAATTAGTTCTGCTTTTATAGGTAAATGGTGTCATTAAGTTATTTGTGGTTTCAGGGAACCCAGATAGAGCTTAATTGCCCTTCATATCAAGGCAGTGCAAACTGCTCTGGGTGTGTAAAAGGGATCATAAATGGGAATCAAACCCTTTTCCAGCCCTCTGATGTTGCAGAGCCCCTTGAAGCACACCAGGTCTGACTTCCAGTGCTTCATTGAGGAGCAGGAAGAGCGGACCTGCTGCAGCTGAGCCCACGGGTTGGGGGTCAGAGCCGCAGGAACTGAGCAGCAGTTGCCACACGCTTTTTAAACTTTTTCAGCCCCTCAGCCCCCCAAGCCTGAAGGTTGCTGTGGTGTCCCTCCCTTCCCCTAGCCTTCCTCCTCTGAGTTGCCGTTTTCCTGTCCTCTCTTCCCGCCCAGTTTCCCGGTTCCCACAGGAACCGGCCGTGCCCGTCAGCTACAGCGGAAATGGGGCTGAGATAGTCACGGCAGGGGTACAATGTCTATTCCACATCACTCTTTGGGCTGAACCATGACTTTGCTTGTCACTCCCACCCAGTGAGGGAATTCCCATGGTAGAGGATGGCGTTGTGCACGTCATCGGTGGTTGTGGCCGTGGCTGGAAGTCCTCAGGGCTGGCTCTGAAGGTGTAGCATCCTGCATTGATTCCTTTTTTTTTGCCTCTGAGAGATGCTGTGGGTCCCACATAGCTAAAATTTGGGACCTTGCTTGTGTTACACACTAAATAGTGGTGAAGAGGAATTTCCTTACTTGGCCCCACTGGGTGTTGTGTGGAGGCTGAAGTGAGGCCCCAGTGTGAGCCAGGATGCAAGGTGTCCCAGTTCCCTGATCCTGGCTCACTGAGAATGGTCTGTGTCCATCCACCTCTGTCTGCATTCCCCCCATGGCTTAAAATCCCTCCAGTTCCACTCTGCTCTGCGTGATGGAGGCCACATATGTGCAGGGAGCATCCTTCTTCTTTGACAATGCCCCCCTCCTTGACCCCACAGGGTTGTGGGTGCCCCACAACCAGCCCCACAGAGCAGTTGCTGTTGTGTGTGCATGTTTTGGGCAAATTAAGACAAACTTTTTGTTCTCCTTTCTTCCCACAGTTTTATCTGCAGGCCAGATTCACGTGGAAGGGAGCCCGCCTGCTCCGTCCCCTCCTCCAGTTCACCCTCATCATGATGGCGTTTTACACCGGCCTGTCCCGTGTGTCAGACCACAAGCACCACCCCACTGATGTGCTGGCAGGCTTTGCACAGGGAGCCCTGGTGGCTTACTGCGTGGTGAGTATGGAAAACCGGGCAGGGAATGGCACCAGGGATACTGGGAGGGTGCTGGGGGGAATAGCAGATGCCTCCCCAGCCCATCTGGGGAGCTCAGGTAACTCCCCTTAACAGCCAGGGAAGTGGTAGGAGCAGCATTCTCCAGAAGGTCAGTCCAGGCAGAGCAGAGTGCTGAGAAGGCTGTCAGTCAAGGGAGAGTATTTCCCTCTTTACCCAGCAGCATTGGCTTCTTCAGCTGCTCTCAGTAAAAAGCACTGGCTCATTAGCAAGGCTTCCCCACCAGGACCCAAGCAGAGAGTGCAGGGTGGTTGGGATTATGGCTTTTCCCCACACAATCCGTCCAAAGCTGTTCCCTGGGTGCAGGAACTGTGCCTGTCTGGATGGATGGTGGGTTTTCATGAAGTAAAAGGGCTCATGAGAAAGGGGCAAACAAAAGCCATGCCTGCTTGTCTTCGGCTGCTGGGCTTGTTTTCCAAAGGACGACCTGATTGCACTGCCCTGTAACTCAAAGTGGCACATGAAGATGTTTAAAGCTGGCAGGACTGGGGGGCACCAGGTCAGGCAGCTGCCTCAGATAGACGCAAAGCAGAAGGGGTCTGTGGTAGTGTCTGTGTCTGTGCAAACTCCCCAAAGCAAGATTTTAACAGCTCACCACTTTTTGTGTTGGGTTTTTTAATCTGTTTTAGCCGATCTAAAAGTATGGCAGCCTTGTAGGCAAGGAGTTAAGTTCGCCAACGTTACATTTTGCAAGGAGAGAAAATAGGTTATTTACATGCTTCCCACTCATTGATAATATTCCAAAGTCAGAATAAAAACGTCGTTGTTGGGAAGTTTTTATGAAGTATTATTAAGTCTCTGAGTAGCAGCTGATGGGTTTTGCCATTGCTTGATGCTGATGTCCTATGCAGGGCTGGCAAGTCCAGAAGGGGAAGTGAGAGAAGTGTGTGTGTTTACACTTGAAAAGTGGGATAAGAGCGATCCATAAGGGGAATAGGGACCAGGCGATCCATCCCTGGATCCCGGCAGTGGTTTCACAAAGACAATAGCTGTCCGGATGCTTGGGATGGGTGTCTGGCTGCTTCCTGGCTGGGACAAGCAGCAGGCCTGGCTGTCTCCTCCCAGCCCTCCAGCAGCTGGAAGCAGTGCTGGGAAGGGGAGGCTGTGGCAGTGCTGGGTTAGTTTTCCTGTGTCGAGGTAAACTGACATAGGAAGCAGCTGCCTGGTGTTTCCCAGGCAGGCTTGGGTTTGCCTACAAGCCTCGGGCAAATTGTGTTGGCTCTCCCAGCTGGCCTGGGGAAGGGGCAGTTGTCTCCAAACCCTAAACCCTTTGCAGGCATGGCTCAGTGACTCAGAATGGCTCAGGCTGCAGCCTTGGACTCCGGGCAGGCTTTAAACCCAATCCTTGTCCCATTTCATCAGCTTGCAAAGAACCATCAGTGTTATTGCTGTTCTCTAGAACGTGGCTTTGCTGGTGAGTCTTTGCCTAGGAGGGGTTGGCAGGCTTTTCTTTGTTTTGGGAGGTGGCAGCGAGGGACAAGAGGAAAAGGCATCCTGGAACTTCTCAGAGTTTTCATTGAATGAGTAGTTTTGCAGATTTTTCCTACAATTACTGGTATGTTCTGGGGGTTCTTGCCCAGGTCTCCTGTACAGGCTGCTCTGACACAGAAGGAGAGACTTGGAGATGCATCATCTCCAATGCTGGGTGCTCCCAGCCACCCCTTCCCCCAGCAAAACCTCCAGGGGTTCATTCTGGTGATAGTCAAGGGCTGTGAAAACACCGCCGTTATCAGGCCATAATTTTCAGAAGAAGCCAATTGTGGATTTCATCTCTGAAAGCTGCCAGAGCTTAAATCCAGGTCGTGCTGCAGCAGGCACGTTTGTCTTTCAGTGCCTGAAATAACAAGCAGAAGACATTAATGTCAAGCACTTCCAGCTGATGAAACATTCAGATTTGGACCCAGGGTGAAATACCATGAGGATTTCTTAAAAAGAAATAGATTTCATGTGCTTGTTCTGTGTTGTGTAGTTTGTGCCTCATCTGAGGGAGCAAGAAAAGGAAGGACATGCTCCCAAGTGTTGCTCTGGTTAGCTTCGATGAGTTGTTTTAACCTCTCTGTATATGATTAAAAATTTCTTCAATATAATGAAAAGTAATAGAAATTGCTAAGTGGGAATATAAGATATTGGATGGCTTTGTATAAAATGCTCTCAGTCTTCTCCTGTCAAGTTTTCTTTATGGGTGGAGAGCACCTTCTACAGGAAATGGAGCTAATCCAAGTGAAAAACTTCGCACATTTATTAGTCCTTTTTTGTGTTAAACAGTTCGAGCATTAGGAGGATTTAACACACTTTTAACCCCCAAAGATCATGTTTCATGATTCCTATAAATGTTTGTATAACCTCCAGCCATGTTAAAGTGAAATAGAGTTTAAAGAGAAATGAAACCTCTTAAGCAGTCTCTGAATAAAACCCTGAAAAGCAGCACAGTAAAAACTAAAATACCCAGGATGACACTGCACCATAACTCATTCCTGTCCAAAATAAGGACCAGACTCCATGCAATTCCCATATGCTTCTTGCACTCAGCAATCTCCTCCCATAAATTGATTTGTCATGGATCTTGGTGCAGAAGCTGGACATCTTTTTGATTGAATCCAGTTCTCCAAGGTGGGGACAAGTGTGTGAGATGTCATCAGGAATGCACCAAACTAGCCGAATGGGGGATTTACAGTTATTAACAATCCAAAAGAAAACCAGTACCAGAGCAGTTCAACAGGCTTTCACACTGTGCTGCTGCAGCAAGAGGCCAGACTCCAGCTTGTGATCCTTTGTGGGGTCAGATGAATCCTGTTATTTAACCAGAGGTAGAAATGTTGCCACTTGGATGCCCCGTAAACAACTTTATCAGCTCTGTTACACAACTAGACAGCCAGACACCAGCAAATACACTAAAAAAAGAACTGTTTTATAAGTCAGCTCCTTCCCTGTTTTTCCACAAAGCAATAAAAGCCAAGCAACAACAGCTCAGCTTCCTGCATCCCTGGTTACAATTGTAGGAGTAAATAGCTGCTTACAACAGGTTTGCTGTCAGTTCAGCTTAGTGCCTTATCTGCCTGTGCCGATAGGACTTGCAAAAGTTATTTTCAAGGACAACTAGACCTGCTGCACAGGGCTCTGGGTAGCTAGAAAATGTGGAGATGCGGGTGGGTAAAACCTTTGCTTCCTTCCTGTGTTACCCAACCTGGAAGTTGTAATCTGATATTATTGCTTTGAGCACCTTGGAATTATTTTTTCACCTGATTTATCTGGTTGCTTAAATGTTGCATTAGAGTACCGAGGGAGAAAACACAAATGTACTGCTAATTACTAAGGCCATGTGCTGCTCATCCTGGGACTTCATCTTCGCAAACCCACAGCTCAGTCCAGATTATCAAGGCTTAAGGATGTCTGAGATGAGCCAGCAAATTTGGGTTGGCAGAGGCAGTTGGTGGAAGGACGGAAGTTTGGGGCTTTGGTGCCAGGTAACAAAATGATGAGTCCTCGCCACTTCTCACTCCATCCAGAGGATCTGTGCTGTCTGACTCTTTTCCCTTCTGGCACAGGGCTGAGGTCTGGCAAGGGTGAAAGTACCCCGGTCCTGAAGGACTGATAAGCTTTGTGCAGTGGCTGCCAAAAGAGGATGTGGAAGTTTCCTCCCAGCATTTTGTTTCTTATTGTGTTGCTACCTTCCGAAATTGCCAAGCTTTTTCACATCCTGGAGAGGGGTTACATCACGGGGTATTTAGGAAGTAGTCAGAAATAACTCCTCTTCTCCTTTGCCTTTGGCAAAGACCCTGGCTCTGTACTGGTACCCTGATGGGGGCAGGAGGAGGATCGCTCACTGTTGACTCATTGCTGATAACTTTTAATACAACTTTGATTTGAAAGCTTTTAATTGCCTACCTGATGTCTGGCTGAATAAATTGTTTCACACCAGCTCCATTCCTGAAACCACTCACCATGAGTCAGGCCAGCCCTTTGGAGACCTTTATTATTTTATTGGAGTCCAGGCCATGTATCTGTTTCCTGGCTTTTCAACCCATTCAGCAGAGGTTTGGGTGTTGCACTCTGGTGATGACGCAGTGAGAAACAAAGTTGTTCTGTCATGTTTTTACATGGTTTTGAGAGGTCTGAGCCTTTTTCTGTACTGTAGGAGGCTGTTGGGATTCCACAGCTATCAGTATTTTGGGAAGGTATTCAGTAGCAGAAAAAGTGCTATTTTTGCTGCTTAGAGATGTCTATATATTCTGTAAACCAACTTTTTCAATGCAGCATCACCCAGTGTGACTGTTTGCCTTTTCTACTTATTCCTCCAGGTGTTTTACGTCTCAGATCTCTTCAAGCCCAAGACAAAGACTTGCCTGCCTCCACCGCCCATCCGGAAGGAGATCCTTTCACCTGTGGACATCATTGAGAGGAATAATCATCACAACATGGTGTAGAACTTCAAGAAATCGGATGGGTGTTGTATTTTATTTTAAACTTTTTTTTTTTTTTTTGGCAAAAAAATGACTGCTGACAGCAACTACCTGCTGCTCTCAAATCTCATCAGACAGTAGAATGTAGGGAGAGACTTTCTTGCCCGACCAGTAAAGTCTTACTCTGTGGTCTTTTCAACTTGCGACATTTGGATGAAAGGGGTGGTGGTGGTCAACTAAGGCAAAGGCGACAATGAGAAAGGAAAAAAACCACAAAACACAAAAGCCGAACAAACAAAGAGAGGTGCCGGAGTTCTGGATGTGCAATTGGTTTGAGTGTTCATGTTGTAGTGAACGCCAAATTGTTCATAGCCCAATGAACACTAAGGGGTTTTTGGAAAGCTGGCTATCCTAGGTTTTTTCTTACTATGAAGATTTCCAATGCCTGCGAGAAAAAAACAAAACAAAACAACTCACAACTAAATTGTATAGCACTATATACGAGCAACAGCACTGAGTCAAGATCTGGGATTGGTTTGTAAGAGTTGCTTTTTTCTCCTTTTGATCCTAGTTTATTTTTGCCTCCTCTATTCCATACTGTGACTTAATTTAGAAGAAGCTTGCCCAGTCCAAGGTCTCCGAAGGGTCTCTGTTCTCTCTGTTCACACTACATGCCTTTAATGAGCGGCTCTGGGGCACGCAGCGAGGCTGGAGAACTCCCTCCTCCACGCAGAGAAGCCACATTTCTTCCTCTCCACTTGCTCCCTGGTGAGGGTTCCTTCTGCCTGAGCCCCCACACATGGCCCTTCATGACAAGAGCATCCTCCACTTCCCGGCCATCCCCCTCCCCCCCCAAAAAAAATCACAGCAGATTTTCTGTGCACCCACGGGAGCTGATGGTTTGCAAGTGGGTAGCGGCGACTCCGCCGAAGACTCGTTCGCACTACAACCTCAGGGTTGAGTCCTGGGGAAACTTTTATTCTGCAGTTTTGGGACGGGCTGCTGGGCAGCACGTCCCGGCCTGGGTGTCAGTCGGTTTGTGCATCCCCTCCTCTTTCTCCTCCTCCTCCTCCCCTGGGCACGCCGGTGTATGCCATGGCAGGTACCAGGTCCTGTGCTCCACTGGGTCACGCTGGTGGTGAATCAGTCGTGCCAATACCAAGTGTGATGAGTAAGGTGGTTTTTATTTTTGCCCAGAAACCACAGGTTCTTGGTTTGCAGCCCTTTCACCAAGCGCGTTTGCAAAGGGATCCCCCAAAACATGCAGAACGGCCATTTGCACATCCTTCTTTACAGAATCCGTCCTATCATTTCAACTTATAGCAAGCTATGATTTTTTTTTATATTATAAATATTATATAAATAATGTATAAAACCTTAAAAATTAACTATGTAAAATATTATGTCTGAAACAATTTTAGATATATCCACTATGACTATAAACTGTGTCCTGACCTGTGTTATTTACATTTTGCTGCTTAAAGAAGCATTGAATTAATTTTTTTATAGTCGACTAAAATATTGTAGTTCTGTGGTAGTAATATTTTAATGAAAATAACTACAATTAGAGACATTTGTATAAAAAAAACCATATTAAATTGTCTGTATTTTTGTAATGTTCCATTTTGTAAAGAGAAGAATATTCAAAGACTTTTGTAGAATACAAAACTGAAGTTTGTATCTGCGAAATTATTGCTGTATAAATGTGCTTTTTAAATAAAAGCTCATAACACAACTAAACACCCCGGTGCAAGTTGTGTTCTGCCCTTCTGTTGCTAGAGAAATAGTGTCCTTGTCCAGTGGAACAGCTGGGGTTGTGATATGAATGTTGGATGACACTTTGGGATGTGATAGTGCAGGAGGGCACCTGGATAAAAAGGACCTGATGCCATTTTCAGTGAGCACACAAGAAGGTCTCACCAGCTCCTGGCTGGGGACACTTATGGGTTTACATCGATCTGCCCTTTGTTATGCCCAGTCTTTGAGCAAATCCCACTTTACTGAGGCCATCTTTAGCAATAGTATAAGCTTTAAAGAAATATCATTGAAATAAAAGTGAAAACAAAGAGCCACAGCCCAGCTGCTGGGTGTCCTAGACAGCCCCTCCCTAGGAGGGCTCCCAACTACACCCTGCACAAACACCTTTTACAAGAAAAATAGACACTTTGCAGCTGAACAAAAAACATGCTGCTCACTGGGTTGCAAATGTTGGTGGAAGGGGAAAAGAAGAAAATAAAGACATCCCACAGCAACATGTTCTCAGAGAGGCACGTGTGCACAGCATACAGTTATGAGTCAGCTTTGATTTTATTTATTATTATTATTATTATTATTGTTCTCCTCCTCCTCCAGAAGCAAATGAACTTCTTGGTGGTGACACATGGTCAGAGCTGCGTTTCGACCACTCCTTAAGTGAACCGCATCAGTGAGATAACACAGCACCAAAATAATATGCAAGAATGCATGACAGGAAATGAATACCACATCAAACTGCAAATAAAGAGCAGGTGGAAATTAAGCCAGCAGAACTCAGCTAGCACTTGCTATTATTATCCTAATTAGAAGAAATATTTTATTACGTGAGGAAAAACTTCATCAACCCTCACCTGTCCTAAATGCAAAAGGAGTTTTCATGGTGTCACGTGTGACTTCAGTGTAAAAGAGTTTGGGGGTTGATGGGTTGTAGAGGTGAAATGTGAGCTTTAGGGCAATGGCTGTGAGGACAGACTCTTAATTCCCAGTATATCTCCAAAATATGTTGCCTAGGTCTAAGTAATCCACGTGGGAGGAGGAAACACTGCCATGCCTGGACCTGTGGAGCCCTTCATGTGTGGAGCTGGCTCCAGTGCAGCAAGCACCGGGCTGAGAAAAGTGTTTGCTTGCAACTTAACCCCAGCTACTTGGAAAAAACAGGAATACAGATATCTGGGTGAAAGGGGAGGGCTTGGAGAAGTGTCAGATGGGAAGTGGCACAGGAGACAATAAGAGCCAGGCAGGGCTGTGGGGCCAGCAAGTCATGGGACCTCATTCAGGATGTGTGGGTCATCTTGGGGAGAGGGAGAAAAGGCCATGAATAATGTATAGAAGGCTTGAACACTATAGCATGGGGGAGAGCATCAGCAGTGCCAAGTCCTATTTCTGGCTGAGAGATGCTTATTTCCTCCTCTGCTTCCTGTCCAGTGCTGTCCGATTCCATCTGGTCCCGGGAGGGTAAGGGCAGCTTCGCACGGCAGCACGTGCTGGGTGGGTGGGGGCAGCTCGGGTTGGGGCTCACCCCTACTGACTGGTTGGGAATTAAGTGAAGTGATAATTACTGGAGGCATGGGTGGGAAAGGCAATACAATGTGGCATGGTCCATGGAGACATTTCTGTGCTAGCAAAGCACAGAGGAATGTTTTGGTGCTACAGAAGGAATGTGCGCTGATTTAAAATGAGAATTTCAGTGAAAGCCCACAGAGAAATTAAGCCAAAGCAGTGGAGGTGTAGGCACCTCAAGCCCTGATCTCTGTGATGTTCTGTATCTGTTGCCATTGCTTCCTGAGAGGCAGGAAGGAAGTGAAAGAGAAATGGGTGAAATGGCAAAGAAAACAAACCCAAACCCATAAAAGCACTTGGATCCTGAGGCAACCACTTCTGCAGAGTCTGCAGGTGCAGCTGGAGCTTGCACCTTGCACTGCTATGGTGTTTGGTCCTTCCTGCCAGGATGCTGAGCAGCCAGAAGACTTTGGGGTTTGCATGCTGCAGCTCTCTGCAGTGATCCTGATGAGGCAGAGGAATGAACTACCTGAGATGTGCTTATGCAAACAAGACCTGTTGCTGGAGCCCGAGGCTGGATGCTGGTTGTGGCCTTTAGTGCTGCAAAACCTGGGCTCTCCTCATGCTGATGCTAATCGGAGGCTGTGGAGCACCCAGCCGTCTGCCTTTGATGCTGGGGCCTGGCTGGTAGATCCTTTCTGCACAAGGGGACATTCTGGTCAAACCTGTCTTTTTTTGCACAGAGACCGGTTCAACGTGTTTTCAAAGGCAGGGATTCGTGCATGCACCTGACTGCCATGGGAGCAGGTCTTTTGTTCCAGGGTAAGAAAGGTTTATGCAAGCCCCAGGTTCGGCCATGTCTCGGTGTACCTAAACAGCTTCACTCAGCAAGAATGCTTGGCACCCTTAGAGGCTGAAGCTGTTGTACTTCTGCTCAATGACTTTTGGATATGAAGTTCTCAATCAAGGGAGGGGGAGGGAGATTCGTTCTGCAAGCAGAGACCTGTTTTTCTCATGCTCCAAGCCTGCCTTGTTTTGGGTGTCCAGAGGTTTCACCCAGCTGTTTGTAAAGCTGAAACCAGCGTTCAGCCGTGATCCAGAGGACATGTTGGGCTGAGGTGCTGCTGCACTGGAGTGCTCATGTGAAGCCCGCATGCATGGCTGGGGTGCAGCTTGGCTGTCCCTGGAGCCAGCACCCCACTTGTCTTTACAAGGTGCCCCCATCATCCCTTTCCCTTGACACACCCTCTGCCTTCATCCACTGTTCTCTCAAAAGACAAATGGTTCCTACCTTGTGTTCACCTCTGGAGACCAGATCAGAAGTTCAGATTTTTATGAATGAAGCGAGTCACTTCCCTCCTGGCTTCTGCAAACATGGTCCCTATACCTTCCCACAGATATGACCTACTGCCCCTCCTCTCCAGATGTTCCTACCCTTGTTCCCTGTGTGGCAGGTGATGCTCCTGCCACAGCCCTGATGGCCAACTGCTTGTCTTACCAAGCAACATCACTGTTGGACAGAAGGTGTCACCTTCACTGAAGGAAGAGAAGGTAGGAAAAAAACTCCTGTTGACTCAGCGAGGGGAAAAAGACACACAAACAAACCCCAAAACCTCACAACTTTCAATTATCACCTTTTCACGCCACCCCCACTGGCACCAGCCGGCGCAGGAGTGCCTGCGTTAGCTTGTCTTGAGTTACAATTTCCTCAGGGCACAGACTACACCTCTGTGTGTGTGTTTGGGTAATAATGATCCGACTGGTTGTGATGAGTCCCCGCCTCATCCTATCTGTAGCTAGAAGGGAGCGAAGTCATCGGGATCATCTCCCAGTTTCCTTAGAAAGTCTCGTTCTGCGAGTTCCTGCCCTGCTCCAGAACCGCCGACTGCCACCGCGGCGGTAGCTCGCAGGCAATGCTGCTTTTAATATGTAGTGGCGTGGCCTCGTGCAGCATTTCATTTTTGTCTTTAACCCTGAGAGAAACCATCTTTGCTTCTGCTTTGGGTTCGTTGCTCTTTTTATAGCTCTCATCAGGTGACTGTCTGTGCTGTGTTTCAGGACACGTGAAGTGCGAGGCTGCCAGACAATTCAGTGCCAGTGGCAAAGGCATCAGCATCTACGGTGTCTTAAAGGCATGAACTCTGCAAGGTTTGATCTCACTTTATGTGAAAGGTTCATAACCAGCAGGAACAATGGGCTATTATTTAAGAAAAACACCTTTTAGTGTTTCCATGTGTCAGCGGAAAGTTGAGAAACAGAACCACCAAAACACCAAACTATGTGTACACACACATCTATGAATGGGAGAAATGGGAATTGTGGGGAATTCAGCCTGCTCCTGCAATCTTTGAAGTGATTCAAAACATACCAAAACTTGAAGTAATGCAACTTCTCTTTCCCACCTGAAAAATGAATGAATTGAAACAAAGCCATTGCTTTGTTTGTACAGGAGCTGGTGTGAAAATCTTGGCTTTCCCACTGTGCTTTGACATCTCCATTTCCAGGTGTGTGGTGTGAGTGCATGCAAGCTGAGGTCAGCCTGAGATATAAATTAAATAAAGGAGCACTTAATTCTTGCTAGGCTGATCTTTCCCTCAGAGAAACACCAGGAATGGAGCAGAAAGAACGGTGCAGTTTTAATAAGGAGCTCGGAAAGAAAATAAAATTTAAAAAGGAAATAAAATCTAAAAAATAAAAGAAACCCTCTTTTTATCCGAAGGAGGAAAGGAGCCAGATCTCCCATGAGCACCATCATTTCAAAGGGACCTGCCTTCTGCACAAGTGAATAATTTGCTTATTTTCAAAGAAATTTCAGTGATGTTGAAGGCAAATGAATAACATTGTTCCAGTCTCCCAGGGCTTGTCTGAACAAGAAAAGTTGTTAATGTTTAATATGAGGTAAAATTTTAATCCATTTCATTAAACTGTGCAGATATTCTTAGTTCAGTTTTAAGCAGGATTAGTCGTGTTTACCTCAAGTCAAGTAAGCACAAGTCAATTGATAGAAGCGTTGTTTAAATTAAAGGAAGAATAGCTACCAAGGCTTAGGGGAAGGAGGAAAAAGCCCATTGAAACCTTTATTTAAAACAAAAAAAATGGGGATTTTTTTTTTCTTTACAAGGTATTTCTTTCCATAGGAAAACAATAAAACCCAAATAAAGTCTGTGGAAGTTCTGCTTTTAAATGATGGGAGGATTGCAGCTGACAAAACACTACTTAATTCAGGAGAGGTAATTCTTTTCAGCAGAGCCAGCCTAAGTGTCCCCCTGAATGGACATGGTGCAAGTCTGGGCCTGTTAGACATGGTACTTCCAACTCACCCACCTCTGAGAGTCACCAAGACTGACTGTCACCAAACTATTCAATGCTGAGGACAGTGAGATGCTCCAGCCCTTGCTCAGAAATCACCCAGCAGCTCTTAGATTTAGCCTATGGCCAAGGTACTGCAGGTCCTTCAGGAAGACATCCAGCCTTGATGTGAAGTTGCCATATTAAATTGGATTTACCACATCCCTTGGCCAGCTGTCCCACCGGCTCATTGGCCTCACTGTTAAAAATATGTTAATACTTCCCTTGGTTTGCATTAATAACTACTTCTGTGTTCCCATGCCACATATCCCTTTCCTTTTATTTATCAAAAAAACCTTTTTCTTATTAAATTGAGCCATTTTCCCAGAGCTGAATCCCCTGATTAACTTTTCACGGGGTTTCCTCATTAAATTATGCTTCTAGCTCTAAAACTTGCTCAGGTTTTTGCTTCCCCTACAAGAGCATAAGAAAAGCTGCAAGTTCACATAAAATCAGTGGGGAAGGGACCAGCTGGGGACCAATTTTCCTTTGCAGAAGCAATTAGATAGGAGCACCTTCTGCTTGTAGGTCAGATTTAATCTGGTGCTCTCCTAGAGGAGAGATCCCTTATCAGGTCTTAACCCCTCCACCTTCCAGGCCCTGGGAGAACAGGGCTTGACAGCTTTTGCCCCCCCTTCATGCCTTCTTCAGTCAAGCATCTTATCTGCTAGACCTTGGGGTACTTCAGAACAGCAGATAACCCTCTCCCATGGGGTTGTCTGTAGCTGTAGAAGAGGCCACTTTTCAAAATGAACATTAATGACTTCCAAACCGACGTGTAAGATGTGTTTCATCAACAAATGTTCAAGGTGGGCATCATTTCCAAGCTTCTGCGGGGTGGGATAAGTCCCTTTATAGTTGGTATAAATCAGGCATGACACTTGTTAGGCAAGTGAACTGGGCTACCATGAACCAGGGTACATATGCCAAAAGTCTTGGAGGTTTGGAAATGACTCCTCAGGGTGATGTGAAAGAGAGATGATTTTGTCGTGGATTGGTCTGTGCCTTAAAACTCACACAGCATGGCAATCTATAATGACTCCAGCTTTCCAAAGGAGCTACAAGGGAACCAGAAGTTACCTCTCTGCTAAATTCTTGCACTGCAGCTGATGTACAAGCAGAGCCAGAGCAAAGCCAAATGCAGATGTGACCTTGCTGAGAGCACAGAGCAACACCCCGGGCTGATAGTGGGTGGGTTGATGGTGGATAACTGCACAGACACTGGTGAACCTGATCTGGACAAAGGGCTGCAGAGGACTTCCCACCCACCCTGTGCTAATAGGCTGCAGAGGTATTGGCAGAGCCAGACAAAGCGTTACCTCTTCAGGCTTATTAATTATGGACAAAATATTCAAATAACTGTGTGCTGCTCCCTGTCTGAACTGGCAGTGAAAATAGGAAAACAATTGCTCTTGGAGGAAGATTTGAATACAGAAGGCAGGTTTCCTGGCGGCATTAAGCCATGCATGCCTTATCTTGCAATGAAGGGAGCTGCTCTGCAGAAGCAGCCAGGTTAGGCACCGAGCAGGTGGATTAACTGTTCAGAGGAAAGAGCATGGAAAGTAGCTTTCTTGCAGAGCAGGTCTCCATACAAATAAGAACAGGCAGCATGGATTAGTGCTTAAACTAATGAACCACCCGTCAGACCTCACTGGGAGAAGATATTAGCACATAGCGGTACAGCCTTCGACAGGCTGGCACCTCTGCAAGGAGCCAGAGGCTTTGGGAGAGAACAGGCTGCCTGTAGCCAGCCTCCCAAAATACACATTGTGCTTTAATGGAAACCTTACACAAACATTTCCAGCACTGGACCTGTAATGAGCTTCCAGTTTTGCCTCAGGACGTTTTCTCCCAATTTGGTTGTATTTACGAGCAGCTATTTTTGCTTAAGTACAGAAGTGGGCGGGGAAACGGCATGGGAAGAGCTTCATTTGCCCCTGCACCCACTGCTACAGTGGGGAAGGGATGACCTTTTGGGGTGGTTCACATCCATTCATCTGCTGCTTTGCTTTATTTTTTGTTATGAGGGAAAACATATACATTTTTGCAGATAAAAGCCAGGCAATCTAGGGGTTCATTAAACAGAAAATGAGCTTAAGAACAAAGAAAGGCAAAACTAAGGTGCCAAGGTGAACAGGAGTGGGGCGAGGTTGGAGCATGGAGGTGCACCCATGGAAAACCTTTCATGGGTGGGTTTAGGTTCTCCGGGAAACCAGAGCCAGCGTCAGGAGTCAGAAGGGAAGGGTATCCTCAAGAGACATCCGTATGGTATTTCCCCCCATCTACACTATCAGCCAAGGTAGGTAACCTTATGAGGAGGAAGTCAATCTTCTGGTATTTCTAGTTACCAAAATTGCTTGATATCCTTGCCATTCCTCACTTTATTACGGTAGCTTTGAATTTAGGGGTTTCCCTTGAGAAATTCCAATATTTTACTGTTTTCCTTTGAATTGAGTCAGAAAATCAAAATATTAACTTTTTTTTTCCCCCCCAATGGAATGAAAAATTCCAAACAGTCCCCATTAGGAAATGTTAAACATTTTTGTGCAAATCTCTTTGCCCCTCTACAGTGCAGCCCCAGATAGCTGCAGGCACCAAGCACAGAAGAAGCACCCTTGACTCCAACATCACTTAAAATATCAAAGCATTCAAGGCATACATTTTTATTTTCTTCAGTGCTTCAAGACATGGTACAAGGAGGAAAGGAAGGTTAATTATTTTCAAGTAAGCGTAGTGGCAAGGCTTGTTCTTTGCCAGCCCACTGGCTGGGGTAGAAGTGTGGTGAGCTCAGCTGTGCAAGTGCATTTGTTTACCATCCTGTGAGATATTGCCTGCAGCCTTACTCCCGAGCTCGGGAGAACTTGGTCCTCCTGGCATAGCTGCTGGGTGCCTCAGCACAGATTACCTGTCTCCTTCCCCCCGAGCTGTGCTAATCGCTCCTAAGGCTTAAAAACGATGAGGACATCCCTCTGCTAAAGCCTCCGGGGAAGGTGATTTTTGTTGTAACGACCCATTTCCTCTCCCTAGAGCAATGCAGGGAGGCAAATGGGAACTAACACGCCAACAATAAAGAAGTGATGGGAGTTTAAATGACTCCGACTAATACAAGTCGCCTTGCTCTGGTTTCACGCTCAGTTTGCTGAGTGGCACCTGCTAAGCACCCAAAGGTCTCTGTGAATCCCGGTGTCCTGTGAGGTTGTTTAGCTCACAGGACACCGGATCTGCTCCTGCATATTTTAACAGGAACTGGCGCTAACTGGGAGCAAAGGGTCTAAATAACCTTTGATGTCCGGAGCCCTGCACGCTGGACCCACGTTCTGCTGCCATAAATAGCATAAGTCATACAACGCTTAACCTTCATAAGCCCATCATAATTAGATAAAAGTCCGGCGAAACATCCTTCACCTTCTGTAAATAACTCAGGCCAGAGTCAAAACAAGTGCCAGCAGGAGCGTGTTCTTACAGCAACGGGATTTCCAGGGGTGTTGCATTCCTTACCGAAAAAACCCCGCTGTCCGAACGCGCGGCATTTGAGCAAAGAGGGGCTGAGGTGAAGTGAGAACGGACTGAATGTTGGGCTCGGCAGCACATGTTTCACATTAAGTTGCTGTTTGAGGGGCCTATGTGGCTTAGCGGATAAATCATCAGGTTTGTCCCCTTGCAGCTCACAAGTCCAGAAGAGCCCCTGGTCCTAAAGGGGGAAAAAACCAAACCAACAAACAAAACCAAAACAAACAAACAAAAACAAACAAAAAAACCAAACCCAAACCAAAACACCTCCCCCCACTCCCCGCTAAAACTCAGCCTAAGCTCAATCGTTTCCATCACAGAGGTTCTGCTGGTGCACAGCCCAGGTTTGCGGGCGGGACCCGTGGGAAACCCCATCCCCACCTTATGTAGGACCTTGGGAGCAGTTGTAGGATGTGACGGTCCCACTCCTGCCATCCACAGCCTCTCCCACACGTTTCCTCTTCCATCCACAGCCTCGGGAGCAAGGAGAAACATGGGAAAAGCAATGGAAACTGATGGAACACAACTCCGAGGATCGAGCACACAAATAGCTAAGGAAAGAGAGATAAACACTACAACAATCTTTAAATATCTGCGAAAGAAACCAGCCTGGAGCCAATTCGGCTACAGGGAGAGGGCTGGAAGCTAAGGACAGATGATCCCGGTCTTACCCAGCGTTAAGTGGATTTCGAACCACGGTTTTCACAGAAAGAAACTGACTGATCAGGTTAATTTTCATGGGTGGGAAAGAACTGCTAAAAGCCTTTAATAGCTCCTGTTCGGGAGATCGTGATTATAAGCAGGTGGGAGGAAGCCGAGCCTGATGTGTGAGATGCCAGCCTTGAACGCAGTAAATAAGGACGGGGGAATATTTGTTTTGAAAGCACGCTTAGTACACAGGAAACATCAAGCAATAAGAGGGACGACTGCGCACAGGAGTTCCGAGTCCTATATTTAAGAGCAAATCAAACTAAAGGGAGGACCCTGCAAATTATAGACATCTACAAACAACCCCAGACCTTTTGTCTCGGCTGTGGGAAGATCTTGAGGACACTGATAACAGAGACTACATTGCACAACCTTGGAAAAGAGGGGGCCTGGTGGTGTGTCCACTCTGCCCAGGATCTTGGCTCTGACTCTGGTTACAGGCTGCAGGGGAAGGTGGAGAAAGCCCAAGAGAGGATAATTATGGAACAACCTGTTGATGGAGGAAGTGGCTTCCCAACGTCTCTTTACTTAGGGCTTGAGTTCTGCTCAAAAGCAGGAAGATTTACAGCCCTCCCCATGGTTATGTTGTTTTCTCCTCCTGGCTAGATTAGTTTAATAAATGAGAGGTAGGGGAAAACTGCTGAAAAGCAAAGCCCCTGCAGCGATGCTGTGTCACATCATTAAATAAGGGCACTTTTTACTTGAGAGGGGTTGTTTGGCCCATAATTACAGCTATACTCCCATTTGGAAAATGGCTTTCCGTCTGTAGGGGCTTCTCCTGTAATTTTAACAGGATGCAACATTCAAATCCTCACTCTGTGTTTTTAAGTGCAGCATACAGTGATCGTATAATATTATATAGCGACTGTTTTTCAGGCTGGAAGGGGCTCTTCATCTCTTTCTGAAATTAAATACTCTCTGTAAATGTCAAATAGCTTTGGGTTCTCATTCCTGAGATCTGAACACAATTCGTTGTGGCAAAACATAGGCTGAAAACTAACCTGACTTGTATGACACAGTGAGTATTGATTGGGAATTTCCAAATCCCAGAATCACTGGGGCAGCTGGAGCTCTGAAGATTATCAAAGGTGAAGGTATTGCAGTGTTCTGAAGCATGTGTTTACTCTGCTTGCAGTATTTACTGTCCCCCAAGACGGGATTGGGCATAACAAGAATGCAATGGCATGTTTAATCATGTTGCCTCATCACCTTTTTGATCTAAACCAATTATGAATCTATAAATCAGCTCCGAGGTCAGCAGGCAGCTTCTCTGGTGATAATAATAATTACATTCCTTGCATTTACACTGTATTTTTCACTTGTAGATCACAAGAGACTTCATCAAAGCATGCAGCACTCACTGTTTCCCATTATTATCAGCAGAGAAAATGAGGTGCAGGGAAGGTAAACACCATGTTTGTCCCAAACTAGGAGTCAGATGAGGGAGGTGGCAAGAATTAGGAGCTCCAAAGGACCTTATTCAAAGGAGAATCCGTAGCTGCTGACCTACTCTCTCAAATGGATTAGTACGAAGTTTCCCAAAACCTAATAGTGAGGAGACACCTGGGAAGTTTTGGATGAACGACTTTTGCTTTGTCCTTTACTTCTTCTGGTTTTCTTCCAAAAGAAACTCTTCATGAGAACAAGCTCTTTGTAACAAAGCTTTCCTGAAGAAAGGTTTCTTGACGTTGTAAGATGCTTTGTGGTCCAAATATGTGTGGTTTTAACCACAAAGGCCCTTGATGGAGATGTGGGAACCTCAGGCCTGTGTCAGACTTTATGGCCAAATCTTTCCATCCCTGATGAAGTTTCTGGTTGTGGTCTCACCAGAATGGTGCAGCTGGTCTGGGCTGCTCACAAATGTACAGTTCATCCAGCCAAAATAACTGCATTCCTGCTTTAACTGTTTCTAAGAAAAGAAAATTAAAATATGTAGAATTATTTTATCCCCCAATGTTTGGATTGTGACCAGTTGTGGGACAAGACATGAGCTGCCTTCCTATCTGAAAGCTTTTAAAGGTGTTGGTCTCACATCCACTTCCTGGAGAGCAGGACTAAGTTTTGATGCCTCAGCAAATTTTTCTGCCTATCCTCATGTGGGAAATTTCCTGTCCATATTTAAGCCTTGCACAGGCTCTTTCTGCTGTCACTCCCTCTAACAAGAGAGTTGCAAAGAAAGGAGGAAAACCAAAAAAGACAAGCCTGTAAAAATGTCCCCAGCATTATACTCTTAAGGAAAACATTAATATTGCATTATCCAATTGAACATTTTCCTTTCAGATCACTTTTAATCAGAACTCCAGTTTCATTCCAAATTTGAGGGCTGAGAAAAAAGGCAATTTTTTTTTAAAATAAGAAATGTTATGTTCTTGGGGAAAAAAAGAAACCACCCAACCACCAAAAAATGTCCCCTTGTTTCTTTCTGAGCAGTTCTTCAATACTTGAGCTGGAGTGGTTTATAATGCATAAAGTCATTTGTGTTTTACATTCAGCAATCTTTGGGCTTTTGCCTGCAGTTGTGTAAAGTTTTGGCAAAAACAAACAAGCAACAATTATTTCAGTTTTTGATTCACAGTTTGGTGTCAGCAAGGAACTGAGAGCTGGAAGATAGAAAGAAATTATTTCTCATCATTTTGGAAGTTTACACATCATTTGATTGTTGTCTGAATCAACTCCATGAAAGCTTTTATTGCTATTATTGTCCTGGCCTCCTTCAGTGGAACAGGCATATTCCCTATGAAATGAGGAATTTGCAAATTAGGGACAAAAGAAAGACTGGCATCCCAGGTTCTTTTATACACCAAGTTGCACTTTGCAACTTTAGTTTTTTCTGTGTTGGTTTCTATTCATTGTTTTGCGTTTGAGGAGGGGCGGGATCACAACAAAAGCCCGATTAGCTCCATTGAGGTCTGTGCTTTGCGCTGCTTTGACTTTTCTTTTCCCCCCAAAAAAATCAGCTGGCCTGCTGCAAGGCACGCGCTTGCAGACTCACAAACTCCAAGCAAAACCCTGACTTGGAGGTGAAAACCCCTCGTGTCCTGCAGAAGCAACGGAGCGTTTTATTGCGAGGCGCAGCAGCGATTTTTGAGGGGCCGGGGCTGCTCTTGCTGGCAGCTCCCAGGGCAGATTTGCGTCTCCACCGAGCTTTGTGCAACAGCCGCCAAGTTTCATGTCCCCAGCGAACCTGAAATACGCGTCGTTTTCTGTTTTACACGGCTCCCAAAGGCAGAGGGAGGAATCAAACCCTATCCTGAGTGGGGCCCTTGTCCCAGTGAAGGACGATCTGGCATGGAGGTGCTAATGTGCCTAATAAAACCATCGCGGTGGGAAAGCCTCGGGGAGTCTCTTTTCCGATGGAGCCCATCTAAATATCAATCCTCCACGGTCACACACACGCTTAGGCTGTATAAAGTAGCAGAGAAAAGGATCTTTGCATTGGCTTCACTTCCCAAATGAATATTCTCCACGTCTGACGCGGGGGTGGCTCAGGAGCCGCTGGGAGCATCACCAGCTGCCCAAGGGAGGCAGTGCTGGAGCTAGAGGAGAGCACAGTGACACGCAAAGCAACCACCAAGTACTTCAGAATCTGATATGGAGCCAAATTTCCTTGAGAGATGGGGCTGGCAAACCTGGGAGACAAGATCCTCTGACCTGGCAGGTGTTTGCCATCCCCAGAGGATGCTGCAAAGAGAAGCCCCCAATGGCCAAGTGGCACTGCAAACCCTTCCTCTGCTTCCAAGGAGATAAAACAAGTCTGCAGACAGTGTAAGTTTAAGCTGATTTAGATACAGCTGGTGTGCTGGGAGCTGAGGGTAATTTATTTCTCTTGGCTGATGACCTGCTCCCTTTGAGGGCTGTGTTTTCCAAGCACTCTCTGCTTGGCCGCAACATTTGTACCTCTGGCAGTTATTGTTATTTTAATATTAGGTTAAGAGCTAATGTATTAGGCTAATTTATTAAGCTGGTAGACTCTTTAGCCAGCCTATTCTGGTGACACATGAAGGAGGTTTTATAGATAGGCTGTTTAAACCCAGCTCAGCCCCAGTCTGGCATTTAACTGTGGCTTGCAGAATATAATGGCTGAATGCATTTCGCTTATGCCCACAATAACTCTCTTTGACTGCAAAAGAAGTTCCAATAAACATGTCATTCAAATGTGAATGTATTTCAGTAAAAATTAGTGAAGCTGATGCTATGAATAACCTGCAGAGCTGTAGTGCAGTTTCAATTGCTCTCCCATCAGACAGGACCGAGATGATTAACACCAGATCAGCCTTGATATTTATATTGCTCGGATCATGGTGTGTCATAAGCAAATGCAAAATTGCATACTGTATCAGAACAGCAGGGACGGGAAGAGCCACGTAATGAGCTGGTTTTATAGTGAGAGACAAATGGGCTTGTAACACAACCCTGGAAACAAGGGAGTGCTTCCAACAGGGGCGAGGGAGCAGGACAGAGGTGTGTGAAAGCAGCGCTGAGAATCATTTCGGGTTTACATCAAGTCATTTATATAAACAGAGGTGTCGGGTGTTTTCTTTTCTCGCATGACATAGCATGCATTTGAACGAAGATCCGTACAACTCGGGCAGAGCATTTTATTAAGTCAATTATTTTTGTTTCTTTCTGCTAAAACAATCCCCTGCCAGTTTTTTCTATTATCCTCTCTGCATCCTCCCCTATTTTATCAATAAGGGGGTTCCCTCCTGTGAGTCGACCCCTCCAACCAGTGAGTCCCTCCCCCACCTGTGGCCCCTTTCCACCGAGCACTGTTTTGTAAGATCTCTTGTCACCAGGACTCTGTGAAGACTTCAGCATCTAATGGGAAACATGTGTCTTTCCCTGGCGCTTGCAATCTTACCCCGAGGAGCTCCAGCGAGGGCTGAAATGGGAGTGCTCTCTGTGGAGCCGGGGAGCTGACGGGGGGAAAAGGTTTGGAGCCAGAGGCAGCAACTTGGGTGTTTTTTGTTTGCTCCCAAAAGTGCAGGATCTCACACAGCAACGACAACGGCAAACGGTGGTTTCTGCTGCTGAGGTGGGGGGATGTTGGGCAACAGAACTCATGACAAGCAGCCCAGACTAAAGGGAGCTAGGGGGAAATAAATGGCTTTTTTAGAGGATGGCAGAAGCAAAATGATGGGAAAACAACCCCCAGGCTGGAGGCTCAGGCCGCCAGAGTTTTGCACATTTTCCTGAGCAAGAGAAAAACAGAGGAAAAGCTGAAGAAGATGCAGAGAAGTTGGGAAATCGCTGGGGTTATTGACTTATTTATTGTGAATAGTCACCACCAAAAAGAAAAGTAGTCATCATGATACTGCATGAATAATATATCATATACATAATATATGGGGTAACAGGCTTCATTCCTCATTGTTATTCCTTCTGGGTGATTTAATCTGTAGTCTTCAGGACAAAGTTGATGCTGCAAGGAAAGAGGTGCACTGCACAAGGATGCCAGGCATAGTGTGGGTGAGATTTACTCAGGTGATAAAGCCCACTCATCAGCTCATCCTCCTCCTTACATTTTTCTGGGGTACCAGCCAGAAGTACAGTCCAGAGCAATGAAGAGTTAGAGCAACGAGGGCCCAGACTCAATTGTCATATCTAAAATCTGAGTGTGACTTGGCCTCATCTGGGATTAAGCACTGGAATAACAAAGTATGATCTGGCTGGTGTCTGACAGCCAGTGCTTCTGGGTTTCCAACAGCCAACTTCGTTCTGAGAAAAAAAAACCCCAAACCATAAAAAATACCAGGCTAAGACTGAGGCACGTTGTTGTTTCCTTATGAGTTCACTTGCAAAGGTCACTGCTCCTCTTCCCCCACCCCAGTCCCTCTCTCTTTCTGCAAGTCTTTTGTTTATGCAGGACTTCAGGAATTAAAACCTCATTTCAGGGGTTATGAGGAGACCACAGCAGCGATACATTGCACTGATTATCAGCAGCAGGCGAGCTTTTCCCCAGCAGCTCTTCAGCTGCAGTAGTGTGCAGGTTCTGTATGGCTTACCCTGATTTTTCCTGCCTGTAAATTTTTCTTTTGAGCTAACAGGGACTCCGCTGCACTAGTGGAACAGACTTATCATGATAAATTACATGGGATTATATTGTTACAGGGAATTGCCATCACCTCAGCAGTAATAGAAAGGGGGAAAAAAAAAAAAAAAGTAGATAAAGAACAGCAAGATAGCTGGGAGTGCAGTGAGAAGAGAAATGGTCCTGGTGGGGAAGCAGATAGATGTCTTCCTCAGGTGAAAAGATTCATTTATGGACAGAGCGCTCTGGGACATTTTTGGATGAAAGAGCCAAACTATAGGAAAGTCATTGTCTTTATGAAAAAAAGTGGAGATTTAGAGGTTTCTAGGGGCTTAAGTTTTCAGTATCTGGAGTTCATATTTTGGTGCAATGATGGGAACACCATTTCAGAAGTGAACAGCAGTTTTCAGTGGCCTAATTTCTGGGTAGATAGTGGAAGAAACCTTGGAAAACACTGGATTTCCCAGAAGAAGCTGTTACCTCCCCTGGGAAAACCAGACTTCTTGCAGCAGGACCCCTGGAAACCAAGGGAACCCCAAATCATTCAGTGCTTTTGCAATGGACACATCATTGATTAAAGGCCTGGCAGAAATATTATCTTTCCTGGCCTCTTGCATAACAGAGGCTGGATAATTAAATTGTATAATCTTTACATCAAGCCTGTAATTCCCTGATTGCGTTAGAGTATGTCTTTAAAAAAAGCCCCAACCTAAACTCCCCCAGAAGCGTCTTGCCTCCCTGAACAGTCTTTACAGTCACCCAGTAGAAAGGGTCATGACTAGAAATACTTTTAACAATTTCACCTCCCACTTGCACTGATCTTATCTGGGTTGAGTCTCCAGCCCTGGTATCATTTCTAAAGTCTCAGTGGAAGGCTGACTTGCCATCAGAGCAACCCTTTTCCTGCTGTGGACACCATCCAGCTGTGATGGAGCCACCTCTTGCCCTCCTGCCTGGAGAGCTCAGTGTGTCGAACTTCTGAGATGCTCATCCCAGCCAGGCCTGCCTTCCTGAGCCCTCAATACTCCACTGATGTCCTCTCCAAAGTCTGGCCTCCACACCAAACTGGAGCCAGGCACATTCCCAGCGGTGCCACGCACAGTAGCAGCAACACTCACCCACTTGTAACACCAACCTCTGCCTCTCTATTATTTGGCTATATCATTATGTTGATGTAATAAATATGCAGAGGAGCTCCAGGCACTGGCTGTTTCCTTTGTTTGTAACGCTGTACCACATTCTCCCAACTGGATATTATGTTATGATTATATACATGCCAGAGGAATAGTTCCTGATGTCTGTGCAGCTTTTACACTGCATCTCTGCCTCCCTCTCCTTCCCTTTGCGCTTCCCATCCCACATTCACACGCTCCCATTACATGGCTAGCCTATATTTTACTCCCTCTGTTCTTGCTGCAGCCCTCCTTGGTAAGGGAAGTCATGATTATATGTTATGGCCAAGTGACTTAAATCACAGGAAAAAAAAATGAACACACAGTAGCGTTGCCTTGAGGTCAAAATGAAGTGCCAAACCTTTGCATGACCATCAGGACGTGCCCTCCATCTGGGCAAACTCCAACCCCCCCCCAGGCTAGCCCGAGGTGAACTGGGTGGAGGGCAAAATCTTACACACGAGCTGCAAACTTCAGGCACTGGGAAGACTCCTGACTATTTCCAGCAGTGGGAAAATGTATGAGGAGGGAAGTCATATTTACATAAGTCAAGGAAAACACTGTTTCCTTCTTCGGCAGGAAACAGAAGTTATTCTCAGTGCTTCGGCAAAAGAACAAGAAATGAAATAAAGTGCTGGCAGCCTAAACTTGTTTTATTCCTGCGGTTTTACAATCTCTGAGTCAAAATAAACACATTTTCAATCTCAGGAGAATTATTAGGATAATAACGGCAGGGTGGGGGGGATGTTATTTACAGGCTCCAATGGAATCGCTCAATGAATCATATGAAGTGTAGCTACAGATTTAGGGCAAGAAAATTCACATTTATGCAACTGTCTGGTCTGATTCTTCTGTTACCAGGCACGCCGATGCAGCAATTCAAGATTGGGCAAACCTTTGGGTGCTCCCAGCAGGAGTCTTGCCTGAGAGAAGGGTAATGATGGATATTACAACACCCAATTTCTTTCAGTTAGGAGTTTCAATGGGTTTTAATGGTGCTCTCCCTCCTCAAGCCTGGGGTGGCCTCTCATGGGTGGGTGCAAAAGCAAAGTTCCTGGTGATGGCTGCCATCCCAGGCAGAAGATGGTGTTAATTTATGTTGCCTTGTGATATCCAGAGATTAAACACAAATTAGGAAATTGAATCCTCACACTTGATGTACCTACATCTCAACTATTAAAAAATAACCCATTTGGGTATTTTTTTTCCCTCAGGACAAGAAACCAACAGTCCACAAGGTCCTTCACCTTCTCTTCTGACTGGAGCAGTTGTGTTTGCCTATGACATGACAAGGACATCCCTACGGGCAGCACTTTTGCATCTCTTCCAGCTTGTGATTTTCCTGTGAAATTCAATGGCATTGCAAAAGCAATTCTTTTTGGGTTGAATTCCTGTCTACCACTATGTATTGCCTACATGCCCAAACCACTCAGTGTAAATGAATGGAAAGGTTAAGAGTATATCTAATATACACACAGAGAGTATATAACGCATAATATTGTCTGCCTGCAGCCAGAAGGAGCTGGTAGGTACAAGGGCAACCAAATGTAACTACAAGAAATAGGTACAAGAGGCAATTACAAAGGAAACTACAAGAGGTAGCTACAAGGGTTGAGTACCAGAAGCAGGTACAAGGCTCTTGACCCTGGGAGCATGAAGGGCACAGGAAGAAAAGCTGGTGTGTGGATACCAGGATGGGAATGATGCAATCACAGCAAGTCCTGCAGCCTTTTGCAAAACTCTCACCTTTCACTGGAATCCTGGGAGACAAAAGCAGATAACAGCTAAGTGAGAAAATCTTGAATTGCTTACTCCTTTCAAACCCAGAGGAACAGCTTGCCCTGCACAAAGCAATTCCTAGGCTTAGGCTGCTGTTTAAAGGGTAGAGGTTAAACTCAGATGCAAGCCTGTAATTTTTATAAACAAGGCTCATGTTTCCCTTCTGGCAATATATGTATGGAAACCCACGTAGGCATGAAGTCTAAGACATGCATGCGAAGACCATTGAAGCCTCATTATCTTTGCTTTTGTTCTGCTTTCCTGGTGCTTTTTTAATCCCTGCACGGGCACTGCCTTGGGATCCGACTCCCTTTTCCAGGACAGGATTTTCACAGGGCTGAAGGGCTCTTTGTTCTCCTCCACTGCCCATCGGCGTTGTTTGTTGTGCAGTCCCTGGGGTGTGCTTCTGCTCTTCCAGAGGGCCAGCACAGGAGAGGAAGAGGCAGAGGATGTAAACTCCCATGTTTGAACACAAAGAAAGAGAAAGAAGACCTGTTTACTCTTCTGCTAAATGCTCCCCAGTTGATAGAGAGATTCCCAAGGGTTCAGCAGTAAAACACTAAGAAAAGGGATAGGGGAGAGGGTAATGTAAGTTCATGGGGTGCTGTGGTGCTGAGTTCCTCTCCTCTAAGCAACACAATGGCCGTGTTTGTAGACCTTTCTGCCTCTATCACCATCTCAGTGTATTCTTCAGATTTGTGTGGGAGTTGCTTATGGGACTTCCAGGTATAAAACCTATTGGCTCCAGTGAAGCTGCTTCACATACCATGGCAAAGAAAGTAAATACTTCAGTGCCAGGGGTGGCTGGGAGAGTGCCATGGCCATTCCCAGGCATTTAGGGCTGGAAGGGACCACCTATGTAATGGGGCTTAGTCACCAGCTCCTCACAAACACCTTCCACAAGCCGGTCAAGCACCGACTACTCAGTTATTTCCCGGTTAGTGCTGCAGCTGCTGCCTCTCACTTACTGAAAGCTTGGCTTAAATATTGGAGTAACTCAGTTTGCCTCAATGTTTTTTTAAACTGAGCCATTTTGAGGAGCACCCAGAGTCCACCATGCACGTGCCATTGCATTTCCCATTTTTTAAAAGAAAACTAGTAAAAAAAGGTAGCTGAGATGCATTGTTAACTTATTGCACTGTTTTCCAAAAATGCTGGTTGGCTGGTTTTATTTTTCTGGTGTTTTTTTTTTTTTTTTTCCTTGCACTCCTTAGAGCAAATATATGGCAAGGATTTTGTGTTCAGTTGTCCACCACTGGGAGGAAAGTCATCAATCATTTCACAGCCCTCCTCTCCATGCCTTACAGCCCTGGTGGTCCACAGCTGAAGCATGAGGACCATTGGGCTGGTGGTTGCTGCAACCAGCCAAGGGCTCTTGTGCTCGTCCCAGCAGGTTGTCATGAATGATTGAATCATTAAAGTGAGTAATTTGTTGTAATACAAGAACGGCTTAAACACCTTCTGCATCTTCACAATGGTGTTGCTCCACCATCCCCCTTGCCCAAATTACACAGCCCAAGGTGTGAGTCAGATGTTGGAGGTGATCTGGGCTAGAAACAATATTTTGGGAGGATAAAGAATTAATTTCAGTGGGGTTAAGTTCTCCACAGCCCAATCTACAGTCCTGAAGGACTGGCAAGCATTAGGCATCAGGAAATGGCAGGAAGGAATTTCTTACTTTGTTTCTGTTTGCAAGCAGGGCCACTACCATGAAACCATACTCAAAATCAGGTGTTTCAGAGGCACATTGTGAGGTTGACACTGTTGCAGGATTGAGCTTGAGGTGCTTTCCAGTGTGGCAGCCCTGCCCCAGTGTGGTCCTGGGGTAACAGTGATGGGACCTGGGGATTCTCATAACTCAGGGAAACTGGAGGTTACCTTGCATTTATTGTGGATTAAGAAGAGGACACAAACAATTACTGCAGAGCAGCCACCACTCAGGCAGTGTTGCTCCTGCCTGGTGGGAACCTGCTGAAGAGGCCATACCCATGGAAAGAGTGGACGGTGGTTATCTCAAGGTCACGTGTGCAGGAAACAACCAGGACAGCATGAAAATTGTGTGAATGGGAGCTGCTGGTGGGGCTATCAGAGCTTTCCAGGTCAGGCAGGACACACAGGGAATCACCCCACCCCAGAAAAAAGCAGGAAGAAGAGAAGATGGTGCCAAAAATCCTGGAGAGAGGGTTCAAAATCTGGTCAGATCAACCCACCCTTGTCAACAGAGAGAGACGCAAGCTGCAGCAATGCCCATCTGGAACTTACCTTTGCAGGATGTCCCTGCCTTGTAGAACCTGCTCTGCTGAGGCTGGAATTGAAAAATCATTTGGTGTCTTTTTGCTTGCTATTCATATATTCCTTCATCTGAGAGCATCATGGTCCAGGAGCTCACAAGAAAGTAACAACAGCAACTGCAATGAAAACACCACCAGCCTCTGGACGTTTTTGAGGGTGAAAACAAATGATTATGTAGATGCAGAGCCATAAAATCAACAGCAGTTTTCCAACAAAAGCCAGAGGACAATGACTTTGTTGGAGCCACAGCCATCAGGAGTGTCTTTAAGGGTTAAAGTAGCATGCTGACTGAAACCTTAATGTTTTTACAGTACACGGACTTGTAACATACAATACAGGACAATTCGTTCTATTGATGTCTAAAAATTCTTAATGGAGAAACAGGCTGTTAAAATACAGGATACTTTATAGGTTAGCTCTTCTCCATACTTCATCCTCAGGTATTTGCCAAGTTAGCAGAGGATCAAACTTCAAGTCACACTTAGGCTTCTTTAGAGCAGTTTTTCCACTAAAAGCTTAGCTCAAAGACATACATATTAATGAAAAAAAGAGCCATTCATTCTTGTCACACATTTTGTCCTCAGAACAGTTGCAAATCCTGCATACAATTTTTTCTAATTGAAGGGAAATAAAACATCTTTTATATAGTCAGACAATTGTCCAGTCTTTCCCAAGAACGGAAAAGTGCCCTAAAAATGGAAAGCAGGTGGGGTTTCTCCACAGCTAGTTTCTTCTTCTGTATGAGAACAGATAGGCTACATCCCTGTTTTCTGTTTAAAAAAATAAAAGCCATAATCAGAAAAGAGTCCTGTGTGCTGGAGCTCTTGTTGGAAGTGGTTTTGGTGCCTGTAGTTGCTGCTTGTGCCTACAGTTTATTCTAACCAGATGGACAAAACTTTCCTACTGTACTACAGCAACCTTGGCATTCCACCTTTCCTTTCCATTTCTGCTAACCTGGGAACTTCTGGAGATTTCTTTGATCTTGCTGTTGGCTTGGGATTGTCACAGCTGAAGAAGAAAACAGAGGATTTCTTAGAGATGTTGATGGGCATGGGGAAGAAGAAGCAGAGCTTTTTCTTTGCTTACAAGACACATGACAAATGCAGAATAGAAGAGGAGAAGGGAATGCTCAACAAAACAATCCTTGCTTCAGGGCTGGGGGTCTAAAGCTCACTGGTATTTCACTGAGGATTTGCTTCATTTCATCTAAATATCTTCATTAGCTCAGAAGCCTCCTTGGTAGAAACAGAGCTGGCAAAACTGGATCACTCTGGCAAGTACTTTTTTTCATGTCCAGGTGGATCCCACAAAGCACACAGTGACACCATTATTTCAGACGTGGGTTATCAGCAAAGCACACAAAAATGCAGGGTTAGAGCAGCAACTTCAAGAATAAAAGTTGCTGATAAACCTGGAAACACTCTCAGACCTCCTGTAGCACAGGAACAGCCAGGAACAGTTAAGGAGTGCCAAAGGAAAACCCTTGACCTAAACAACTGCATACTTCAGAGGCATTTAAAACAAAATCTTAGGCTGAACTCAGAGGCATGACAACGGGATAGAAAATGTAGATGATATTAATGAGGCACAAAACGGGGTCAAATTTGGGGTCAAATTTTGGGACATTCCTGGCTTTTCTGGATATTTTTTTTTCTCTCTCTCTCTCTTTTTTTTTTTTTTTTTTTTTTAAAGTGCTCTATCTCATTGAGAAGAACTCGGTGGACACCTCCAGCTTGTTTTCCACTCAGCAGCGTAGTCTGATCCACCCTTATGTACTGTGTCAGCTAATGGAGCGACAAAGGCAGATGAGATGGTTCCATTTTGTTGGTTTTCCTCCCACCTTTCTTCTTCACCGCCTGTCACTGATTCCCTTTCCTCCTCCTCCCCTCCCCCCCCCCTCCTCTATTAAAACAAAACATCTGCCACAGTTTTGAGATGCTTTGGGCTTTTTCAGGCTATTCCTAGCAAAGACAGGGCTGGGCAGGGAGGGAAGCTGAGCAAGATCCACAGCAGGTGATGGGATTTAATTCCCCCGTTGCTGCAATCAGCGCCACGGTCATAGAACCATCTACAGGAGGCATCAGTAATGATTTCCAAACCAAAAAGTGAGCCCTGGCAGGCTGGACTGGGGCTTGGCCCCATCCATCAGACCTCTGCAGAGCTCAGCTGGTGACTAGTCGCTGCGTCACTCCTTTCTGATTAAGTTCCCGTTAAGTTTAAAATAATAATACATCCTTAGTGGAATAAGAAATTCTGGGAGAAGAAAGAAAAATGTCTTTCTGGGGTTTTTTTGGCCAGCAGCGAACCAGGAGCCAGCCCTGAAGAAGCATATGGGAAAAATGGCTTGAGGACCATGCTTTCCTTCTGTTAAAGCACAGAGCTTATCCTTGCATTTTCTATGACCACAAAATCCATATTCACCGGTGAACTAAGATTCTTTAGACAATTATGACAAGGAAAAATGCTGGACAATGTATGTAAATTATTAGGTGTGAACTATGAGGTACAGAAGCGCCCAAGTCTTTCAGCAGACAATTCCTCAAAGGGGTTGATCAGAACAACCTGCACATTTCTGTTCAAGATATTTGGTCTGACATTTTCTTCTCCCAGCTCTCCGACCCTTTTTTTCATTATCTGTCTGCTGGCTGTCCTGTACAGGAGCCAGGCAGATGGAGTAGAGAGGCCAGCAGGTATTTTGGCATCCCCAGTCAGAGCAGCCCTGAAGTAAAAGATAAAAATAGGTCCATGCCACTGGGCCCCAGGCCAGGGAGGTCCCACCACCTTTTCCTTTACTCAAGGGCCAGTGGCTACTACAGCAGCAATATTGATAATTATACTAATAGTTCATCTTCTCAGCTTATGTTTCTTTCCCTTAGTTCTTGCACTCCTACTGGTGAGGGAATACTTTGAGTCTAGTCCAATGATTATATATCACTTATTTTAGCAGTGAAATGGAATAAACAATCCTAGAAACTTTCATTAGTGGATCAAAATGAAACTTTTGGCTAAATGTGAGATAATTTTTCCCTTCATTTGGGAGCCATATAATCTTTTTGGATGGCCTTGTCCTTTGGTTTGAGTTAACTTTTGAAACCAAACCACTATGAAAAGCAGATCTAAAACAGGTGAACATTCAGAAAACAACAAAATGAAACATTTCAATATTTTCGTGCTCAGTCTTTGCATTTTACAAACACTGATAGAAAAGTAGAAATGTTTTCCAGAGCCAGGACTCTTTCCACAGAAATTATTTGCCATATTTGAATCTCTTCCCAAAGCTGTAGCTGAGGCACTTGGGTCAGCCCTATTTCCCTCCATGGACCAACACTCCATGCAGAACCCTCCTGAATTTTAAGTAGTGAGTAGCCATGTGCTGTATATTTTGGCCCTGGGGAAAGTGGAGGAGCTGCTGAAATTATGGAGGTCATATTAATAGTATGAAGATGCTCAGCTAACAATACCAGGCTACCTGATGCTTGGGTCCAGTGTGTAAATAGGCAGTGGAAGTGCTTTTTCTTGTGATTGCTCGTATGACTTCCCTTCTCAGAGTTAATTCATAGGTTACCTGTGAAAAGATTTAAAAAAAAAAAAACAACCAACCAAAAAAACCCAAAAAAACCCCCCAACAAACACTTGTAAGCATCACAGCCTCATTTCTGCTGCCCAGAGACATGTCACTGATCATCTGCTGTTTCCAATGTATGTTTCCTCCATCTCGAACACTAATAGCTCCCATGATGATTTGACTGAGATTATTATAGAATTAGAGAGTAAAAGAGAGCTCCTCAAAGTCCTGGGAAACTCTACCTGGCATGCACAGAGGGGCTGATAACACCACCCTTTGCAGGCAGGCAGGGGGTAGAAGGAGCTGAACTATTAATCTTCTGTAATCTTGCTGGAATTAACTGACAGTGATGGAGTACTTTGTAATGGACTTCCTGAATCCTCATACAAACGGAGGAAGTGACCACCCTTGACCAGATTTCTGCTCATGTTGCCTGTTTCCCTGCCTGCATCACACATTTTCCCTTTTGCAATCAGCTCCGACCCCACTTTAACAAGGCCAATGAGTTAATGCTCAGCCAGCCTGTGAGAATGGCTGTCTGGAGGGGCCAGGGGGCTTCCTGGGGAGTGGTTTGCAGGGTATCATCAAAATCAAATCATCTGAAACCCTCAGAGCAGAACGGCCTCCTATGTACCAGGAAGGCAGCTCTGTCTTGGACAGCCTCAAAACTCTGTCGCCTAAGGAAATCTGTCCAGTTGTATCCCAAAACACTGGGCTTTACTGGGCACACCAAGACATGCTGTCCTTGAGCTGTCCCTGTGATATGGAGGATGTCTGGCACTCCTGCTGCCTTTGGTCCCTCCTCAGCAGCAAAGAAATGTTGTTCAACAGAGCCAGCAGCGCAGGAGACTCTGGAGCCTTTCAAGCCTTGCATCCTTCAGGCTGTGCTGGGGAGAGGATGGATTTATTTTTGGAAAGGATCAGTTGAGCTCTATTGTTCTGGCACATCCATGTTACAAAACCATGCTGGGGACCCATGACGAGCTTGCATAACCCTCCAGCAGCACTGGTGTTGAAAAGGGAGCCTGACCTTCCCTTTGAGGAGCAGCGTTGCATTGCCAGCTGGGAGCTCTGGCAGACAAGCCCTGGCAAAGTTTATGAACTCCCTGTTTCCCACCCAACTAGCTGGCCATGAACGTGCCCCGAAGGCTCGCGTTGAGGAGTCAGCGTGAAACAAAAAAGAGACCACAGATTACGGCCCGTGGGAACTTCAAACCACGCCAAAGGGAAGAGCCAGTGGATGCTACATCCATAGAAGGGCATATTCAGGGGCCATTCCCAGCATCCCAACCTTGGTTCCGGGCACTGGCTTTGGAGATGGAGTCAGTCTGGCAGTCTGTGTGGGTTCTGCCTCTGGCATCAGGGCTGGCAGGAGCAGGGAACTGCAGGAGAAATGGAGCTCAGAGGAATCCATCCCTTTGCTCCTCTGGCCCTGGCGAGTCTTGCAAAAAAAAAACAAACACAAAGACCTGGGCTGCAGAGAGGGACCAGAGGTGATCTCAGGATGTCAAGCATCATAGCAAGATGTCTAACCTGCCAGCCCAGCCCTCATTAATAGCACCTATGAGAACAGCAGCTGGCCCATCACATCAGGTGTGCACTTTGGCTTTTTTGTCTTTTCCCACATCAAACTCCCAGGCACTCTGAGCAGCAGTTCAAAAGGGGTACACCCCATGACAGCAGCTCTGGATTTGGCCACTTGGCCCTGACATGTTTTCAAACAAAAACACATTATCAGTGGTCTTTCATCCCCCTCCTGTATCCTGGAGCCCATCACTCAGCAAAGAGCCACCTCTGATCTTCACAAATGTGGATTCACTCTTGCTGCAGGCAACATTCCGAATCAGGCACTTGGGCTTGTGTTACCTGATAGGCCTTTGCTATCTTTCCTCTTTTTTCATCTTCTTTTGCTCTTCTCTCAGGTGGTTAAACCCTCACTCACTGCCTGAATCAGGAAGGCCTAAAGACTCAATAAGGAGTTCAGGCTACATCCAATGTTTCTTTTTTGTCACTTACTTGTCTAAATAATGCAGAAAAAGCTCCGGCATTGAAATGCAGGCGCTCCATGAAAGGTGTAGAACAAGAGAGGTGCGAATGGAAACCTTGCTGGCATTAGGGGTTGTTTTTCTAAACATTCCCCATCAGTAAGCACACAGTCTCCCAGCACTGCACAGTCCCACCGAGGTCTTTAAATTGTATTTCTAGGATTTCTCTAAAACAAGGGCCTCAAGCTTTTAAATACAAAGGGAGCTGGGGAATGGTTTCTTTAGCAAGAGATTTGAGCAATCAGTGCTTTTTGTCTCTCCCTCTTTATTTTTTTTATTTTTTATTTTTATGGACATCTGCTGGGGTTTGTATTTTTTTGAGTCATGGGGGTGAAGGGGATGGAGGGGGGAAGAGAGGTTTGCAGACAGGGTGAGCACAACATACACTGGAAAAAATCCCGGATGCTATAAATGGGAGCCCCCTAACAGTGCAGCTCATCTGAAGCAAAATGAAAATATCAGGCATCCAAGAAACATATGTGCAGATGGCTTTGAGCCCAGTCTCCTTACTAGGGCTCTGCATTAAATAAAATGCACCGGGTCATGTTGCTATAGATATAAGAGATTACTAGGTGCAATGTGCACTTCGCTGTGAAACTGCTGGGTTTTAAACAATTGGAAATACAGTCCTTATTTATGGATCAAGCAAATGGCTTCAGTCAAGCAGAGCAGTCCTTTTTTTGTTGTTGGTTTTTTATTTTTTATTTTTTTTTTGTTAGGGCTGGGGTCAGGAGGCCCAAACTCTGTCAGATTGTGCTGCAGTCACTGCTCAGGAGGAGGGCCGTCTCACCATTGACGTGAGAAGCAGCATCCAGGAGGGCTATTGACTATGACCTGTATTTTTGAAGGATGATATGAATCAATCCAGAGCCTTGGCAAGACCCCGCTGTTGGGGCTTTTGCTTTCAGCCAATGTCAATTATGTCATTACTGAGCCTGCAGAAGCTATTACTAATGTTACTTTTACAGTTCACTGCCGACCAGAGAAAAGAGTTTTTCACACTGTTGTCGTTTTGTTGGAGCAAGACTATACGAATCACAGATGGCTTCCTTGCCAGATGTAGCCTCGCAGGACAGCAGTTTGGGGTTTACAAGAGCTTTAATGAAAACCTGGCATTTTACCAACTTTTGGCAAATACTCTTGGGCTGTCAACTCACGCAAGCAAGTCAAGATCCTAAAATTGTCTAATGACTTGTTCTCACTGAACGAGGAGGTGAAAAGTTTTACCTGAGAAACAAAACCCAAATGAGTACACCAATACTCAATCACTCTGGGTCTGAGATCATGATCGCTGAGGTTATTGAAAGCTCTCACTGCACTCTGGATCTGTTCCCAAGTCCTTACTATTGCACTTGAGGGCTACAATGTATTTCTGCTGACACAGAACACTGATGATGAGCCGGGGAGAGAAGTGACATCCAGGTGTGTTGAAAATCACATCATCCCTATTTTGATGTCTACTGCTCTCTTTTTTCAGTTATGACTTTGCTGCTTTGCCCTGGCTGAGGGTTCATTTGCTGACCTTTCTGCTTGATTTGTTTCTTCCTCGATGACATGAGCACTTCATTAAAATTGTGCTAAAAGAAATGTTCAGGTGTGTGCCTTCAGATGCCAAATGACACAGAAATAGCCAACATCTCCAGATGCAAGCTGGAAACCCTTTGCATTATTTGAGATTTCAGGTGTATTATTTCCTTTTCTCTATTACTGGAAGTGTGTGCTTAGTGAGACTTGACATAGCATAGTGTCCTTATAAGCATAGTTTTTCTTAGTTTATCAGTCTCCCCGTTTTCCATTCCCACCCACCTGGACCAATATTCATCCTGGTCTCAACAGTCAGTTGCAGTGATTTGGATAAGAGATGAGTTCCTAGGTCCCAGTAGCCTCACAGTGCTGTCTTGTGGGTACAGTGTGTGCACCAGTGGGGTTGGAGCTCAACGGTGCCTGTACATACAAAAATTGCATGAGCCATTCAAGAAATCATCAAAGGCAAACAAACCATGAAACATTATTCACATCTCAAGGCAATCAGCCTGTCTCATCTGTGGGCCTTTAGCAGTCTCCCAGAACCAACTACCTTTGCTTCAGATGGCTTGCCTGTCTTTAAGTATCTTTATCTCAAGCTTAACTTGAATGGTAGATTTTTTTTTTCACCACTGGTGCACAAACCAGATGACTGAATTCTCTGGAGGAAGAAGGAAGTAGCGCTTTACATCCAGGTGGCAAAGGAATTAATAAAGTGGCTGGAGAAATGTAATCACAAAGATGTCATCTTTTTTCCACTGACTGAGGTTTGGATGCAAACCTGATACCTAACTCTCCTTAGAGTTCCTGTGGATTCATCTACTTCAGAATCACCCTTAAACAGAATTATTCTGACTTTTTCTGTGTCAGATGCTCTGAAACTTTACAGAAATGAAGCTCATTTATAAGATGCAGATTAAATCAACAGCCCTGAGACAAAGCAGACCATGCACCTTGGGTCTCCCTCTTATTACTTTGGTGATTGAATAATCGAGTTGCAGATCACAGAATTCTAGAATCATTTGGGTTGGAGGAGACCTTAAAGACCATCCAACCTGGTCTTGGAACACTTACAGGGATGGGACTTCAGGAAAGCTGTAACAAATTGTAAATCTTCCTCCCTCTCCCCTCAAAAAAAGCAGAACTTCAAGTGTCAGGTTTTCTTAAATTAAGTTTTTAATAATCTTCAGTTTTATAGAAGGACTTTGGATAGGATCAGAAAAAATCTAGTAGTTTGTGATAACTAGTCTTTAAAGAGTGCCACGTGTCTTTTCATGATACATTGGCTTGCTGGCCTAGGAGGAATATTGCTAATGAAAGGCTGCAAAGCTGTATAATATTTCCTACTTCATACAACAGAAGAGGCTTAGTATAGCAGTAGCCATAATAGCAATCAACTCTGAAATACGTTCTGCTTGAAATTATCTTTTCTTGGATAGCTCTTTATCTCCCCAGTGAAATCCCAAGCACCACTGATCCCATGATGCATAACACCTCAATCTCTGTTCTGCAAATGCTTCTCTGTAGGTGGTCCAGAGATGTCTGGGAAGGGCTGAACTCACACACAAGAGCTGGGACTCTAGAGAAGTGACCATGAAGCTCAGAGGTGTAGGAGAGGATGATTTAATTCCTTTTCATCCCATAAATTTTTAATATGGGCCCTCAGCTAAGGCAGATTGCATCTTACTATACTCCAGCTACATCTGTCCTCAGTGAAGAGAGACTATTTACAAAAGCATGTAGCGACAGGACATAGGGGAATGTCTTCAAACTGAAAGAAAGCAGATTTAGATTAGATATTAGGAAGAAATTCTTTACTGTGAAGGTAGTGAGGCCCTGGCACAGGTTGCTCAGAGAAGCTGTGGATGTCCTGTCTCTGTCCAAAGCCAAGCTGGGAAGAGCTCTGAGCTCCAGGTCTGGTGAAAGGTGTCCCAGCCCATGACAGAGGGGTTGGAACTAAACGGTCTTTAAGGTCTCTTCCAACCCAGGCCATTCTATTATTCTGTGATTCTATGATGATTCTAAATCTTCAGAGTGTTGTGGACATCAAAGATTTGCAACATGGAGGTGCCAGTGTGCCTTCTTTGACTAAAATGGAAATTACTTAATATGGGTAACTATGGGTAGGTAAGGTGACTTTTATGCCTATGAAAAATTCTGCTTTCTTCCTTCCTTCCATGAAATAGAAATGAATTTATCTCAACCTGACAGAGATGTTGTAAGGACCTAAATCTTATAGAGAGGGAAGCACTTAAATGAGCCAGCAAGGTGGTCATGGTAAATACTGACATTCAAGAGTGCATGATTGGTAATGTTTAATATTCCCTAGTAAAATCATAGCATTATTAATTTTCCTGCCTTATGTACCTCTGGAATGGCAAAAGCAAAAGTAGAAATCTGGCCCAGTGATCCATCATCCAGGGCTTTGAAATAGAGCCAACTTCAGTGAAATTTGAGTGAGCCCTTAGAAACACAAGGAGGGCTAAAGCAACAAGTGCATTTCACTGAGCTATGATATCACCCTCTGCTCCTTGCTGGAGGGGAAGCTGTTTATCGGATGTGTAGGAGAGAAGAAAGAAGCAGAAAAGCACACACATACATTTAAATATTAAAAGCTGCCCCAGGAAAGGACTTAAAATCTGAGGTCATTTCCTTGATGAGCTTAAAACATTATTTGTCATCCACACTGAAACAGGAGAAAAAGGGAAATAAAAGAAGGACAGGAAAGGGCTGTCGCACCCTGGCCATTTGTGGCTTGCAGGGGAAGGTGCTCAGTTATCCCAGCTGGCAGACAGACTGTGAGGGTGCCCCTCTGGTCTGCTCCTGCCTGGCCCTGAGCAACAGGGTGGCAGAATTCGTGGAGGGGAACAGATGAGCCTTGGCAAAGCCCTAATACCGCCTGGGACTGGTTTAATTTCCTTACCATCACAGGCATTTGTCATAACCTCCAGCCAAACAGCCTCAGAGGAATGAACTTTCCTCTCCTCTGACTGATCGAGGCTGTGGGTATTTGCAGGGAAGAATTAAATCCGCTCCAGAGGAGGTGGAAAGAGCAGATCCAACAAACCCCCCACAGGAGACTGCTTAAGCAGCTTTAGCAGTGGTATCTTATTGGGGTTTGGGGTTGATTTATTAGATTCCCCTGCCTGTCAGTGCAAACTGGGTGTGAGAAGGTGTTGTTGTGCGGTGTAAGTGAAAAAGTGCACCGTGTGGGTTTGTTGTGACCCAGGTGCAGCACCCAGCACTTGGCCTTGTTGAATGTCATCCCATTGACCCAGCCTGTGCAGGTCCCTCTGCAGAACCTTCCTGCCCTCCAGCAGATCAACACTCCCACTCAGTCTGGTGTTATCTGCAGGTGCACTGGGGGTGCACTCAATCCCCTCATCCTGATCATTGAAAAAAGGTACTAAACAGGACTGGCCCCAAAACTGATCCCTGGGGGATACCACTGGTGACTGGCCTCCAGCTGGATGTATCTCCATTCACCACCACTCACTGGGCCAGGCCATCCAGTCAGTTTTTCACCCAGCAAAGGGTACACCCATCCTAACCAAGAGCAGCCAGTTTCTCCAGGAGAATGCTGTGGGAAACTCTCAAAAGCACTACTGAAGTCTAGGTAGATAATATCCACAGTCTCCATGATTTGTGGTTTCTTCTGCTTGTGCTGCACTCCCAGTAGGAGCACTGGGCAGACCATGTGATGGCAGAACAGGAGGATGTGAGCAGCATAGGCTACCACAGACATCTGCAGGATGCTTGGCTCCTGTCCTGTTCCACTTATTAGCATGGATGCAGCTGTCCTGGAGATGATAATCATGGAATCAAAGAATGGTTTGGATTGGAAGGGACTTTAAAGCTCATCTCAACTTTTCTGACTTGGTTAAGGACAACTTCCACCAGATCAGGCTGTTCCAAGCCCTCTCCAACCTGGCCTTGGACACCTACAGGGATGGGGCAGCCACAGCTTCTCTGGGCAACCTGTGCCACAGTCTCAGGACTCTCACAGGGAAGATGAAGCCACAGAAAAGGCAGCCTCCTCTGAGCATCCCTCCATCCTCTCTAGAGTGGGGCCCTGCAAACTTCTTGCTTTCATTTGAGCTGCCCCTGAACAACACGATGAGACTTGCTCTGCAATGAGCTTGTGGTCTGCCCAGCAGCACTGAGCTGCCCTTTGGTCTGCAGCTGCTGTTTAGCCTCTGGATTGTGCAGCTCTGTGGTAGTATCATTGGTTCCCTGTTATCAAGGGCTCTGACTCAGACCTCAGCAAAACATTGCCTGTGGGAGCTGTATGATTTTTCCCCCAGCAAATTTGGCTTGAGCCACACCAGTCTCATACAAAATTAGAATGGCTAAGAAAAGACGAGACTGTTAATTATTACATATTAACCTATCAAAAAGGCTGCACTTCCAGCATCTTGTGACTCAGCTGGGGAAAGCTTTGATGTTTCTTTTGATTCTATAAAAGAAAATGCTAATGATGACAATAACTGGTGTTTCTTTTTGCTGAAACCTTTGGATGAAGGGCCAAAAGATGCTGACACAAATCAACGAAGCGGTGTTAGTTCTTGGAGCAGCAGCAAATGCCATCCTTGCCCTTCCTCTGCTGCTGGAGAACCCAACACATGGTGCCACTCAGTAGCACAGCTGAGGGAGTATGCTGGCTGTGCCCTTCGCTAGGAGATGAGGCAGTGTCTTGTCAGCACTGCTCTGAACAAGCACATCACAGCCTGATGTTAGGTGACACAGCATTTTAGTGGGATTTTTTTCGGCAGCCTGAGCATACTCTAAGCAAAAACTGTGCTGAGACGGAAGCACTCAGGCCCTCTGCACTGCTGGTGCTGCACAAATGGAGGGTCCCCTTGCTAAAATACAGCAGAGGTGGATTTGAATGACTCTACAGCCCCTCTGCATCCCCTGGGAATGTCATACAGCCGTTGGTCCTTGCTGGCAAGTAAGCTGGGAGTGAGAAATTTCTGTTTGCCTGACCACTGTGTGCAGCAGATGGGAAAACAGCAGGGAAGTCGTTGTCAGCAAGGCAGCAAGTGGCCTATAGCACATCAGCACCAGGAGGTCCACAGACATTGCTGTAAAGCAATAAATGCTGCCAGTTTAATACCAGCAGTGGGATGAACTGGCAGCACAACACCATAGGGAGGTGAACACTCCCTGGGTACTCCCTGAGCTCATTTCAGTTCATTTCAGCTTCCTCTAAAACACAGGGGGAAAAATAATTCTTTAAAAAATGTTATTAATCAATTTTTGGGCCAGAAGAACCCTCCAGCACAGTCACCTGCATTACATGGACTATCCAGCTTCATTCAGCAGTGTCAGCATCACACTCTTAATTTCTGGTAGAGTAAGGGTCTCTTTTTCATCAAATGTGGAAGAGAATGGCTTCTTCCCTGCTCTAAACAATCCTTGTTAGTGTTAAAAGCAAGAAACGGTGAGGCAAATCTGTTCCCTGCTCCCTCCAAGTGTGCTGATCTCAGTCCAGCCTTCCCAGCCTGATCCTTCCCCTGGCAGAGTGAAAATCAGCAGTGCCCAGCCAGCCTTTTCAGCATAAAGAGATAAGGGTGAAGGGGGAATTTTCCACAGCCCATTTGTGATGGGCTGATGGCATTGCCATAATGAAAACCTGCTGGGCCATCTACCTATGTTCAAAGCCAAATGAAGATTGATTGAGGCAGGTGTGATGGGGTCGTGAAGCCGACTCCTCTCTACGGACCAGAGCATGTTTGTGTGTCCGAAAGATGGACTTTCCTTGCCTACACCTTGCTGTGTCCTCAGTATCCCCAGGAAGGTGTTGGGAGTCACTCAGGGTTCAAGGAATCCTGCATTACATCCCATGCCACTTCTGAAGAACACAAGGACTCAGTTCACCCAAGTCTTGCCCGGCACTGTGGCAAGGTGCTTTGCTGCATGAGCATCCATGGGTGAGCAATACTCCAAAGAAAACAAAGCCCTCTCAGTAGCTTCCACTTAACATTTCCATTTATCTCCCTTTGCATTCTTTTATTACTGACACCACGTTATTATTAATATTTTTTCTTTCTTGGCTACTACTTCTTTTCTTCTGCAAAAGGTCAACGTGCTAAATCAGCCAGCTCTTTCTCCAACAGCCTTTCACTCACAGCAAGTGACATTCACGGCAAAACATCTCAGTCTCTGGCCTGGTGGGTTTGTCAGTCCAGAGGAAGCAATTTTAGCTGCCATCTTAAATTAAGATTTGCAGCCCTGGGAGATGGAAGGTGAGAGCTGTGTGGCTTTCTCCTTCACCCTGAGCACAGAGCCTGGGGGAGCAAACAAGACCTCTGAGAGGCTGATGTCTGCCTCCAGATTTCTCCAGTGCCTCCTCCTTCTCCCTTTTCCCCTTCTCATCAGATATTACACCCTTAGACATGTGCTTTCCTTGACCCCAGAAGACCTTTGGCAAGGCAATACTTTTGCAGGCAAATCTTTTTCCCCATCTATTTTTTTCTGAGACCTGGATGAAAACTCATTTTTAAATTTTAAAAAATTTAAAAATTCATTTTCAATTTCACTCTCCTTTGTTTTTCTACAAGAAGGGCAGTTTCCTTGATTGTTCTTCACTGGACTAGTCTGCTGCAAGACCATGGCTTCCTCAATCCTTTAGGACACCCCAAGGCCATGTCTCTCCTCACTGAGCCCTGTGGTGTTGTACTGTGTCTGAGACCTCACCATGCAACACTGTCCATGCTTTGGTTTGACTTCTCCGTCAATAACCTTGCTAGGCTGGATCTGGGATTTGTCAGGGGAAGGATGTTTTGGACCATTTGTAATTCATCTCTGCTTGACACTTTATGCACTTTGAGAAACCCACATGGCCTCGAGTGGAATTAGATGGCCCTTTAATGGGGGTATGGACAGCAGTGCAATGGGGTCAGGGTGAAAAATGTCAAAAGTCAATTTAAACAATTAAAACAGTTGCTTTGAACCAAAGCAGGACTTGTCTCTGCCACAACACAAGGTTCATCCAGGTTAGGTGTGGCGGAGGACAGAGCACTGCATTCTCCCTCAGCTTATCAGCAGTGAAGATTTTATTCATTCCTCAACCAAACCCTTGGATCCAGTCAGTGCTCCCAGGAGGAGAAATTCTTGAGACTATGTCAAATTTCAGAAAAGCACAATGACAACAGCCTTACTTCCCAGATACTGATATTTCAGATAGGAAGGTACATTTTTCAAGGCAGCAGCCTGGAGTTCAGGTACATTGTCCAGATGATTAACATGTTATTTAGGGAGCAGACAGAAGTAAAGAGTCTGAGAACCCTTCTTCTGTATGCCTGCATTCTAATGTTGCAAAAAAACCTCCTCACAAACCCAACAAAAGTAAGCAAATTTAGCTTGTGTGGACACTGTGTGTTTTCTGACTATCTGAAGAGCATTTAAGGTACATCGTGTGTACAGTGGGAACAATCCAAACAGTCCCTTGTGCCTGCTGAAGGCAAATGCTCATGTTTAGCTGCTTTAAAAACACAGCTTATCAGAGTAACCAGTCCAGCAACAAGCAAAACAACAACGCAAACAAAAATCCCAAAGAAGCTAAATAAAATGAGTTACGTCTGGTTTATCATTACAGATCTGTGAGAGGCAGGATCCAAACTGCTGTAAGGTTTCATACCAGAGACATGAAATCTCCTTCCTTATCTCCTTCCCTTTGTACAACAGAGGTGGCTGATGGGAGAAGGAAATTTATCCCAAATATGAGGGCCCTTCAATTGTACAGACTGAGCAGAGCTGCTCAGCTTTGGGGTGACAGGGGAGAGCCTTGTGCAGGCCACCTGTGTGTGTCCTGAATGGTGCAGGAGGGAGAGTGGCATTTAACATCCACATGCAGCACCAGGGATGGGAAGACCATGGAGTAAGGAGTAAAGAGCCCACTTTACTCCTGGGTTCCAGATGTGATATATAATATATGCACCAGCTCTCAGCACTGTCAGCCTCCAATTCCGAAGTCAAAGGTAGAGACCTCTGAGTGTCCCTTGGGAGATTTTCCTCCTGGAATTCAGTGCCCAGGTCTCAAATGTGTAGCCCCACTATGTATTATACAGAGTATATTTTTCATCACAGGGGTCCCCTTAGTTCCTTCCACCCTTCTCTCCCCTCAGGAAATACAACACAGGGCATGCTTTCGGCATACATTGAAATATATAAATAAACCAACATTTTGCTGGGTCAGCCCTCTGTTGGCAAACTCCTTGTACTTTGTTACTGGAGGCCAAAACTCACTTACAGTGACCATCTTGTCTTGGCAGGACTCATTTGCTTATTCACTCACTCCTCAGTTCTGCTGTTTGGTGCCAAAGCACAACGAGAGTTCCTCAATTGCCCTTGGCTTCCCCTCTGGAAATGAATACTGAGCGGTGGGGACAGTCTATGCCATAGAAAAGGGAAAGGCATAAAAATACTGCTTGTCAGCATCCAAGAAAAGGGAGGAGATACACACTGTCATGTCCTTTCCAGCCATGGTCCACAGGAAGAACTGCAGGAGGTGTTTATATCTCCAACCATCAGCTTCCACATGGGTTTTCTGATGCCCTTACACAGTAATAGAGATATCTTGGCCTGGATGAAGAGAGGCATTTCATGGGACATAGAATATTTACGGCTGGACAAGACCTCTAAGATCATCTATTCCAACCTTCCACCAGCACTGCCATGTCCACCACAAAACCACGTCCCCAAGTGCCACATCTACACTCTTTTTGAACCCTTCCAAGGATGGTGATTCCACCACTTCCTTGGGCAGTCTGTTCCAGTGCCTCACCACCCTACCAGAGAATAAATTTTTCATAATGTCCAGTCTAAACTTTCTCTGGCAGAACTTGAGCCATAACTACTCACAACATTTCCCACACTAGTGCCATTCCTCTCTTTTTGTCAAGAAACTAAATGATCTCATCTCTTTCCCTGCATTTAAAATTGGAATTACATGTCCCAATCCTGACTCTGTATCGAGTATATGGGTTTGATCTTTTTTTCAGTGCTGCATTGTTTCTAAAGTGCAAAGTGTCTGGAAAGAAAGAAGTCACATATGGCTGCCTCTCAGACAAGGACAATGGGTTGTTCATCACTGGACGGATGCTGATGTGGGCACAGCATCCCTAAACATGAGGTGTTTAAGGAGGAAGGTTAAAATTTGGAAAACAGACTGGCAAATTCAGATGCACACCCTCAAAGTAGTCTCACTCTTCAAGGACGGTGGCCTCAAAAAATCATTCTGATCCCAAGCTGGACCCTGGTCTGGAAAGCATCAAAAATGCTGCGTGACATTTCAGAGCCATGTCCAAAACATTAGTATTTTGTAAACAGGAAGTCACATTGTCTGGAGAGGATATTTTTTCCCCCCATCAATAGCTGCATGCAGCCCTTTTACACAACCTCTTTTTTTGCAGTATTTCAGGACTGAAAAGCTCATTTCCCTCTCAAAAGCACATAGGAGAATGCAGCTGCCACCCAGACATCCTTTAAATGGGACCACATGTAAGCCACTTAGTCTCCAAAAATGAAAGCAAAACACAGTGCTGTCATCACTGCACGGCACCGTCAATCAGAGCCGTTCCTAATCTGCTGCACCATGTACGTCTCATACCACGTTCATTATAAGCTTAACCTAATGCCTAATAATACAGGAGATATTATAAATGTTAGAAACTCTGGATTAGTAAGTGAGGGAGAAGTAGAAACAAAAAAGTTCAGATCCAGTCTTTTTTTTTCCCAACCATGAGTGTTGGCGAACATAAATTCTGTGCAACCTCCTGAAAAATGGCATTTTTGTTCATGTTACTCCACTGAATAATGACAGTCAAAGTATTTTACTTGCAAGTTCAGCAAGATGAGCTTTCCAGGACACTCCCCCATGGTGTGGATGGGAGACATCATGGTGGGTCATGCCCAGCGGCTTTCATCTCCTCCCCATTGCTCCAATCACAGGATGCAGGAAAAGCCACAATGGGATGTTCTGAGAGGGCAGATAGTGCCTGTCCTGCCAAGGGCCAAGGGGAAAGATGATGTCTGCAGACAGGCCCGGGACCTTGGGCTGCCATTGGGGTTGCCAAGAAAAATTGTCTGAAAAACACATCCTGTGCAATGAAATAGCTGGTCCAAGTGAAGTCCCCATATCCCAAAACTGCTGTAAGTTGTAAAAGCAAAGTTATCTATATAGGAGATTGAAAAAAGAATGTGACATCAAGACTCTTCCCTTTCTAAGAAGTATGAAAGGCTGAGAAAAAATAAGATCTGTCCTTCCACGCGTAGAAAGAATACAAAGCAGTAAACTGTAGCTGCATAGAGGGGCTAACAAAAGTAAAAGGTATTCAAGTTGCACTCTTTATTTACCACATCTGATTTCTTAAAGGCCAAATACAAAAGCTCATTCTCTTTCCAGCATAGCATCACTGCTAGAATCCAGTGCTTGGCACTGGAAAAGAAAGATCTGGGGACCACAGGTGATGTGAGAGTCCTGTACTTAGAAAGAAGCAGAGCAAAGGAGGAAGAGGTGAAGGAGATGGGTCCAGCTGAATGCATGCTGCAGTGAGAAAAATGCTCAGGGAAGGAGCAAAACCATGGGAAAAAACAGTTCAGTTCATATCACAGTAGGTCTATTGGAAGTATAACGTAAAAACCACAATGAAATGACTAAAATACATTTGGTCATTTATGTAAAGCTCTTTAAGTACCTTAACATCATCTGTAAAGTGCTTGAAAGAGAGGAGAGAGTTCATTAAGAATGAAGTAAGGGTAAGAGGGGCCAATGCTCTCTGATGGGGACTGGTGGGTGGGTTGGTTTCATCGTGGGAAGGCGTTTCCACTCCTTTCAACATGCCCTGGGTGTAAAAGTAGTTAGAGCCTTAAACAAACCAGCTGGCACAGGCTTCAAATTGTGTTGTTATTCATATGCATCCAAGTATAAAACAAGGACTGTATAAGCTGAATAAATAAACAGACTCACTGGTCTCTGGTGAGGAGGTCTGTGTCGTTTTATTCACACTTTTTACCATATACTCTGGGGTCATTTGCCAGACTGGGAATAAATGGCATCTGGTTCTATAACCCAGGCTTGATCTCCTCTCTCTTATAAAGATGCTTCTTTTCTGGCTTCTGGGATGCAAAAACCAGGTGAAGTGAAAGGGAAATCTATCCATAAAATGTCTTAAATGTATTAGAAACATTTAGTTCTGATTCTGTCTGGGTTTATTCCCTTTCTCTGCCACCATAACAGGGCAGAGAATACAACACCCTTGCTTTCATTTAAATTCAGAAAGAAAGTACTGAGATTTTTGTTATAAATTTGCTAAATCTCAGTAGAACTAATTTAACTAAATCAGCTGCTTTCAAACATTCAATACATCTATGCTCAAACATCAAGCATGTGTTCAGTGGAAGGTTGTCACAAAAGTGATTTTAGAGAAGGAAAAATGCCATTTGCAGGCAGAAAAAATCCCCACCCATTTCAAGTCAATTTTTTCAATGGCAATGCAGAATTAACATCAATTCACCACAATTTGACTTCACTCAAACTGCTCTGTGCCAGTGATGGTGAGAAAGGCAAGTTGGCCCCAAATAGCTTCCTTTGTGGAGATTGTTGGACTCTATTCTCTCATCAAACTCATGTTATTATTTCATGATGGTGTCTGAAATGAAAAACAAGTCAGATCATGCTGCAGTTGTGCAGACACCCCACCTCCATCTTCCAGTGGAAGACCAGAATTAGAAAAACTAATGGCGTTGCTCATTAAATCAAATTATACAAATATTTACTTATTTCAGAACTAAACTAAGAGAAGACTGTAAACTGATATCACAAATTGAGACATGAGTGCCTGAAGACCACAGTCAGGGCTTTGACTTCCACCCCTTGTTGCCACTCAAAGCCCGCGAGGTTCCTCCACCTATGGAATTGGAACAAGGAAAGGGGAGAATGGTAAATTCTGCTGCTGCTGGTGCTGCATGGCTGTGGTAGACATGCAGCAGTGCCTGGGCAGGAGGAGAAATTGTGGGCACATCAGTCACCCACATCAAAGCAGAGGCGGCGAAGTCTGGGCTCGGGCTGCTTTTCCATAGATCGTGGCAGGCACATCACTGGAAAACACGGCACGCTTCTGGTTCCATGAGAAACCTTTCCTGTGTCATTAATTTTGGAAACCCCTTATTATACTCTCATTAAATGATACCTCCCTTAAAATGCCCTTTATGCATTTATAATGCTGAGGGATATGCGTGGCACGTGCAGAGGCTCTTGGTGGCATTTCAGGTGGGAATTTTTTGGCCTCCTACAGCTTCTGGCAGGGGAATGAGAAGAGCAAAACCAGAGGCAGAGCAGCTTTAAAGGTCAGGTGAAGGTAGATATTTGTGGTCCAATCCTGCTGTTATTGGCAGGTTTGCCAGTGAAAGCAGGCTTACGCTTAGGCTGTGATGCCAGCCTGGAATTAAGGCAGAGCCTGACTGCATTAATTAGGGGGTGGTTAGCAGAAAAGTGAATCCCCAGTGGTACAGATAATTTAGTGGTGGAGCAATGTGGGCTCATGACTTCTGCTCTTGGACTGGTCTCAGCCTGTGTTCTGTCCTGGCCTCCCCAAAATGCTTTTCTCCTGTGTAAGAGGACGGCACGCAAACACATTCCTGACAAAAGCATCATGGTTGGTTTAACGCGGCAGCAGGAGTGTGGATTTTCAAGGATGTTGACAGGGGGAAAAAAAGACTTGTGCACTCCACAGATGTATCTTTGAAGACAGAATGTGGGTCATGTCTTGGAATTTAGGGACTGTCATATGGGAGCATTTACAGGGCTTTTAGGGGTTTCTTTGGTGCAGCATTTCATAGCAAGATAGATCCTCACCAGCTACCTTTCACACATACCTAATTGCACAGTAATAAACCACAGGGAGGCTTTTGTTTTCTTTTTCCTTGATCTTGGCTCTTTGCCTTGCATTTTTGTTCCACCTGATATAATTGCAGGTATAATCTTTATTTTTATGCATGCTTCCATGTGTAGATCAGTTTTTCACATAACCCTAAAAGCATCTCACCTTTATTGATCCCAAAATGCAGCTTCACTCTTAGCATAGATATTTATGCTCTGCCATGCAGAGAAGCCCAGGAAGGGCTGAGACAGCTGAAGACCAAGAACTCGAGTGCCTCTGCAGGAATTTCCCCCCCCATGGACATGTTTCCAGGACTCAGAATCTCCTTTCTTTTGGCTGTGACATGGCCCAGCAGCATTTATGGTGTCTAAGGCACAAGGAGCATCCAGGAGAACCCTCAGCCCAGAAGGCTGTGATAGAAGTAGGTTTCACTGAGCAGCACATCAATCAGCTGCTGAGATTAATATCCTCTCAGATATGCACATGGAATTAATTAATTCAATTAAGACTTTTTGTTGCTGTTGTTTCCTGGAAGCAAATGTGGCTTTTAGCTCTGGGATATACTACTATTGCACAACGGGAGAAAAAAACAAAATCACAAGGCTGATTTTTGGGTGGTAAAAACTGAAGCTTTTAAAGTGGATGAGTGTTATTGTTGAGTGGTGGGAAACATGAGACTCATCCCAGTACAGCTTGGAGTTCACCGTGATTTGCAAACCAGGCAAACCTGGGCTATGGCAGTACATCAAGACCATGTTGAGTGCTTGCTGGGCTTTGGCTGGTTCTCATACCAGGTTCTCTTTCCTGGCCAGGAAAGCAGGGCAGTTTGGCTGAGATCTGCTCTGGTTTGGGTTAATAATACACATGATGAGATCTGTGTGCCCCAACTCAGTGCTGTGGACACAAAGGACCCAGCTCTGCAAAGCTCAGAGCTGCAACCCTCAAGTTCCAGTGTTATGGAAAGCTTTCTTCCCCATTGGATAATACTGTGTAATATTTACTCCTCTGTGCATTTACTCCTGCAGTGCAGCAGTGATTCACAAGAGTAGTATTATATTATTTACTTTTTTTTCCCCTTACTTTTTTCTCTTAGCTGATGCTGCTTTAGTGTTGCTTCTGCCTGGTGGATGGTTCACAAGGCTGAAATGCCCATTGCCTGCTGGCACATCACACAAACTCCTTCTCAGACAAATCAAACTTTATTTTAAAAGCAGATTCAGAAAAGATTTTCCTTGCTGTGAGGTTCTTCTCGACCTTAGTGACTTCATGGTTGCAGAAGAGCTAAGGGAAATTTATTCAGAGCCCCAAATGGTTTGGGAGTGGGCACAAGGTGTTTGATGAGGATTTGTAAACTCTCAGCGGTTCGAGAATCTTTTGCTGTGTTGGCCAAGGACTATTGTCTTTCTGTGTGCACATGGGACTCCTTTGTACCAGTGGTGGGAAGTCCTCCTTCATCCTGATACTCACTGAGGGAGAATATAACAGCCTTAAGTGCTCAGGGTGAGCCCTCACTGGAAATATGGCACATCTTCCTATCATCAGGACTAATCCTTCAGAGCATGATCAGAGGAAGCCAAAGCCTGGAGGTGTTGGATGAGTGTTGGGAAAATCTACCCTTGCCACTGTGAGGTGCTTTGGAAACAGAGAAGGGGATTGTTTGGGTTTTCTCTTTGTTGGTTTATTAATAAAATCTAACAGTAACAACAAAACAAAATAAAATTCCCTTGTATCCAGAGTAATTTCAAACAGCAATGCTTAGGTGGTGACAAGGCAAGACGTGTTGTAAGCCCTTTCATGGACAAAATCAGAGCCTATATCTGGACAAAGTGAGGTTCCATCTGAAATAAAAAGGATGTGTTTTTTTAATGGAAAAAGGCAAAACCTGGCACTTTCTTAGGACAGCTGGGAAGAGTGGGCAAGAAACTGGGAGCTTGAATGATGAGAGTTTTAGAAAATGTGACTCTGCAGGAAAATTACAAGAACCAAGTTCATACTGTCCTGAGCAGGGTGGTTGGAGGGTGAAGTCATGACATTGTAACTCAAATATTTAGATAGAAAGGAAATTAATAAATTGGCTTTGTGTCCACTGAGCAACTAGGAAAGAAATCAGAGGCTTAATCTGTAGCAAAGGAGACTTAGCTTAAAATCTGTAAAAGAGACCTGGGGTTGTTCTGGCATGGATTTTTGGGGCAGACTGTGGATTTGCCACTGCTGCAGATCCACACAGGGCACCTCCACATCCTGGGAATGGTTTGGAGAGTTTTTGGCACCCAGGTAAGTTTTTGGTGCCCTCGTCATCTCATGAACTCCCTTCCAGCTCCATTTTCTGTGATTTTGAAATAGCAGCAAAATTACACCCTGACAACATAAGAGCTGGGATTATTTGTTTTAGGATTAACATAATCAGGCTAAGTATGAATCAGATGTTTTAGCTATTTGCAATTAAAGCACCCAGGAGAGATGTGATTCTGTGTCTGTGTCAGTGAAAAAAATCTATGCGATTGCAGAAAGCAAGTGCTGACAGACACCTTCCTCTCACCCCAATCCACACAAGGCAGGTAGGACTACACAAAGGATTAAGAATTAAATTAGGAATTAATCCTGTTGGATAGTGCCAGGATGAGTCTTGTTTGTATATATAGCCTTTCTGCAGCCATACATTCAGTGTCTTCATTAACATAAAAAACGTTAACACTTGCTGGATTTACTGTGAAGATTTGAACTCCAGCTTAATTCAATGCTGACATATCAACACGTGAACTCAGATCAGATCCCTCCTAGAGTTGGCTATTTTAAGATCACAAAGGATTGCTCTTGGCTGCCTTCATCTCCTGCAGTGCTGTGTCAAGCCCACGTGCAGGAGTGGAACGATGCTCTGGGACTGACACCCAATCTTGGCTGGAAGTCTTCAATGAAGAGTCAACCACATCCCTTGGGATAGCCCAGTGGATAATTACAGCTCAAAACATGCCTGTTTTATGGTTGGAAGTGTTTTAACTCTGCTGGATATACCTGGTTTTCTGTTTATCTGATAGATGACTGTATTAGTGAACAGATCAGGAGGAAACTGCTTACTCCCCGTGGGTGCACACAGCAAACAATGATCAAGCCAGGAAATTTCACACAGGCAGATCTGTCATATAATAATAATAATAATAATCTAGAGATTATTCCAGACTGTTTCTTACAGACAAACCATGAATGCTTTCCCAGTTTTCCCCATTTTCCTCCTGGTAGCAAGCTGTTTGCTCATACACCTTGACACAGGCAATGAGTTTGGCTCAGGCAAACTCCATCCTTGCCATGCAGTGGTCCTGGCACAAGCAAGGAAATAACCTTTGGTTCTAACTGCTCTGGAATAGTTATATTTGTGACCATTTGAATGTAACTGGCAGAGCACAGCCAAGTACAAGGAGAGCTGCTGGTGCTCTTCAAAAAGTGATGACATTGGTGGGACCTGAATGGAAAATTGGTTAAGCCCCAGAAATGTCCCTGTTGTTGTTTTGCCCCTGTTTTTAAATCAGTGGTAGTGGATAAGTGGATAAGTGAAGTCATGCAGCAATACAGACTCGGGAGAAGGGAAGACCAACACCATGTCATGGGTGTATTTTAAAGGCAGTTTGTCCTATCCACCCCTCCAGTCAATATGCACGCAGGTCCTGGAACAGCAGCAGATACCACTGCACTGGGAACTGCCCCTTTCTGCTCCTGAAACTCAGCAGTGAAAGTTCTCAGAGCTCAATATATCCCTTCCCTCCCACTTCTGGCACAACTGCCTCTCAGGAGAGGCCACCATGCTGCAGACCCACCCTGTAACATGTGCCAAAACAGGTTTTTGGAGGACTATATTTGAACACACCGGCCTGCAGCTCAACATCACCACTGTTTTACAGGGAAACTATCTCAGCATAGCTCAAATTTTGATCAACATCTGCTATAAACAGAGACGTGGACACAAAGGCATTTATCAGACAAATGCTTCATTTTTTTAATGAATAAATTTCTACAGAAGGTTTGAAATCAGGCTGGATTCTGGGAGTCCCTAAAGTGAAAAAAATCCAAAAGCAAAAATTACCATCTTGGCTCCTGACATCAAACTCCTCTGAAAATCCTGGCTGGAGACAAGGACATGCGATCCCAAGGTCCAGGTTGCTGTCTGCAGACCAATTTAGCAGCATGCCTGCTCGACCCCTGGTTGCAGTGGTACCATCTGTGGTTTATTATTGGGGATTTTGTACCAGCTGGGCAGCAGGAGCTTGTCTGAAATCCATCGCAGCTCAGGAGCTGATGAGCTATTTAGCTACTGCTTGTATTTGTCTTATAAAAGTAATAGTACCATGTTCTGTTGTCATTAAGGTCTGACATTAAATACATTAATTTCCTAATAGATCTAAGGCAAGAGCTAGGACGGCCTTTTATTTTTAATGAACTGAAGACTGCTGTGATCTCATTCATCCACCCATGAAATCCACTGACTGACAAGGTCCCATTTCTGGGCAACGGGGTTAAATGTGCTTCAGACAAAAGCCAGATTTGCCTTTCTTCTGCATGCCATGGACAGGATCAAAGGAGTGGGGAAATGGACATTAAAGCACTTGTAATCAGGGACACAGACTCCATCCCAGCATGGGCCAGCCCCCTTGCAGGCTTATGGAAATGCCACTGTGCGTTATTGTATGGGAAGCCTGGGAGCTTTGGGGAGCAAACTGGGCAGGTAAATGAGGCAAGGGGGCAAAAGCTACATGGACCAGGCTCAGATGTCATCACCAGAAGCTTTTCCACGTAAGAGTGAATATCACTCCACCTTTGGGGCTTCCTTCCCGTTTAAGGCTTTCTTAAGGAGCTTGTAATATCACTGAGAATCACCAGATGGTGCTAGAATGGATAACCCTGGAACAGGATGGACGGAGGGATGGGCAAGCGGGACCTTTGGAGGGGAAAAGTAAAACAAGATTACCAGTGTGATTACATTTCTCTTTAAAAACAGTGGTAACGCACCAGAAAAGTTTTTCTCATTAATCACATTCCCCTGCAACTGGAACAACACCGTAGCAGCAGTGGCACAGCTGGAAATCCATATAACGTGTGATAGAGACCTGGACGGGTGGCAAGACCACCACAGGACCTGGTTTGGAGGTGAGGATGAAGGTCACCTTCAGAGAACCTGGCGAGTCATCTCCCCTCTTGCCTTTTCCTTTGGTCTTTTGTTTTAAGACACCATACTCAGGCAACCCTCTCAAATGGTCTTGAAAGGAGTGGTGAAGAAAGGCTGCTGATGCCTCCCAAAAGACAGCAAAGTGGGAATAGTTTGTTTTCCAAGCACATATGAGTTCATTTGCTTTTCAAAATTTGCATTTATTTTTAACTGGATTAACATCCAGCTAATGTGGATGTCAACCAGTTGGAATGCAATTTTGGGAATTATGGAGGAATTTAGCACTGCTGATATAAACCAAATGTGATGGAGTTGGAAAGCATATGATATTTATCTGTATAGGCTTGGTGTCATTAGCATGCTCTGTCTTTCTCTGAGGTTAACTCTTAGGTGATCCAAATGGGAAGAAATACTTTTCTATAGCTCCCATATGGCTATTATGATACAGTGTATTACTTACTTTGGGGTTTAAAAGAATAATAGGGAGTTCCTTATCCAGATCTTCCTAAGAATAAAGGCCAATTACACTATATACATATATAAAGTAGTTTTTGACTTGTTATGCTTTTCTAGTTATGCTTTTTTCCTTTTCTTTTGTTGTTGTTGTTTTTTTTTTGTTTGTTTTGTTTTTGTTTTTGTTTCATTTGTCAGAGTCTGAATTACAGAGGTTATTGTAGTAAATCATGACTTGCAAGCACGTATGTGCTGGCATAAGCATACAGCTGTCCTCATCCTGCATCTATTTCAAGCATGTTCAGTGTAGTTGCCATGGCATGTGCTGAAACTTCATGTTGATAAGTCAGGAAAGGACTTAAACATCTTTAAGTCTACACCATGAAAGGAAAGTGTTTAAAGATCTTTTTCATACCTTGCTTTCAGAGTGTTTTCCTGAGCTCAGGCTGCAAAGAGGAACCATCCTCCCTTTAAATGGAAGAGGTCCAATGGCTCCTCAGAGCTGAGATCCTGCCTCCAGGAAACACAGACCATGAAGAATCAAAGTAGAGAGGACGAGTTGTTCCTTAATCAAAATACTGTGAAACTCTTCTTCTGCCAGTGGTGTTCTGCTTGGGTTTTGTAGATATGTAGGATGATCGAGGAGCTTCAAAGAAAGATGTCAACCAAATGTTTTTCAGAATCACATGCAAGGCAGAAGGAAATGTGATTCCTGAAGGTCCTGCTGGCAGATGAATATCTTACTGCAATCATTAAAGTTGTAAAGTCACCCCCTGCCCCCTCCCTCCACACACATGAAAGATGATTGGATTTGCAACTCAGCCAAAACCAGATTTGGGAATTGGACACTTCTCTTCAAAGAAGCAGCACACAGACCTTGCAGTGGATATGCTGGGGGAAAGCACAGCAAGGACCTGGCCATGTTGGGCAGCTCCTCATCCTCTGCTGTTGTGTTGCTGTGCCCCAACACCCTCTGGTGTTGGGTATTTCTGTGCACAGAAATAGGGCTGCCCTGGGACAGGGCCCATGGCTGTGGCTGCTGCTTTGGCACCTCGTCCCACACAACTGGTGGAAAACAGATAGAAGACGGGTTTGGTTGCAACTGTCTCCAAAGACCTGCATTTACTGTGTAGATGTACATTTCCTGACCTGTCCCTGCTGCTCAGAGGGCTCATTACAGCACAGAATTCCTGTATCAGTAATGTTGCATTAGCCCATCTTCGTGAGGCTCCAAAGTGCCTGAGCAGAGGTGCCTTCCTGCTGATAAAGGTGGGAGGATTACTCTGTGCTAGCATTGCTCCCTGCTTCTCCCAGAGCACAACCTCTCCCAAAGGACATAATCCTGGATCCCACTGCAGCAAGGGACAGCCACCTACTTTACTGCTCCATCATTCATGTATATCCTTCATGGGGCAGAGGCTTTTCACATCTCTATTCCCGCAGAATGGTGTTCACTCAGTTGTACTTTCTCATCCCCAAAAAGGCCAAACAAGAGGGGAACCCCTTTCACCAGAGGGCAGGAATATGAGGGATGAGTTTGAAAATTCCAGCAATAAACTAGAGGGATAATAAAATAGTAGTGGTTGTCTCTGGGCTCATGCCTCTCACAAGTAGGGTTTGTAGTCTTGATGGCAGTTTGCTTTGTCTGACAAAGGAAGAATTTTGATGAATATGGATTTGAAGATGACTCCCAGTTTCTCAGTCAAGACCAAATTCTACTTGATGGTCCTTGGGAATGGTCATCTGTGGATGGCAGTGATGGGAAAGTGACTTAAATTCATCCTCCTCCTCCTGATAACTTCTTCCCTCCTTGAATTTTCAGGAAGCTTGAGTCATCATGATATTGTGACGTCTTTAGCGTAAAGGTTGAATTCAAGGTTACCACTATTTTATGTCTAGCAGTCTCCTTGGCCTTGCAGACCCTTGGAAAGACATTGCTTCTGCACCCCAGGTTGTCTGAGCTGTGGTGGTGGCACTCTCCATGCGTAAGATCTGACATGGACTCTTTACTCTTGTCTTGCAATTAACAGAGCCATTCCCTATTAAGTGCCATGAATGGATAGAGGGCGTTAAAAAGCGTCTCATCACCAACTAATTCCATAATTTTTGGAAACAGAACCCCCATGTGTTTTTTCAATAAGCACTTCTCCTTCTGACACATCTTTCACAAACACAGCAAGAGTAACCTCTGGACTTCGCCTGCAGCAGTGAAGTATGAAATTTTGAATTCCATGGGTCACTGTTTTCACTGCAGCCAGATGTGGATAAAAGGCAAAGGGTGTTTTATTGTTGTTTTTTCAAGAAACAGAGAAAGGTTTGTGCTAAGGTGCACCCTCTGTCCTAAAAACAAGTGGCTAACATTCTGCTTGAATATCACCAGTTGCAATTTCAAAAGATGAAACTTTTTAAAAAATAAATAATATTTTGTATTGAAATATTCTGTGTGCAGCTGATAAAGTACATTGTGACTTCAAATTGGATTTGGGAAAACATTACAAGAGAGCTACAGCCTTGATGCTGGGCTGTGCGTTAGCAATGTGGCTGTTGTGGTCTTGTTGGCATCACAGGTACCAATGAGTTGTGATGGAAGTAAAAGGGAAATACTCAATGGCTGAGAAAGGCAGGGAGGGTAGTGAGACCTTTCTTTTGTTCTGAACAGATTGGAGCATCCTTTGGAAATAAATTAACAGATGTATTCAATCCCTGTGTACAATGATGGATGAGTCTATGAAAGCCTTCGTTATTGGTATGCATTTTATGCAAACTCTTTTGGCAACTGAGGCGTGTTAAGAAACTGCTTAGCTTAATTCCTCTGAAGTCCCAGTGTGCCACTGGTGATTTAAACCCTCTGTTTCCTGCTTGGGGAACTGAATATTGAGTAACCAGGACTGAATATCTCACTTCTGGAATTTTATGAGGGAAGTTATCTTCATGGTAAACTTTGGGGGACCTCGGCACTTGGAAACACTTCCAGAGAATGGCTGAAACTATGAAACCCATAAATAACAAATTGAGAAGTTCACTGTTTATTTGTGAGGAAAACAATAATAATATTTCTTTTTATTACTGAAACCAGCCCTCCCTATTGCACACACACACACTGGATGGTATTTGGGTTCCCAGCCACTGTCTGTGCAGACCAGCACTGCGACATGATTTTTGCTTCCAGCACTTTCCCCACTGTATCCTTAAGTGGCCTGTTATGAAACCAAAGATAAAAATGGTGATCACAATGAAACATGAAACAGAAATCCTTGATCATCCTCTAGCTTTGATTGCTGCTGCTTTTAGCCTGGTGCTTGACAGCACACTTGCCAGAGGCACTAGTAGCCAGGTTGTGACAACGCTGAGATTTTACTGCTCCACTACACTTGAAGGATGATGTGCTTTAAATGTTAACAGCTGTGAGTCAGTTGTTTTGCTGTGGCAAGGGAAAATTCAGCAGAAAGTTTGACAATTTTTTTTTTGGCTTGCTATTGCTGCCCAAGTTCCCCATGCCAATAAGATCAGAGGGGTGGAGCAACTTTTCTGAGACAAGCTGGGAGGGTTGGGGTGGTTCAACCTGGAGAAGAAAATGCTCCAAGTAAATGTTATTGCAGCCTTTCTGTGCTTACAGGGGGCTTATGAGAAAGACAGGGAATCATTTTTTAGCAGGGCCTGTTGCAACAGGACAAGGAGTGATGGTTTTCAACTAAGAGAGGGTTGATTCTGACTGGACGTAAGGAAAAAAGTTTTTACAATGAGGGTGGTGAAACATTGGCACTTGTTGGCCAGGGAGGTGGTGCATGCCCCATCCCTGGAAACATTCAAGGCCAGTGTGGATGGGGCTCTGAGCAACCTGATCTAGTTAAAGATGTTCCTGCTATACGCAGACAGTTTGAACTAGAAGATCTCTAAAGGTCTCCCCTAGCTCAAAATATTCTGTGAATCTCTGATTCTGTGTCTCCGAAAAGGGAAATAAAAAATTTTAACTGCCAATTTGTACCTGTTGAGGGCAACCATCTCTTCTCCAAAGTATGTGATTTCTTTGCTTGTGCCCGTACAAGACTTTCCACCTCTGTATAGAGGAGGCAGAGCTTCAGTAGCCAGTCTGACTCCTTGATTTAGCATGAAATATCTGGCCCCACCTTGGACAAAAATTATAGAATCATAGAATGACTGGATTAGTAGAAACCTTAAAGGTTACCTAGTTCAAATCCCATCACCACGGGCAGGGACATCTTCGACTAGAACAGGTTGCTGAGGGTCCCATCCAACCTGGCCTGATGGGCCAACCAAAATAGCTGATGAAGGAGCAGAAGACCATGAAATCAAAGCAGGGCCAAGTGTGGGCTCTGCAGATGGGAACACAGGACAAGGGAGAACTAAAAATGGTTTGGAGAGAGAAGCCATGGGCGAAGGATACCTTCCTCTTTCAAAGGGAGGAGGACAGACAACCACCACAATCATCTGTGGGGACACAGCTGGGCTAGTGAATGTCTCTGCTCCCCATGTGAATGAGGCAGGTAAAGGAGTGTCATCTTTTCCCTCCCTCCTCCTGAACTGTGGGGCTAGAGCTGCCCTTTCAGTCCTACCACATTGTGTGCTGCACAGGCTGGTCCTGCTCCAAGCAAAACCTTCGGAGCAGGAACTGTACCACAAAGGATCATGGAAACTCAGTCTCACTCCTGGTAGTCTAATGCTCTCAATAACTGAAGCACTTTGAGGAGCAGATATTTTCATCCATTTCTAATTTGCAGTTGAGACCTGGGGGCAAGTTTTGTTCCTTAAACTTTGGAGTTACTTCAACATTGTAAGCCATGGAACAACTACTCACGTTCTCACTCCAGCATTTGAAGTCTCCCCGTGAAACAGCTGGCCTCTGATGTGCAAGATACCTGCTTCCCACTATTTGGCTTCCAACAGCAAGAAGATGACTTACAGCCATGAACTATCCCTTAATTTAACACATCAAAACCGAGGAAAAATAAACAAAGCAGAGTGAAGAACACATGTAGATCATGAACTCACATTTTGCACCTTGCACTTTTGCCCAGAGCACATGTTTTTGCAGCTTATCTCCCTAGGTATCTGTGATGGTGCCTTCTTGTGTGTTTGTTTTCTTTGTGTGGGGATACTTGGCAAGAAACTCCCTCTCTGGGAGAAAAAGCAGTTTTTGCTTCTCCCTGGCCATGGACCAAACAAAGACCATAACTGGACACTTAACCACAAGCTTGCTGCAAAACCTGTTGCGATAAGTGAAGTGGCCTGTGCGCTGATTCCAGTGGGTCTTGAGGAAGGTTATGTCCTGACTACTTTGTCCTTTTGAGCTATGTTCCCCTTCGTCTAAATCATTTTGCTGTCTCCCTGTAATCTTAGAAAGTCCTTCTGCAGCCCCAAAATGCAATTGGATGTTACAGAAGCAACACAGCTTAAGTCTTGCCTCTTAGTCTGAAATCAGGAGAAGATCCATCCATGGATGCAGCCTTTGACAGTTGGAATGTATCCAACAGTGTGACAGGCAGTGACTATCATCCCTTACTGCTAATCATCTGTAAAAGGCTAATAGAATGCTTCTAACCAAAAATGATCTATTAATTCTTATTTTTATTTCCATGGAGTGCTTTTTTCTCTACTGCTTTTAGGTGAAAGGCATCTGAGATGTCTCATTCATGGTCACCTCACAAGGTATGGTAGTATCAGTGCATCCTCCTTGGAAAAAAGATTGTGTTATTTGCAAAGACAAAGCTCAGACATGTTTTAGACCAGAGATTTCCACTATGGACTCCAGGTCCTGCTGCATGTGACTCCCTGATTTTTCATTTGAAAGTCAGACTTCAGTGAAGCTCAGCTTCAAGTTAACTCAAAGAGCAAATAACATCTCCTGAGCACACTTTTAACTAGTTTCTAAATTTATACTCCTCTTTGAACTGGAGTAAGTGTCATTTTAAAAAGATAGTATGGAAAGCATTCTGAATTTCTGCTGGCCAGCGGGTAGACATAATCCTTCCTGTAAATGCTGGGTCTGTGTTACAGCTGGCATATGTCAGAGTGGCCACATCCCTCACCAAACACAAGAGTCTTCAGCTGGTCTTACAGGACCCCAAAATCTGCTCAGAAAGCAATTCATTGTCATCAGGGATCTGCCTACATGGATTTGTGGGCTCAAAACCACACGTGCAGAGCCAAGAAGGAAGGCGTTACAGGCAGTACATTCCCACTGCTGATGCTGAGTGAAAATACAGCCTTTTTTGTGTGACTTGTGATGAATACAGATTGAAAGGGTCAAATCCAAAAGCTAATGGCTGGTCAGAGATTCAGTTGGGCGAGGGTTAAGATCAAGTCGTGTGGAGTCAGCGAAGAGAAAGGCCCCGAGTGTCCTCAACATTTCCATATGACATTTGGGTATCAATAACAGCATTGTTCAGGAGCAAGAGCTCATTTTCTAAGAAAGGCAGCTTGCTCCTTGTGGGCCACGCTCCCTGTAGCTGAGGATGCCAGGCTGCTCCTTGGCAAGGAGCTTGTTAGTTCATTTAAAAAATACCCAAGTTAAACGAGGTATAAATCAACGCTGTTCCACTCACATTAAGACACACCAATTTAAGCCTGCTGAGGACACTGACCTGAAAATGTAGAACAAAGTCAGCATTTCTAGGGAAAACTTTCCTTATGTGGAATTTCCAAAGCCTTTTGGTGTTTGGTTTTTGGTTTTTTTTCAGTTTATTTTTCATCAAAATATTCATTTGCTGTATTTTTTTTTTTAAAAGGATTATCTCTTAATCTTACCCTGTTACAAAATGTATTCATAATCCTCATGGCAGTTACTTAGCAAGTCTTAAACCTGTCATTAAAATACCTCCTCTTGTTGCTACAATCAGCAGTCTTAATCCACTGCAAGCCTCTCTTTTTTGTTTTTTTTCTCTTTTCTCACTTTGTTCCCAAATGGCTTAAACCAAGGTATGACAGGTAGCAAACAATCCCCCCTCCCAGCCCCGCTTCTAATTACTTGGAAGAAACAAATAAAGGGAAGGAAAATGTTTGTGTGGCAAATTCCTGAGAGTTTGGAAAACAGAGGCCGTAGGAATGTGCCCTGGGAAATTTTAAACCCACTCCAAAGCTGTGGGTTTGAACAGTGGTGGATTTTGTCCCTGGAAGGCATCGGTGGAGAAAGGTATTGCCAAAAGAGGGGGTGGCTGAAAGCAGCTCCAGATGTGCAGTCCCGGTCCTGGGGAGAGGATGAGGCAGAGAGGTCCTGCAAGGGAGGACACATCATCCAGATCCAGCAAAACATCCATTGAGCTTTACCTGGAAGTGCCCATCACTCTGGTGTGCCTCAGGAGTGTCTGAATCCCTCTCAGCACTGAATCCCCTGGGAAAGCCTGGGCTTGGGAGCCACGGGTATGGTTGGATACCGGTGAGTAGGAGGGCAAGTGGTGGGAAGCAAAAGGACCACATTGCTGGAGAAGGGGGTGTGAGTACTAGGGGAAAAAAAAGGCTGGAAGAAGGATGTCTGATTCATGGGGAATAAAAGTTCCTGAATTAGAGACTAGCAAAGGAAATGCAGCAGCTCTGCAGTACCCGTACTGGGAGTAAAGGAATAAGGTGTCTCTCTGTCAGTGCTTTAGTGGGATGTGGCACAAAACACAGGTTAAATGCATCAGACAGCTCCCACCTGTTTGAAGCCCACCCAGAGCTTGTTTCCTCTCCAACACCATCCCAAAGGTGGATCACTGGAGGAGTGGTATCCATAACCACTCCCAGCATGTGCTTTCTGTGAAGGTTTTTAGGGGAAAACAAGAGCTCACTTTCACAGTCCCCAGAGACCCCACGCTGTCCTGGGAGCTTTTGGGTAAGCACAGCACTGGTTTGAAAGCAGATATTGCCTGTACAAAACTCTTCAGAAGATAATTAGGCTGAACTGGGATTTTTTAAAAGGCATTAAGTCCGTGAACTTTTCAATCTAAAACAATGCCACAATGACCACACTGGGAATAAGGCACTATGGCCCTTCTTGGAGACCATGTGTTGAAGTTGTCTTGTTAGTAAGGAGACATAAATGCAATAAAGGAAAGCATTGTGGCCTGGAACAGCTGGGCTTTTCTAACTGCTTGCCTAAATGTGGATGATTAATGACCAAAATGCATCCTTGTTGAATGGCATTGAGAGGCTGGAGGTATTTCATGGCATTTTCCTTTTCCCATTTTTGTAAGAGATTTGTTGCAAACAAAGCTCCATTGATGTAGGTCCATTACAGATATGCAAAGTGAATACCGAATTATTGCCTATCTGATGGGTGACAAGAATGTTACTTTGTTGCTGCATGTTTTATGCTGCAGGATCTGAAGATGCTCAAAAAGCCACTTGGTGCTCTTGGAGACTGGAGCTACTCAAACATTTCAATGAGATTTGTTGTCATTGTTCTTGGAAAATGCTGCTTCATCCAAACCAAAACGTCTTGCAGTGAAATAGTCTCATTAATAACATTTCCATGGGAAAGTTTTCAGAGTTTCTGGGGTCAATTTATAAGCAGAGAAGAATCTAAACGAAAACCCTGATCTTCTCAGTTTGTAACCAGATGTTTCAATGGCAGCAACAACGACAAAAAAAAACATTTCAGAGAATTCTTTGAAAAGTTTAGTTCTTGTTCCACATCGGAATGAAAACACATTTCTGGACCTCAAAAACCTCTGTGGAAATGCACTGCTGATCCCTGGCTGCCTCAACCAGAAACTTCATGGCCTGTCAGAGAAGGGGTTGGCACCAAAGTCCTTTGTTAGTCCGGACACTCCATGGCCACCCACCCCACACTTGGACTCAGGTGGGGATATCACCCATCTGCCTCTGCTGTCTCTGCCACTCCCCATCTACCCCGAAGCCTCTGGCAATGCAGAAGAACTGCCTGATGTCCTGCCTTCCTTTTCTTCACCTGCTAAAGTGTGCAATATGGTTCACAAAAAGTAGGAAGAGCTTCTTTGGACCTAGGAGCAGACATCTGGGGGAGGCACAACGTTGTGGTTGCATGGAATGTGAAATACTGTTATCAAATAAAACCACAGAGTAGGTTTATAATACCGTTATGAGTAGCACATGGGAAAGGCAAAGTCAAAGCTTGGACAAATCTGCAAGAGATGTCCTAATTTCCCAGTAGCCCCCCTCAGTGCTGTTATCCAACACCATTCCACAGCTGCCAGAGTGCAGATCTGTGTCTCATCCATCACTGCTGCACCAGCACTGACTTGGGGACTCTTGGCTGGTAGGAGATATCCACACAGGTGGGTGAGTGCATCCAGGCGGGATGAAGCTCCAGGTCCCTTTAGGGTGGATAGTCAGCTTTCAATTTCTTGCTGACACTGTGTGCATGACTGCAGGTTGATGGGAGAGAAAGAGCAACATTTTGGCACCAGTTCTACTGGCTGACCCTTCTCTTCTCACAGGCAACATGTGTTCATGACAACTTCCTTCACCTAAAGGCACTGCTGCAGCCAGGGAAGATATATCCTAGACTTATCCAAGGCACTTAAAGGCATACTTTTTTTTTTCTTCTCAGCCAGCGTGTTGGCTTTTATCATTCAACAGGCCATGGAATTGTTTTCCCTAACATCCCCTTAAGAAGGATGTATTTTTCAAAATACTGCCATTCCCTTCTCTTAAACAGGTTTTGATGTGGCTACTTCAAATCAAAACCATGAGCTTTCCTCTCCTCACGCCCACCGACTTAAAACCTGCCCCCAATGCCAGTGGTTCAGAACTATCCAAATAAAGCAGTTGCTTTAAGGAGTGTTTGCTTTTCCTCTCAGGCTCCTATATTGTTTGTGGAAAAAGACTTCTCTGGGTGGGTCATTTAGCTGTCGTGGTTAAGAAGCTGTATTTGAAGTCTGGTTTAGTGTAGAAGAAAAACATGTCAAAACAGCCTTGAAAGTACAGTTCACTTTCCCCCACCCTCCATGTCAGGATGTTACCTTTTTCCCTCCACGTAAAAGCTCTTTCCCATAAAAACAGCTTCATGAGGACATTTGCTGGGTGGCTTTAAAATGCAGCAAGCATAACACTCTTTTCATACCAGGAGTACAAATTACTTCTTGAATAAAGCCATGCCTATACAGCTCTGCATTTTAACTTTGTTTGAACGCTTACTCCCAAATATCTTTATATCAGGGAAACATGCTTAATTATTCCTGAGCAACTTTGCCAACTGGACTGCAATTCCTCAAGTAAATGCTATGTGGGATTTTCTTGATGATGTTGTTCTTTTCATTTGAAATTATGCCAAGGAGCAGGTTTCCCTCTTCCATCTTCCCCCTCTACCTTTTGACTTTGAAGCAGATTCTTGGTGTTCCTTATATAAACACTCCTCTGAGATACATTTTCACCGAGTGGCATGTGCGCCGGGAGCCAAAAAATGGCATTAATGCATTTTTCTTCTGCGGCTTTGGACTGCCACACTCCCAATGTGAATGTGTGTTGCCTCAGAGAACGCTCTGTTTTCTGTTCTCCCGTTGGATTCCCTGCAGCTGGGAAGCCACGTTTCACAGGTGGTTGGGAAGCTTATTAGATTATTCATAGCTGGTTTTATTTCTTTTTCTTCCCTTTTCTTTTTTTTTTCTTTTTCCCTTCAAGCAATTAAAAGCATGTGTCAAAGGAGCCTGTGATGATTAGAAGCGCTGCTGACATCTATTTCCCAGTTACCTTGTGTTGTTTTCACTCGAGTTAGGCAGAGCCTTATGCTGCTACCTGTACAAAAGGGCCAAAGGAGTGAGAAGTTAAGTGTTCTTCCTCTTAGAAATAGCTTATATAAAACCAAACCCCAAATATTTTCTGATGGTTTATCAGTTTCCTGTGTGAGAAAATTCTGTTTTCCTGGGAATGAGTAGCAGTCATGGTAATAACGATGATAACGATGTTTAATCTTTGCAGGCATTTTTTCTGCTGATGATCCCAAGGAACTGACAGTCTGGGCAAGCAGCAGTTTATCTGAAGATGAATTCCTGATCTGTGGCAGTCTCAAAAGAGGCACATACATCAGGAAGGGAAAAAGTACTGAGGGAGTTGCTGGTGGGAAGGATTGAGCCAGCAGAAGAGGCTGGCTCCAGACCCATTAACATGAATCCCTGTGTGAAATTCGGTCTGGACTACCAGGCTTTGCAAGTCTCCATCAGAATGGTCCAGACCATGTGTGAGCCAGATACCACCTCAGCTTCTCCTCCAGAGGAGCACTCTGGTAACTCTCACGTGGCCTGCTAAGCTCTGGGTTCCCAGGGGAGCCCAGACTGACTTTTCAGAGGTGTTGAGGTTTGACTGGCTTGGATTCAGGCTGTGCTTTCCTCCTTGTGAACAGTCAGACCCCACAAAGCCAAGCTGATTTTCAGAGAGGAACTTCCAGCAAAGCAAATTAATTCAGTATTGTACATCGTACACAGGCTTTCTAAAGGGCATTTGCTTAAAAAAATTACAATTCGTATTTGGTTGAGACCGGTGGATTCTTAAAGGATCATGCACACAATGGAAAGAGAAGGGGTTAAAAGATCAGGGATAAATATTAGAAGTAGCAGTGTTGACAGGAGGCACCCACAGCTAAGAAGGTCTGATGATGTACTACTTCGCTGATCACTACTCCGAAGTCTTTAAGACTATTGACTTCAGGAGCAAACCCTTACATGAGGGCTGCCCTGTCAATCCCAGTCTAGGCCTACAGAGAAGCATTGCTGATGGAGACCACAGAATCATGGAATCATACAATGGTTTGGGTTTGAAGGGGCTTTAAAGATCATCCAGTTGCAAACCCCTTGCCATGGGCAGGGACACCTTCCACAAGGCCAAGTTGCTCAGAGATCCATCCAGATTGGCCTTGAATGCTACCAGGGATGGGATGTCCTACCCGGGGAGGTGCCCAGCACTCAAGTGGGTGTGATGATGTGACCTCTGTTTTCATCAGGCACAGAAACATCTACTCACATACCTAATCTTGTGGGCCCAAGCTGAGCTATTCCCCATGTATTCACTCTCCTCCAGAGCATTGCCCATCCCTGGAGTGGTTCACACCAATACCTCAGACAGAAAATCTTTGCCTTCCTCTTCCTCACGGTGTTTAAGTGACAACTACATCTCCCTCTTGGCACCCATGGTGCAGCCACGTGTTTCCACAATCAGCCAGTAACTCCTTCCTCTCTTCCAACTCTTCTGCTGCTAAATAATTCAGATGCTGAAAAGTTTCCTTTCAAAATGCTTCTGGCTTATTAGTACCCTTCATGCATCATAATTTTCTGCATTGTCTCGTTCTCTGCCTTCAGGTCATTTCATATACACAGGAAACAAGAACAGGATGGCAAAGTTTGCATGGAATATCTATTCCTGCCTGGGAGAAAACACAGACTGCTGACTCAGGCTACGTTCACAAACAGTCCAAACACTGCAAAATGGATAAACCCACCACTCCCCCAGCTGCACCTTTTCCCACTCCAACCATCTGCCACCACTTGCTTGCACAATCAGCCTCTTTGGAAATCACCCACTTTGAGGAGCTGCTCTTTGAAAATATCAGGGGGAAAGCGACCTTAAAAGCGGTTTGGACAGCAGTGGGTGCCTGAGGTTGGGTACACATTTACACCTAATCCCACCCTAACCCAAGCTGGAGCTGTGGGATGTGCTGCCTGCATGGAAAAGGTCCCTGGCAGCAGCCTGTTGCCATGCTCAGTGGGCAGACCCGCACTGGTGGAGGCTGCCACGAGCTGTGCTCCTTGGTGACCTTTCCTTCGCAGGCGGAAATGAACTTCTCCTCTTCATCCTGACATCTGCCAGCAATCTGAGGCTGCTCTGTACTGCACAGCTTGGTTTCCTAACGTCTTGGTGAGGAAAGATCACGTGGGAAGAGCATAATGATATTTTCCAGTCAACCCACGGGTCTCACCTCTGGTTCTAATCACCTCATGGAAACCAACACCATGTCTATGGGGTCTGATCAGAGGAGAAGCCAGATCCACTCAACTATCTTTTTCTCTTTTTTTTAACAAGGACTCTTCAAGCTTTTCTAAATTCCTGCTTTTCAGGAGAGGATTTAGTAGGAAGTAGTTATTCATTAGTAGTGTTACTTCATTAAGTAGTCATGGAAACATCCAAGGAAAAGAAGGAAGTGAACAGTTAATTAACATGGAAGTGAGAGATCAAACTTGGCCTCCATCAGAGGAATCTGGACTAATTCTGGAATTTTATTGTGTAAATATCTGTCTTCTTATCCCAGAAGCCACTGCTTTCCTGTCCAGAGGTCTGTTCCTACTATTTCAGGCATTTTGCAGCTTTTCCACTTGTGAGTTTTGTCTTCTGAGACACTTCCCAGGGGGTGAGCAGAGGTGCACTGTTGCTCACAGGCCTGTCTCCGATGCCTTATGTAGCCTGTGGAGGTCACCAGCAGTGTCACTGCCAAGACCATGTTTTGCCAGCTTAATCAAGGCCAGATTCCCTGGGAGGGCTGTGATCCAGAAGGCAATGCTTCCACTTGCATCCATTTGGCAAATGCACAGCCCCCATCTCTGCCTGGCTGGGACATCCCCAGTAATGATGTTCCTTCAATTAAGCCCAGTGAGATCAGACCTTGTTCAGCTCCGAGTGATTCTGAAAATCCCATTTGTCCCATCTTCATGGCTTCCCCCAGGATATCACTTCCTTTGCCTGTGCTGGAGGTGGAAATGCCTTGCTGCTTGCCTGTGTTCCTGCAGAATTTGTCATCATCATCAGGAGGCACAAATTAAAAAACACCTGAAGTTTATCAGAGCTAAGATGGGGAGTTTAATTGGCTACAGTTAGGAGAGATATGTTGGGGTTTTAGAGATTACTGGGTTCCTTGGTGAAGCCAGAAAACCCCCTCCTACCAACAGCCCAGTGCCAAGGCTTATCTCATTTTCCTCCACTTCTGGTTTATTAATGTTAGATCCTCCTTGATGAGCTGAGCTGCCAGCAATGCTTGTGCTTCCCTGCTCAGATTGCTTTCACAAATGGTGTGACCTCTTCTCTCTCTGGTTTCTCTGTGAATATCATTTTGTACCAGGATGTTTCCCAGTCCGCCCAGCTGCACCAAAGTGACTTATTCTAGAGGAAGAAGTCAGTCCAAGGTATTGATGCAGCCTAAGTTAGAGCTACAGGGAGCTGTCAGACAGACTACACGTCTCTTATGTTTCACTCCTAGATCACTCTTTTCTGCAAATGGAGCTCTTTATTTTCCTTGCACAGGACCCGCAGTCACTGATGTGTGCATGTCCCAGTTCACTCCTAGGGCTCAGCAAAGCCCCCCCTCACTTCAGAGCAGCAGCACCCACATTTTCCCAAACTCTTTCTCTCTTGTTTTTTTGTTTGTTTGGTTTTTTTTTTGTTTGTTTGTTGTTTGTTTGTTGGTTGGTTTGGTTTTTTGTTTTGTTTTGGGTTTATTTTATTTTTTTTTTTTTAAAGGAGTCAAGGAAGCAACTGGTTCTTGGGGATTTACATGCCTTTGAGGCAAAGGCAGAACAGCTTCGAGAGATGGCTTCTCTCTGCTGCCTGCTTTGTTGTTGGCCTACAAACCATGGCAGAGGGATTTTGTTGCTCCAACTTCAGCTTGTTCACACTGCAGTCTGAGCTGACACCTTTCCTTTGAAATGGAGGACATGACAAGCATTTCTTTGCCCAGTGTGTTAGGTCTTAATCCAATTTTTGCAAAGGATTAAAGAATTATATGGGCAGGTGTCTGTTGGTTAGATTTTTATTTATTTATTTTATTTCTCCCCTGACCCATTTTGCTGTCACGTTTGGATAAATAATTTCTGCAGGGTAGGAAATGCAGCCAAAGTAAGTAGCTTAGTGTCCTTTTTTTTTTTTTTTTTTCAGTAAAACAATCAGAAAAATTATCAGTTTCAGATTTGACACAAAATTAAAACTACGTTCAGACACAATGGAAAAATACCTCAAACAAAAACTGCATCAAGAGCCTGACTCCCGAGTGGTTGGTTCCTCCCAAGTTATCTGTGCTCATGTAGTAAAATTGTGATTTCAGTGGAAGTGTAAAGGCAAAGTTGGTGTTAAATCTGGAAGTGGTTTGCACCCAAACTTTGCCTTGTGGCCTCATCAGTCTTATGTGATCAATTCATCCCATGTTGTCCTTTTAGAGCTGACTGAAAAATGGAGCAACAGAGGGTTGCTGTTTTGTTATCATATCTTGTTATTTCTGAGGGATTTCTACAAGGGGAGAGGAGGGGTGTTATTCCCTGCTAATCCAGGCTGCTTGCAGGGTGCGGGCTGGAATATCTCAGGATTTGCCTTTGAAGTCCCTGCAGTGAGTGTGGCTCTTGCAAAGCCAGAGACACACATCAGTCAGCTCCTGGCACCTCAAGATTTCACTTTGGCATTTAACAACAAGGATGAGAAATGCAGCCCAGTACCTCTCTAGGAGATCTCGCTGGGTTTTGGCTGCCCATAAGGAGGAGTAATAACATTCTGCTTTGGATACACAGTATCTTCCTTTGTGGCCAAATGATGACTGTGTTCCTACCCAAGCACTTTGCAATGAGAAAATTAACAAGACCCGGCCATAACTGGGCAGGTATGAGTATGGAGGCACTCAGTGTTTTTCTCCTCTTCCCAGACTTCTTTTTTTCCCATCTGGTCCTTAGATGATGCCATTACAAGGAAAGACTGAGATTTTCCCCGTTAACATTAGAACTGGTCACCAGACACCCTAATCCCTCAGTGCAGTTACCTGATCATGTCTGCACATACTGCCAGCTCTCCAAAGATGCCCACTTGTAGATCTAAATAAGCCTGAAGTTATGTCTTCCTTTGCTGACTTTAGACAATCGTGTAAAGCTTGTCGAAGCCCCAAGGATAGATAATAAAATAAACAGAGAAATTCAGATAAACTGGAGGCAAAACATAACCTCAAACTCATGTTTGGTTAATGAGAGTAAAGATGACATTTTTCACTTGTCATTAAATTTCAGTTGAGTCACTGTGTTGTCACACCTTCCTGCATGGCATTAAGAACCATTATAGGCTTTTTTTAGTACCTTAAACCAATCTGGTAAAGTAATTTAATTTCTTCTCAGCAACACTTTGGATTAAAAACTCTCTTCCATTGTGGAAAAGACTGTGAAACATGTATTCATCTTCCCCAATAAAAGACTTCCTGGGGATGAAGGGGAAAGTAATGTTTTCCAGCACTCACCAAAGCTAGAATTTCATATGAAATTTTAATTCATCATATATTTTTAATCGTGGAAACCTGATCCGGGTAGGATGGTGTTTGTATATCATGTATCACAAAAAATACTGCTCAGAACACACACTCACATCACTTGACAGGGATTATTTTGCACTTGGCACTGTGTTGCATCTGTATATTGGCATATTAATATAATTATATAGAGAATTAATAGGATAAACTCCCGCCAAGAGCAAAGTGCATTGTACAGAGGATCAGCATGCTCTGCTCTGTTCTTCCACCTGGGATTGCTACATGAAGAATTGCACAGTGTCCCAGTCCTCCCCATTAAACACCAGTGCCGGACTGAATGGCTGCAGTGAGGTCTCACAGGCCTCCCTTGGCTTTTACATCCCCTCTCTTGAGCCCAACATATTTTTGACTCCTTGAGGATTGGGGGTTTGTGGTTCCCCGTGTGAAAATGATGCATGGCAAGCTCAGCCCAGGCAGGTGAACGGCTCGGTGGCCTTGAGCTCAAGGCCAGCTCTTCTCCTTCCCATGGCTGTGTGCTAACCCCTCCACCAGCACAGATTTATTTCCATGCTTGATTTGTAGGAATAAAAGGGCCAGATAAGAAATATGGTTTTAATAGCAGTGTCACCAATGAATTCCGAGGTTCTCGATATCAGCCATTAAGTAAAAGCAGGGGTGGAATGAGCATCATTTGTCTGTTGCCAGCTTCTCTCAACTGGCTTTCATTTAAAGGAGAAAAAATCCCCAATCATTTCTATTCAGGTAATAGTGAAATATATTTGTTGTCAGCAACAGGTCAAAATGCAGAGATATGTTATTCACAGCAAGCTGACTTCACATTTTCTAACCTAAGTGCTGGATTGCTTCCCTCAAATATTCACATATGTTTTCTGGTTTAATAATAACCCACATGCTGTCCCCTGAAGAAAACTACAGACTTCATGATGTTCAGCTAGAATCCACTGGTCTGCTCAGCCATTTCTTGTTCCAGAAGCTGAACCAGCCAGTCTCAGAGATGACATTGAGAGGTGCCAGTATAAAGTGCATCCCGTTAGAATATAAAAATATACAATTTACCCACCAAAGAGATTGCAAGTGGGGAAAATTGTAAGGATACAGTGACTTAAATAAGAAGCAAAATGAGCCTGAAGGTCACACCATGATGACTAATCGATCATTCAGCATGTTTGGAGGTGGCTGTCACCGTGTTCCAGCACAACATGCTGCATTCCATGATGGAATACCATAAATGTAATGTCACACGATCAATGGTCACACTTGCTGCTTTGCAAGTGCTCAGTGGCTTTGATGTATGGCTGTGTCTGGTGTGCAGCATGTGACAGAGAACTGCTGGGGACAAGGGTGTGCTCTGGTCTGAACAAACACAGCATCTCTCTTACCAGTGCTGGAGCTGCATGGCAGATGTCTGCCTTTCCTTCTTGCTCTCTTCCTTTCTTCCATCCTCTCTGCCTCAGGCCTTCTGCAAAGCAAGTTGCTTTTCTGCCCACATAGATTTGGATGCTTTTGTATCAGCTTGGTTGATGTGTTTCCTTACCTCTGGAATCCTGGGGGTGTGAAAAGTTTGGTTCACTTTTGAAACAGCAAAGACAGAATTAAAATAACAAGTGTGAGCTGGCTCCATGCAATATCTCCTTGTACACTGCTATGGAGTTACCATGTAAACAAAAAGACATTTTGGTCTGTTACCCCATCAGGATGCCGAGGGTGGAGTCCGTTCAGAAAAAAAGTGGCAGTGGGCATAGTTGGAGATGATAAAAAGCAATCTGTGCAGTCAGGGATGTGCCAGGCAAGAGATGAGAGACGGGGACAGCCAGTCAGAAAGTCCCACTCCTGAAATCTCCTGCCCGTGTCATCATTCATAGAATCATAGAAATAAAGAATAGTTTGGGTTGAAAGGGACCTTGAACGTTATCCAGCCTCAAACCCCCAGCCATAGGCAGGGACACCTTCCACTAGACTTGGCCACTCCAAGTTCCGTCCAACCTGGATGATAACTTCCAGGGATGGGGCACTCACAGCTTCTCTGGACAACCTGTGCCAGTACCTCACCTCCCTCACAGTGCAGAATTTCTTCCATTATCCACCCTAAACCTACTCTCTTCCAGTTTAAAGCCTTTCCCTCTTGTTCTGTCACTACATTCAAGTCTCATTTTCAGCTCTGTGGCAGCAGGGAGGTGCCAGCTCAGGAAACATCACCACGGTGGGTGATGCTGTGCTCATCAGTTACAAATGCCCCTGTCAGCTGGTGGATCCAGAGAACCAGGCTGCTCACCAGTGGGGGTTTCAGTTTCCAACAGAAAAAACAAACGTTTTGAGAACACAGATGGTGTTGACGTAACCAAACCCCTTGTTCTCCCTGGAAAAAAGTTTAGTGGGAGATTTTTGACCGACACCACATACACTTCCAACCAAGAGAGTTTAGCAATCCCTAAAAATGAAAGACCAAGGAGTTTCAGATTGCCCTCCTTCCATGCACCTCCTCTGGGTGATGTCACAGCAGTCAGGCATTAAACAGCGTCCTGCGACTTGCAAGCCCCCGCGTTCCTGAAGAGATCACTTTCAAGTGTAATGTAGTAAAACCTCATATGATTTCCATATGTCCTCCAGCCTGAATATTTTGCAACTGATTCACAATGAAAAAAACTTATGAACACGTTACCTTGACAGGAACAATTCTTGAAGTAACAGGAGATACGACAGCAGAGACTTTGAAAGGAGGTTGTTATTATCCAGTAGCATTTTTCTCCGTATGTCTACGAAATTTATGTCAATGAGTCACATCCCTTCAAAACAAAGAAAGAAAAGTGCCCTGCAGGACAGGTGAGCTCCTCCCCAAGCCTCTCCATGACTGTTCAGCTCCAGAGCTGCTTGCAGCACTGCCAGCAAAGGCTATTAGCTGAACAAGCCACAGATCCAGATGCCTTGGCTGGGAAAGAAAATGATCCAAGCTTCCACATATGGGTTTTGCTACAGCTGTAGCCACAAGTGCTGACTCCTTTGTTGGAGGACACAGAGGGGCCAGATGGAAAGAAAAGCAATGCTGCCACTGCTGCCCACAAAACCGGACGGTTCGAGGCAGCCGGTGATGGAACGGCACACGAGCTTCTGCCAGCACGTAACTGGCCCTGTGAGCATGGCTCAGGGGGTGACACAGCTCCTGTGAGCTCCAAGTGTGGTGCACACCATGCAAAAGCCTCGAGGTCTGCCAGTCTGGGCCTCCCCAGCACTCCCTACAAAGCTGGAAGCTGTTTTGTTGATGCCTGGGACTTCTCAATCCTCTATGCTGGTTTTGATGCTCATGATTTCCACCCCCCCAATAATACTGACCTGGGGTTTTTTTGTGTGCATTGTGATACTCCTTAGAGGGACCTGCTTTCTGGGGAAGGCTGAACACGTATGTTTCTGCAACCTCCTGCCTGGACCCTTGTACCCACTGCCAACAGCCTCATGGACTGTCACTGAGACTATCTCTGGTGCCATTCCTAGACTGGTCTCTAGCAGAATAACACATTGTGTGCATCTGCCACCCATCAGAGATGTGGGAGAACCTGTGTGGCATAGAGGACAACCTGGAGCAGCAGCATCAGGCTCAGGAGCTCTGCCCTGCCCGTGAAGGCTCTGACTCCTCTTGCTGCCGTACAGAGCTGTGACCTCAGTGGCATTCCCAGCTGTCTAATAGTTTTTGGCCTCATCTCGAACATAGCATAGATTTCTGCTCTGTGACCCACTCCTGGTTGGACCTGTCTGCCTGCTAATGCTTTACAGGTTTGTTTAACCCCTCCCAAGCTCCTTCCCCACTTTATTTCTGTAAAAAGCAGCAAATGCTCCTCTCTGCATCCGGCTTCAAATAAAACAAGTGCTTAGTCTCTCCATAGCAAGATAATTAAAATCCTACTTCTGCAGTGCCCAAACTGGAATTATCTCCCAGTGGAGGTCCTAGTGTTAGGAAAAGTTGCAAAGATAATCAACATTTGATTGACAGAGTGAGCTTGGAAACTCTATACAAACACCTTAGTGGCATCTGGGTAATCCAGATATTGATGTAGATGAAGGACTTCAAAATCCAAAAGAGAAAGAAAACAACAGGCCCTCCACATAGTCACTGATCCAGAGCATTTGTTCTGGGACACTGATGGACTCAACTCTCATACATGGACATCTCATAATCTGCCCTGAAGGCAGGTGGGATTTAGTACTGCCCTGAGACAGGTAACAGGGGCTCAGCTGTCCCCTGCAAATCTCTTGGATGCCCATATGGAAATTTTGGGTTAAGTCAGTGAATCCATGAGAAGAACCTTCCCCCTTTATATCTCTCCTTTCTGTAAAGCGCATCCCTGCCTTTAACTGGGAATTGGAAGGTTAGCTAATGCTAGCGGGGGAATAATGTCACATTAACTGCTGAAAGCCCCTGGGAGAAGCTGGTTAGATGACCTGTTTTCAGTGTGAAGGCTGGCTCAGCTCTTTGTGAATTTGTAGTAAATCAGCACTTCATAATAAGAACAAATGTTTCATTCTCACTTAAAAATTACTACGGTCAGAGGCTTGTAATGTGTAGTTTTCATGCAGGGGTTACATGACAGGAACTTAAATCTGTTCCATTTTCATCTGTAATTTAAAACGTGTCATTTTGATCGATGAATTAGTAAAGGAACCCAGGATAATTTTGAAACTACCAGCTTAGTAAAGTTGCCTGACCTTGCAAATAACCTTTCCAGTTTAGAAGACTTTAATAGCTTAACTATTAGCTAATCTCCTGGGAAGCGTTTTCCCTGGGCAAAACTAGTATGGAAATATAACACCAGTAATAAGGTTTCCATCTTTCTTCTATCTTGATCTTTTTAATTAATTGCCACACAGTAAAAACACAAGACTGGGAGGCAGGGGATAAAAATCCTTGCAAGAGGAGGGCAGGAGTTAACTGTAGGCTGTTTCTAGCCTTTACTGCCTTTTTTGCATAGATTCATTAGGTGCTGAAATATATTAGCAATTGTTAAGGCATAACTGCTGCTTGATTGCTTGACACTTTGGGCTGAAAACTGTGAAATAGATCACTTTGTAATGGAAAAAAGCTGCTCCTGCTTATAATGAATAAACATTAAAACCTAGAATGGTTTGCAGCGCACCTCAACAAGCCCCTGAGAGCTTTTGCGTTGCCCTCGTGATGTAGTTGACTCTTGGCTTTTATAGGTTTTTCTGAGGAAGGGCAGTGGCTTATCCAAGGGCATCCAAGGACTGCAAATATGGAATTTGTTACAGGAAAAAATAAGAGTTGTGTCGAGTGAAGAGTATAGGTTGGAAATTCACGGTCCTGGTGAAATGTGGACTAATATCTAGTCTAAAATAAGTATCAGGTTCTTAAGCATCCTGCTTAGTTTATTTTCCCGACGTTTTTAGTGCCATTTCATCTAATGGCCTCTAACACAAGCACCGTGTTGGAGTGATGAGAGGTTCTCCCCATCTCTTTACCTGGCTGATAAAGGGATTCTCATTTAATTTCACATGAATTTTGC
>VXAU01000232.1:111876-155522 GCA_013399695.1 Formicarius rufipectus
AAAAAAAAAAAGGAAATTAGAAAAGGAAAATCAGTTTTCTAGGCTGGCAGTATGTGACCTTTCCACTGCCCCATCTCTCCAGCAGACCAGCTACAGGTACAGCTGACATCAGTCCTCCTTCCAGGAAGGACAGGGGCTTCACTGTGCCCAGCACTCACTGGGTGTCTGCTGTGCTTCAGGTGCTGCTGTACCCACTGTGTTTTACCTCTGAAACCCCATTAACTATTGATGCTCCAGTAATAAGGAAGCAGAAGCAAGAAACTGAAAATCAAATCAAACAAGTCAAACTTTCAAACCACAGAGCTTAGTGAGGACCACACTCGTTTGCAAGCATTTTGCATCTTTAGGCAGAGCAAAGATCATCCTCAGTGCAAGTGAAGGCTCAGTTTAGGCAGCAGTAACAGGGCTCCTGCATGAAGACACAGAGTGTTTTGGCGCAAGGAAACTGAGCCACGTGGGCTTCTCTCAGGCTTAACTTTGGCTGCTGAGGTTTATTTTGCAGGCGTGTTCTTCAAGCTTTCTTGCTACGTGAGTGAAGGTAAGTCCCCATCTCGGCATCGTGGCACCACCAGCATCTGCTCTGCCACCACCATTCCAGGCTATTGATGTCCAGACCTCTCCTTCCCCTCTGAGACTGTGCAGACACCCAGTGGGTGTGATGGACTGAGTGCAGGGTCCTGCTCTGCAGCCTCTGTTTTGAGTGAAAATGAGCTTCATCCTTGCTCAGCGGCGGGTGTTGCGGGGTGACCTTTGAACCAGCCCTTAAGCCCCTGGAGCACAGAAATTAGACTTCAGTCTGGAAGGACCTCTGCTCCAACAGATGACCTGTTATTTTATCTTGAGCAGCAGCAGCAGCCGCTGAGGAGCGTTGGCACATGGCTTTTAGAACTAATCACTCAGGCTCTTTGAGGAGAGCAGGAATTTCACTCCCTCCCCCTCCAGCAACCTGGGACTTTATTGTGTGTCTGGATCATTTCAGGCTGATCCTTCCTTAACATTTTCCATTTATTTTCCCCAGGTTCAAACTTCTGGACCTCTCTAACACACGTGATGGAGGCTCTTCACTTGAGCCCATTGAACCCAACCCCTTCCCAGCTCCAGATCCCTGTTATCCCCCTCCATGAGCCACCCACCATGTGTTTCATCCTTCTGGGATGTCCCCACTGAGCTCCTCCTCTCTCACACCAAAATCCTGTCTTTTTGCCTGTTTCATTACCATCACTCATCCCTGATGATGCACAGGTGGCAATCCAAGGAAGAGGTGAGAAGCAGCAGCAGCTCCTCTGTTTCCTTTCTCTCCTATCAAGTTTACAGGGGAAGCCTGAGGCTACAAATAAATTAGAGAAGGGAAACTCCATTTTTTTCATGCCCTGAGGCTCCAAAATATTTGTTGTTTATTCAGTCCGGTTCTGCTCTACTGAACAAGGACTGCCTGCAGGGACTGGAGTGCAGGGCAGCAATACACAAGCCTGTATCACAAGCAAATGACAAAGGTCAGAACTAACTGAGGGACTGCAATTCAAACCAAGAACCCTTTGTGATTAAATTGTGGGAAGTGCCCCCCAAACTTACACGAGAGCAGTGATGAACAGGGCAGGTCCCCTGGCTGCTCCAGCCTCCCTACACTCCCATTAAGTGTAAATCAACTGTAGAATATCTGCTGGTCATCATCTCCATCCATTGGGTGGTCCAGGCTGGGAGGTCAGACCCTAAACTGGTTCCTCCAAGCAGGTGTTGATGGCAGACTCGTTCCACCCCTTGTGATGCTGCAAATGAAGGGCAGAGCACACAGGCTCCCAGTGGATGGATGAGACCTTGTGAGAAGAGAAGCAGGTGCTGGAGTGGCCTCCTGGTCTTGCTGGCTGGGATACTGGATGTGGTTACTGTTCAAAATATATCTAAAAACGCTCAGCATTGCATAAAAGAAAAGAAATGAACCTGTTGTGTCTGTCCAGAGAGTCTCACAGAGGTGTGTCTCCAGTATGGTGACTGCCACATCCTTTTCTAAAAAACCACCTTCAGGGTGATCCTGCACCTCTGATATCAATGGGTTATCCATGGAGCATTCACATTCCATGGTCTGTGCATGGTCCAAACACTGGATGCACCCACACAGCTTCCTTGGAGGTCCCTGAGCTAATGGGACTGTACCTGTCCCCACAGAGAACTGCCCTGCAATCCACAGAAAAGTCATTTCACAAAAATGCTGGACTGTAAAGCTCCTGTCTGGTTTGGGACATTGCAACTGCAGAAGAGAATTCATGGCCTCTTGCAGAAAACTGTGCTTTAAGTAAATAATATTATTTCAGAAAACAAAATTCATTTTGCAGTCTGAGACCAACTGCAACAGGATACGAAGCAGGGGGAAAAAATTAAAAAATGCCTCACCCCCAGGGCTATTTATTATTTATACACCCCTGTGCCTAGATAAACTCCTCCTTGAAAGAGTAGGACGAAAATAATTCTGCAACGTGGAAACAAACTGCCTATTTAAAGGGGTTTTATGCCTGAATGGCCTCATTATAAAAACAGCCCGCGCGCAATAACTTTTTACCTTTTTCTACATTATCCAATGAACTGCTTTTTGTCACTCTCACCAGTTTCAGTGCTTTCATGCAACCACCTTGGTGGAAAGCCTCCGTGGTTTCCTTAGAAACGTCTTCCTTCCTGGATGTTGACCCACAGTGGTTGAGGCAGCTAAAACCCTGGAGAGGTCCTGTTCAAACAGGAAAGAGCAGACAGTTTAATGGCCAACTCTGCAGCTCTGCTCCTCCACAGTTTACAGCACTTGGGAGCTGTGGAAGCAAAATATCACAGCGAAGGGTTTTTTAACTTTATGGTCAGCTTTGTGTTGGTGTTTTCAACAAAAGCTGAATCTGCAGCTCACAGACTGTTGGTGGGGAGCAGTGGGATGAAGATGCACTTGCAAAGTGCTGGTTTTTGGGAGATGGATTCTCATGTGAAAACAGTCCTTTGGAAAAAATACATTCTGTGTGTGTCTAGGTGCCTTTGTAAGTCAGTGGCACGAGGGAGGCCGTCTGAGAAGCCGTAGGTAATGTCACCTTTCAAGTGTTTTGCAGTGCTCGTATGTGAATGGTCTGCAACGTCTGAGCAGGAACAAGAGCCCAGAGTCCAGCAGTCCATGAGAGAGCCAGGAAAAATACTTGTCAGGCTGTGATGTTGTTAAACCAGGCTTATCTTCAGCTCTGCTCATGGCCAAACACTCATTCCCAGGGACAACTATGTACTGCATGTGCTGAGCACTGCCACTGGAATTACTGGAGGTGTTAAAGTTGGAGGAGACTTCAGGGTGACCCTCGTGTGAGGAGACCTCGTGACACCCTTCTAACATGCACCTCCCACAGAATCATCCCCCTCATCAAGAGCAAGCCTGGGCAGATCAAGCAGGTGTTTCCTTGCATTTTTATTCACTTTCAGTGGAATTTGTGAATCTTTTCAACTATGCTAAAAGCTACACACATTTTTGGGGGGTTTTTTGGCTTTTCTTTTTTTGTGTTGGCTGTGTGTGGGGTTTTTTTGTCTGCTTTTTTTTTGTTTTGTATTTGATTTTTTGTTTGTTTGTTTGTTTGTTTGTTTGTTTGGTTGGTTGGTTGGTTGGTTGGTTGGTTGGTTGGTTGGTTGGTTTTTTAGGCAGTGATGCCTAAATACTGATCCTAAAAGAAAGCTGGAGAGGAATTCTTTGCAAGGACATGCAGTGGTAAAACAAGAGGAAAGAACTTTAAAAGGACAGAGGGCAAGTTTAGATTAGGTATTAGGAAGAAATTCTTTACTCTGGGCTCAATTTTTTCAGAGAATTTACAGATACCATATCCCTGGAAGTGTTCAAGGCCAGGTTGGACAGGACTTAGAGCAACCTGGTCTAGTGGAAGGTGTCCCAGTTCATGGCCAGGGACTGGGATTAGATGGATTTTAAGGTCCCTTCCAACCCAGTCCTTCTATGATTCTCTTGATGGCATCTTCCAGATGCTGCCTGTTCTCCTTTGGCTTTTGTTGCCTTTACATAAAGAATAAAATAACCAACAACAGCTGAATTATCAATTCTAAGCTGTACAACACTCCAGTATGCACCCTCCAACCTGCTATTGCTCTGTAGAGCAGCCACAGGCTTAGGAAATCCGTGGCATTAAGAAGAGCAAAATATCTCCAGGTCATTTTCAGCCTGGTCCAAGCTGCCCAGTAGCCCTGTGGCAACCATGGCACATGTCCTGTCCCCATCCAAAGGAGCTGAAGTGTCTGCTAACTCCAGTGCAGTGCTGTGCTGATGCTGGTGGCACCAGGTCAGGGGACAACCAGCTTGGAGTGGCCTGAGACCACCCAGAGAAGCCACGCAGAGCTGGCCCAAGGCAGATGGCAGTGGGTGCACGTTCACGGGCAGAAAGTCCGTGTTGCTCACACCTCTGCTCTGTTTAGCTTTGCTGCTAAATCCAGAGGGAATTCTTGGTTGCAAGGGCTGAGCATAAGCAGAGAGAGTCAACACGGAGGCAAGACCTGGAGAATTGTAATTAACAACAACAAAAATAAATTACGCAAGAGTGTTTCTCTTAAAGTTTTTAATAGCAAACACTAGAGAGAGCAGGTTTTTCAAGCCAAACAGGAAGAAAAACAAATAAACAACTGCAGCCAGCAAATTCACAGGCTTTTAGAAGTCAGGTTATCAACCAGGGACCCACAGACAGGAACTGATGAAGCAGAAAGCTCTAGGGAAACAGATGAGGTTTTCAAAGAACACAAACACATAAACCCTGAGATGTACTTATATTTATAAATAAGCTGAGGGAAGAGCTGGACACTCAGTTCCCAGACTGAGGACTGTGAGCTGGAAGAAGAGTCTGAAGGTTTTGTTCACACAATTAAAATCTGGAAATGTTTGGAAAGGCAACTTGTGGGTGCAAATCTTGGAGAAGGCAGATGATACAGTGAGAGTCACTGGTGTGGGTGTGACAGCAGAGAAGGAGGGCAAAGAAGAGCTGAAGGGAAATTATCAATGTGGAGGCCAAGTGCTAGGCAGCTCCATCCTCTCTGAAGGACAGTGATACGTGTGGAAAAGTGCTCCACAGGACTACACAAAATTTTTGAGGCACAAACGCTGCCATTAAAGTCACATCAGAAACTGGAAGAGTCTTGAGGGATCTCAAGCTCTGTTTCAGGATGATCTGCAGTGGGCTGAGCATCTCTTATTCCAAACAACTCTCACCCTTCACACCGTTTATATTTCCACTGACACAGTTAATGGATAAGGTTAATACCTACAGGCAAGAGTTAAATGGCCTCTTGGTGATGTGTAAATTAGCAAGTGGACAGTTGCCCCCAGAGAGAAATGGCAAACAAATATTTATTAGTTGTTTCAAAGAACCACAGCCATAAAACTTAGTCATTTGTCTGCAGAAGTGTTTGTGTTTTTACTGAAACAAATGCTAAAGGTGATGGCTTTATTCCTAGCTGGGGTAACCTCTGTAACTCTGTGATTTACTGCCTTCAGGTAACAGAAAAAAAACCAACCTAGAACGTGTTTTGGTGTACATTGCTCTTGAAGTATGATGGGAGGATGCCAAGAATGAGCTTGAATACCATTTTACCTTATCAATGTGTATAAACACTTGATGAGGCAGCCAAAAGTAGACTGAGCCAGACTCTTCTCACTGGCACACAGTGACAAAGCAAGAGGCAGTGAACACAACTTGAAATACTGAAAATTCCTTTTAAAGATATAAAAAAAAAAAAGGTTTTTATAAAGTGAGGGTGATTGAACAGTGGTTGTTAGAGGGGTTGTGGGGTGTCTCTATCTATTTTCCAAACCAAGTGACTATCTAAACTCAAAAAAAAAGATATTTAAATGCACACTTCCATAGCAGGATATTCAGAAATATTGAGGCATGAAGGCACCTGGGTGTGTGCCATAGATGGAACCTCTGAGTTTACCTCAGTGCATCATCCATAAAAGTTTGAATTGATGAATGGCCTGAGCACATGCAGGGGGGTTAGAGAATGCACAAATCTGAGCTAAACAGGGCTGGAAAAGTTATGGTAAGTCCCCAGAACCCATTAGTGTCACCGTGTGCCACTTTCTTATCACCCCTCAGAGACCACAGTAACTGCTCCTCATCCCAGGGCTGTCTTTCACTATGGATTTATAGAAGATCATGGCATGTACACTTTGGTCCAGCCTTTGAAATAACTTGTGTTTCAGTGACCTCAGCATCCCAAGTCAGCTTGGTTAAGGAAATATGCACTGAGAGGTCATAAAAGAGGCCAGGCCCTCTATAATTCTGTGGAGACTCCTCCGTGCCTGTGAAAAGCCACCTTTCAGGCTCTGGTTTCCTCCCCTTTCTCTCTTACCTCCATGGGTAGTGCAGTCACCCTGCAAAGTGAGCACCCCTCTTTAAAACAGATGCTCCCCAAGTGTTTGGCTTGAGGATTAAAACAAAACTCAAGGAGAATATTGTGGTGATCTCAAAACACAAAGGAAAGTTCGATGATGATTACTCTCTGCAAGAATTTCCCAGGTCTGCAGGGAAGCTGTTTTTTAGCTTTCTGTGGGGAAAAGATGTAGCAACCAGTGTGTTTACAGTGGAAAAAAATACATTCTTTTGAGTATGCACAAGTGAATAGTGGCTAAAATGGCTAAAATATTTCACTGCTTTTTCATGCTAATTCACCTTTCAGGGGACTCTGTGACAAAGTAAATACCATCCCCAGAGGAAGACTTCATTTTTCTGGGAAGACAGGAATTAGCACAAATTAAAATTCTATTTGGATAATTTGCTTGGAATTCTAGTTGAAATGCTTTTGCAATCCTAATTGCATCATTTGTTGCCCTTTTATTGCTTAATGTTATTGAATCAAGTTAAAAAGGAAAAGCTGCTGTATGACTTTCTCATGAGACACCTAAGCCTGAGTTGCTGCTCCTGGGAAGTTTGGAGTGTGTGTCATCAGACAGCTAGTGCCAGCTTCCTGGGGTCATATATTCACTGTTCCTCCTTAGGACACGAGTATTAACATGAAGAAACCCTCTATGCCCCACCAGAAGTCAAATTACCCAGGTGCCTCCCAGGAAGGTTTTACAAAATGAGAAGTAAAAGAAAGGGAGGAAGAAAAATAACTCCAGGATGAATTCAGATGAGCTTATCTTTATTATGAAAAATCCTTTATTAACCCTTCCATCTTTGCTGTTGCTGGGACAGGGAGGGGAAAGTTCTAAAGAGAATGCAAGGTGTTCCTGCCCATGGCAGGGGAATTGGAACTAGGTGATTTTTAAGGTCCTTTCCAACTCAAATCATTCTATGATTCTGTAACTGAAATACATTAAAGGGCTAAACTCCCTAATTTGTGCTAAAAGCCATGACACATCATATAAATCCCTGTGTAGTCTGCACATTCATTCTGCTTTTCTATAAAATAACTGGACTGTCACCCACAGAGAACTCCACTTTCCAGGAGTGCCAAACCCAAAGCTGAGTGATTTGGTCTGAAAGTCAGAGCAGTTTTATGTGGCCTCTAATCCCCCCAGATTACTTTCCTCCATGAGGACTACTGCTTCATTGGTGCAGGGGTGAATTTTATAGCAGCACCCAAATCCGTTCTCATCTGTTATCTTTGCCTAGAGAATCGGACTTTTGACATAAACCTGGAAGGTAGTTCAAAGCCTTGCTGCATAAACACACATCCATTTTTTCTGCTTTAGGAATAGGTAATGTAAGAGTTGAAAGGTGAAGGTTATGGCAGTTCGTGTTTATTTCACCAAGAGCCAAGAGATGGGAAACATCTGGCACTTACACACCATGCAAGTCTTAAAAACAAAGAGACCTAGACTTTAGTCCGGCTGAGCAAGCACTGGGATAAAAGCTAATGACAGGCTGCTTATTTAAAGGTATCATAATACAGAACAGCCATGTAGGGAACCAGGGAGGATTCGGGAGGGGGAAAACAAGGGGAAAATTTAGCTTTGTGTTTCCAAGTTAAGGGTCAAAGCCCGACTTCAGTTACGCTCCAGTGTCAATCCTGACCTGCAGGCTTATGCAGCATGTAGGACCTTCCAGATTTCACTCTTTCCTGGTTTCCAGTGTGACCACATACCCAAAGCAGCGCTCAGAAGAGCTGCTGATGTGTTTCATGTGTGACAATGTAGAAGTCCTTGGGACCATTCATGTTCCTGAAAGCAAAGGGAGAGTCTGAGCCCAGAAGGGACTTGCAGTGACGTGAGTTGTGTTACTGTGAAAGGCTCATCAGCATTTCTTAAGAGTGATGGAGGTACTCCAGCACATTGCTGAGGCTTCCCCGAAGCAGATCTTCACCTGCTTTGCATCTTCTTGCAAAGGTTTGTCCTGAAAAAGATGTTTTATAGAGTGGGACTCCTTCCTTATGAAAATTCCCAGACTGAACATGTTCATTTATTGTGCTCCTCCTCAAAACACATCACCTCTGATCTCCCATCTTCATTACTCAGCCCCTACAATAAGTTGGTCCCTTCAGCAGGATCTATTTTACAAGCAGAGGTTTACCCAGAAAATGAGGAGTGAAGACTCTTTTACCCCTTTCCCACTGATATTGTATGGACCATGTTCCCACATCAGCTCGGTCAACATGGATGAACTGCATGGTCACCCGCTGCCCTTAAACCCCCTCCCTTTACCTAATGTCCTGTCCCCATCATAGTCATTACATGAGAGCTTTATCTCCCACCACAAAAAAAAAATAAAAATCCCACAAAATGGGATTGCATGTTCATGATGTGCCATTCTCAGCCAAGAACACTCATGGCATAGCCATGCTGTGTTGTTTACAGTCCCCTACTGCTTCTTCGATAACGCTGGTGCTAAGAAGAGCTTGACTTTTTGCTTTTGGCAAGATAAGTTTCCCATCCCAGCCCCTCAACCACACGAAGAATTAATATTTAATGTATCTCCAGAGTAACAAGGAAATGTGGCCTCCTCCTTCTAAGATTTTAAAGCTAAATACTGAAAACAACAGTCTCTACATTGCAGCAAACACATGTGAGAGCCTTCTCTAACTCGCTGGCTTTTCCAGAGGACAGGCCCATCACAAACATATATATCATGAAAACCCCTCAGTGCCATAAGATGTGATAAGGAAACAAGAGTTGCTGCCCTAGAAAGGGATGTCCCAGAGTAGCTACATGACAGGACCTCAAGTGCTAATTCTTGTTAAGGCTGTGGTTTGCACCCAGCTGTAAGATTTGTGGTATGACACCACCAGTGCCATGTGCCAGATAAGCAACACGCTGCTAGAGCATAAGCAAAATCCAATCAATGGCTCCCATTTGTCAAAATAACAACAACAAACCCCCTTATAACAGTAGGTTTTTTAGTGTACCAGTATTTTTTAACTTCATGTTGGGCCAGCTATCTCCTGCCTTTCCACAGAAAGAGTGCAGCTAGCACAGAAGTATAAAGCTGGTATAAATTCCATATCATGTCCCTTGGCTAATTTGACAAAACACAATCATGTGTCCATGCCTGATCCACATTAGATTTACAGGCCTGGGTGAGCTGGTAGTGCACAGATCTGGTATTAATAATCCTGGAACCACAGCCTAAATCTATTAGCTGGAAGCAGTTATATGATTCTTAATCCTATTTTGTGTCAAAGCAGATGACTGCAGCCAAGATGGAGCAGAAATTACATGTTTTTGCCTGACTAAACTTGCCCTGAGCTCAGTTTTTGGAGTGTTCAAGCCACTCCAGGTACTAATCTTAAAACTGATGTTTTGGGGGTATGTGCAGGAATTGAACCTAGAAAACCAAGAACCCAAGGGGTGACGCTTTGTTCTGTAAGAAATAGACTCCTTTTGCTTGAAAGGTGTTTATATGCCATGCAAGAAACGTCATCCCTGTTTGAGAACCCACTGTTGGAGCAGGATGAAAGCTTACATCTTTAACATAATTTGCAAGCATGGTAAAGATTTGGAACAGTATTCCTTGAAAACTTAATGAGACTTGTACTGCAAGAGTCCACCATAAAAACACAGCTCCCTTCCTTAGAATGAGTTGCCCATTCTAAATATCTGAAAATCATAATCGTGCTGTTTCCTCAGCAATTAAATATTTTTATATACTACATTTCTTTAATAATAGTAAACCTTTCTTTTTATTATTTAAAAAAGCCGTCCCCTGACAAGCACATTATTAAATTACAGTTTATAACCCTTGCAGTGGGGTAAATTATAGTCATTTTATTAAACTACTTTAAAGACTGGAGTTTTACTGACATCTTGCTCCAATAGTTGGCCAAACCTGTGAATGCTGCAAAGGTGCAAGTTGCATCTCACAGAGTCCTTCTGCACACCAGGAGGGGATTTAAGTTTGATTTTCCAAATAATGGGATACCACAGAAAGCAAGCTCCATCTGACTCCAAACCTCTGGTGTTTAACACCTATTATCTATGTCGGGGTGTTGCATTTTCTCTTTCACAGGCAGTGAGAGGTAGTTAGACCCAAGGAGGAACAGCCTGTAGCCCGTTCCTCTTCTGTTTATTCTTACTGCATTAGTTTGTTTGCTTCTTTGCAGATGATCCTGTGCCTCCACAGCTGCTGGCCCACCAGGAGCTCCTCAGCTTGAAGAGCTACACATGTTTACCTAACTAAAAATCATAAATATAGGATTGGTAATACCCAGGCTGCCTAAATATGCATTGACATTGCAAACTCATCCCACTAGTCCAGTCATGCCAAATGGCACACTCACCTCCAGGAGCCACTTCTCCTCTGGGTTACCCTCCCTGGAATTACGCTGATGCCACACTGACATCACAAAAAGGAAAATTCATATCCCAGATATTAAATGGAACACTTGAGCCTTGCTTGGAGTCAGCGACTTGTTGTCTCACTTCCACGGGCTTGTGCCTGTAGTTGATGACCATGTCATTGTTTGCTGGTGTCAAATGGCAGTGTGAGAACAGACCTGCACACGGTGCGGCCGCAGAGCCGGAGCTCCTACGGCCCCGCCGGGGGCTGATCCTGCTGGAGCTCTCCCTTGTCTTCTGCCCCGAGCAATTTCTGTGCACGGCATTTGGCACTGAAACAGGAAATTAAGGGCTGTAGGAAAGCAACCTCTGGCCTTTAATTCACTTTTTAATAAAATCATTAAAAGAAACCTACTCCCGGCCAGACATTATGGGAAATTGCTTTAATGATACTTTTGAGCAAAACACACGCTCTCAGCTGCACGCATGGCTTGCCCGATGGCTTCAGCTCACTTATTTGTGTGTTTGCACTATGTTTCATTTATAAAGCCAGGCTAGAAAACTTTTTATGAACCAGGTCATGATAACAACTAGAGGCCAGGCTCTGTCCATTGCATATTTTACACATAAACAACAGTTACAAAGTTTTGCTAGAAAACATCAAGACATCTGAGCCAAAGATGAGCATCAACAAAAGGGTAGAGAAAGCAGAGGGATTTTGCGTCTTCCCAGTCTCTGCTGGAAACAAAACGGGTGTAATTACCTGCACAAGTGATGGCACATAGGAAAGAAACACATAGTTTATGTGAGCACAAACCCATCTCTCCACAGCCAAAAGTCTCAGGGGGCACCTCCTAACCAGGCTGTTTTCCCATTGACTTAAGAGTTTGACATTGCACGCTTGAGTAGGCTCTTGTGAAAAAAAATTGTGGCCTTTTTTTCATTAGAGAAGAGACAAACCTTGCTTTATAACTGTTAAGTTCATAACTTAGCACTTGAACATGTGAAAACCTATTTTAAAATTTTTGTTAGTTGAAGTGAGGCTATGGATAGGCAATGATTGCTGAGGACACCTTAAAAATTGCAGGGCAGCTCTGTGCTAAACCAAATTAAATGTTTAGCTACAGCAGCGAAATTTTAAGAAACTACGTCATTTTTATCTAGTGCAAAATTTGCCCTCATGCACTTTGATTCTTTTTGTCTTTCCTGTTGTATAAAAAATGTTAATCAACAAACCTGGTAGTCAGTTTTTCTACAATCAATAAATTCTACATCCAAGCCACAGTAGCTTTTATGTCTGTACGTTGTAAAAGTAAATTTACATCATATGTCAAACATTACACATGAAGAGAAAAACAAGGCTGATTTCTAGTCCTAAAAGATATATGTGTATCCATAAAATCAGCAAGCTGTGTCCTGAATACAGCTGGATGATCATACTCTGACCAAATGGCTTTTTGTCTCAGACTGGAGATCTGTCAGGCTCAACTGTTTTCCAGGACTGCATCTGTTTCAGGGAGCTTTGGGAAAATGCAGGACAAGCCCCAGGTGTACTACCAGTCCCATATGAACCCAAGTTTTCCTGCTGCCTGGGCTGTGGAGCAGCCAAGGGTTATGCCAGCTTCCCAGAAGCTCTGGGGTGGCAAGAACTGAGCCCAGGTTGGAGTTGTGCTGCACATCCTTCCACAGCAGAGAGTCAGACAGCCTGGTAGAGTTTGGTCACCAGAAGGAAATGACAAAAGAGAAAAGACCCAGCTGTGCTCATTAATCACAGGGTGACTTGATAGAACCAGCTTTTCTTGGGCTAAGCAGCTCTGGTCCTGGCAAGAGGGACTGAGCAGACATGAGGGAGCAGGGAAGCTTTGCAAGAAGCACCAGTTGGAGCTTTTTGGGGACCTGGTGAACATTGTTGGGCACCTTCCAGGTGAGGCAAATCCCAGCCAGAAGAAATGCAGGAAAAGGACAACTAGAAACACCAGGGAATATGTATCCTTCTTAGAAAATGAAACTCAAAACCTGTGGTACCTCTAGCCTATTAAATGACAATCTAAGATGCACACAATACCTATAAAAATAGATTGGATAGGAGCAGTGGAAAGGAAAAAAACATTGCATTAATTTAAAGACCAAATGTGACACCAGGGAGATGGAATATAATCTCTGCCCATAATTGCATAAACATACAAAGAGCTCCACTGACTAGAGGAAAGAACAGTCAGCCACTTTTAGGGGTCATGGTTTTACCCCAGCATGCTGGAGGTAGCAAAATCTTCTAGGAATGACCATTTTTTAATTTTTTCCCCTCAAAAAACGGGTGCTGAGGAACACAGCAGAAAGGGAAAACGTGAAACCAGAAGAGAGGACTTGTTCAGGGGCTCTTTGTTAGTGGGAACATCCTCTGTGAAAAAACACTGCTGTGGAGAACACACGATGAGAGTATTTCCAGAACATTTTCCACTGTTTTCCAATGACATGACATTACTTTATTTGGGTGGGCTCCTTTCTTTGGCTGGTTGCGTCCCTGTTTTTGGCTGGAAACCTTCTATGGATGAGTAGGAAAGGAATGCTACCTATTCCCACAAGTAAAGAGGCATTTTGAGCTGCTGTATTAACAAAATACACCTTTCTCATAGAAGGACTTTATTAGAAAAGCCCTAATGAAAATTAATACGTCTTTGAAATGAGCTCTTTATCTAATACCTCACCAACTTTCTGGGAAGTGATTAGGTGGAGGCAACTGAATTTCAGGGTGGATCTGGTTAATATAAACTGCCACCTGGTGAATGCTAAAGACTATTTTTGTCTTCACTAGGCGTGGTCTGGTTTACACTTAGGAGAAGAACAGATCCTCAGATATTCATGTTGTACAATTAGAGGTTACAAGACAAATATGAAATGAAATCACTGCATGACTTTCTTCCAGCTGCATTGCACAGAGGTTATTATTTGAACACAACAGTTCCTTCTAGAGTCCTCAGGCCAGAGCAAGCTGAAATCAGGCAGGCACAGCTCCTGCTAATCCAACTGCTTTTTCACCCAAGATGTTGTAAGAAGCCATCCTGCTAAACTTGTTGATAATGCAGAAACGACACTACTTCCTTGCAGGGATGGAGAGGGATGCTAAGGGCAATACATGCGGTGTCCAAACCCTGTGGTGGTGAGTTCACAGCAGTGTCCAGGGGAGACTGGGAGTGCCAGGATGCAGCAGCTCCCTTTCAGACAGCTTGCAGCATCATGGACCTGCTCTGAAGCCTATTGACACTGAAGGACTCCCACTGGCTTTTATCAGCTTTGGCTCACATCCTTGGCATCTGGTTCATTCCTCTTTATTTATAGTGTCATGCATATCAGGATCAGCCTCCCAGGGAAAACACGCCAGCTCATCTTCTTGCTCAAAGAAGCCATTTAGCTGTGATTGTGATCTGTGATTTCATTGCTAGCCCCTATTTGCCTTCGCTGTTAGACTCTCCAGGGAGAGAATTTTATTTCTTTGGCACAGTTGGAGCATTGTGCTGTGCAAATCTCTCTGTCTATTTATCTCATACATACCTATATAATAAGCATGGATGTGATGAATAATAAGTACATAGGTGCTACGGGTCTCCTTTGTATTTCTTTGGCACTATTAATAGCTTTTAAAAGTGGGAATAACTCTCATTTGTGCCAGCTCTAAGCTGTCTTGATACAGTCCAAGCATTGTAATGGGGTTTTATTTTAAACAGAACATTTCTGAATAATTAATCATTCCGATATAAGACACGCATAACAATTCCAAATAACCTCTGAATGTGTTCTTAGTTGAAAGGGGCAAAAGAAAGATGGGGGGAAAATGGAGTCAAAATAAGGAGGGAAGATATAGAATCCAGCCAGGAAAGCATGGCTGAGTGTTTTTTTTTTTTTTCCCCTCCTTACTCATACAATTCAGAACATATTTTCCTTATAAAGTAAATGGGCAGGATATCCAAGTGTATCTCTCACAGTATCTCAGCTGCACGTGCAAGAGTGGGGTGTAAGGATGGGCTGCTGGACAACATCATCTGCTCTAAACCACTGAGCATGGTCCCAAAAAGTAAATGCCAAGCTCTTGGAACTGCAGCAGCAGATGTGGGACCTGTCAGGCTGCCCAGAGCCATCTATGTGTGTACCCTTGTGCACCCAGTCACTTGTTTCGCTTTTAAGAAAACTGAACAAACATAAACACACGCACACTTTTCAGTTTTAGCAGCTGCAGCAGAATTCACCAGGGTGGGATGGCCAAGGAACTTGGGTGAGGCAGGAAGTTTGGTGGCTGCTCTTTATTTCAGTGGATTTCTGCATTCCATACTGGTTTTTATTCAGGAGCACAGAGAATGGATGCGTGGCACATCCAGCCAGAGGAGGCAACAGTCCATCAGGGCATGGCCTGCAGCATTACTCACTGCTGTCTACTCACTGTCCAGCTCATACTGCTGTTTCTCAAAGCCAGACTTGCCCCACCTCAGCCAAGTGGTTCATTATCATATATAATGAGTGTTATGGGTTGGTCTCTGTACAGCAGTGAAGGCAAGAGTTGCCCCCGAGTCTTTGAACATACCAAGAACCCACATAGGGGTGTGTTATTTTTGCTGGATTCATTGTACAGCAGGGTCACGTTAAGAATGAGAGCTAATTTCTGCCTTCTCCAGTCATCTCATCTGTTTTCCCTTGTGCCATCTGACATCTCTCAATGTCAATCACAAAGTAAGTAAATAGAGGTTGGAAAAGCTTTGTTTTACAGTCATGTAACATGAAATTGTATGTAACACATGAACTTTAAAACCAACAAACAAATAAAAAATTGGAGCAATTCAGGGGAATAATGCATTTCTCCTCTGACTGAATAAAAAAAGGCATTGTCAGAGCACTCCCAGCATCCTCAACCTTTGAAATCCTACTGCTGTGTAATTCTAAAGCCTGGATGGGCTGGCTGACCTCAGGCAGCATCTTCCATGCCATGAGACATGGCTGAAGGTTTGGAGGAGATTTCTTTCTCACCTTTAGCAGGTGGAGGGACAGATCACAGAGATTTGTCACAGTACACCTTTCCGTGGACACAACCCTCTTCTAAATGGCCTAACCTTGCCCTTGGAATTCGGACCGAGGCTGGGCTCCCAAACAGACGTTTGGTACTGTGATTTGGATTATCCATGTTAATTTTTGCTCTCACTAAGCTGCACAGAGACATAAATAGTCTAAACATAGATGAATCTGTCAGAGGAACGACATGAAGATTCCAAGAAACTGGAGTTCAGACAGTGTTTCCTTAGATTTTAGTAGGAATTGAGGTTGTATTTTGTTATATATTTTTTCTAATGGTTTGAGTTGAAAGAAACCTTAAATGTCATTTAATTCCAACCCCCTACCGTGGGAAGAGATGCCATCCACTAGTAAAAGTTGTTGGTTTTCTGCAATTTTTTTGAAATAAAAAATTTTTTATGATGTTTTTAGTGGGAGAGGTATAAATTGAATGCCTGACTTTATAGCTTTATCTTGGGATTTGGAAGGATTTTTTCCATACTAGGGAGCAGGACTTTTACTACAAATCACTCCCAAGCCCCACTGAACTCTCTCTGTCACAGGGGTACCATGCCTGAAACATGCTTTGTGCATCCCGAGGGCCTGTTAGACCTCAACACCTTGGTCTGTGGTGCTTAAGGACTGGCAAGCCAAAACTTGTTTAATGCCATTACAGCAGGGTAGCTTTATTACCACACACAGAAAATCACACAAGGCTTCAGGTCTGTGTGGCAAGGTTATAAATCAGCCCCCTTGACACAAGTGAACAAGTTCAAGTTCAAGTTATCGAGTAGGACGGCTCGAGTGGCATCCTGTACGTCAGACCCAGAACTGAATGACCCCTCTTTTCCTTTAGCCAAAGAGACAAATGGTGAGAACGTGTCAGACTTTATCTCTGATTCACATTTTTAGCTGGGGACATAGGAAATTTTAAACTGAAAATAATGTCTTTCTAGGGGTGTGTTACAATCTCTTCCTGACAAGGTCCTTATTTTTAAAAACAGGGCAGTAAACAGAACAACACCCAAATGATGACAAGATTGAACTATACAGATGATCTCAAGCATTTCCATCAAAGAGATACTGAGCTGCTTGTCTCCAAAGGCCAATTCATGACTTTCCTTGCAGTAGGACAGCATAGCATGCCTTGGCCTACGCTGCTACCCTGGCCGAGATAAGCCCTTGCCAGATCTTTCATCCTTGTCCCATGGACAGAAGGTCCCTGGTGATCCCCCTGTTGAAATATCAAAGCACTAATGACATACCACACACATTTTCCCACCATGAGCTTCCCCAGGGCCACAATCGTGACATCTTATGGAAACCAGCATTTGCTTTTGCCTCAACAGGGATCATTTGTGACTGGGTTAGAGCAGATCTATAGGTCAGAGTGCTGCAAATAGGAGGCAGCCTGGTGGAAGAGGGGGTCTTCAGTCCTTGTGCTCCCCTTGGACAAATAAAGCTCTCCCACATTAAAAAAAAAAATTTAAAAATCATGAAAGATCATGTCAGATCATGCAATATTAGTACACATGTCTCAAGCAGAGATGCATTGCTCTTTGCCTTAGATAAACAGCAACGCTCCTTTTTCCCTTCTTTCTTATGGAAATCATGGCTGTGTAGCTTGCAGTATTACTCAGAGGATGAGTTACTAACAGCCTTCACAATCCTTTCCATTAGGAAGCAACCAAACAAACTTGACAGGACCCATGTATTCGGTCACTTTTACCAAACTCTGTTTATGTTATTTTTAAAGCGGATTTAGCATTCACAAGGATGGATCACTTTCTGCAATGAAGGCAACAAAACCTCTTGTTATTCACAGGAAAAGGACAGAAGAGGTTTTTCACACATCTTTGAAAACTCTCTGCTGCTCTTCTGGCTTTTGAGCAGGAACTTCAACCCGGTCTCACAAGCAGCCATGAGAGTTCTGCAGAAATTGCCAAAATGCCCAAAACATTCTTGTTTTCTGTCCCTGGGAGAGTGACTGGGAAGGTCAATCCCATTGACTCATTCCACAAACGAAGGCTGACAGTCTTGTGGTGGTGACTGTCATCGCTCCCAACCTGGACTCAATTCAGACTAACACTTGTTCTTCCTGTAGTGGGAATTTAACCAGAGGCTTTAGTGGTCCAGCCTTTATAGCGGACAAAAGGCCACCAGAAGCCTCACAACTATCCAGCTTGCAGCCTGTATCAACAACAAATGGGGGAGGGGGATTGTGTGTAGTTTCCTATCTGCAACTGGACCCACCACAGTGGCTCATGACAGCCATGCACTTCATCTCATCTGTGGATTATCCTCCATAAAGCGAGTGGGATTTTATCCAGACAAATGCTGTAAAGTGTGCTGAGTGGGAGCAGTCGCATTTTGTAAAATGTTTAATTTCACACAATTAACTTCTTAGTGTGTGTCTGAGAGAATTCCCATTTGCCTACTGTGTAGTAAAGCTAATTAATTTCCCTTGACAATATTTCGTTTTAAAGTTGGAAATATCCCCTTTTTTTTAAGGGGAAGCTTGTTGATCATCTGGGCCTGTGGTGAGGCAGTGCTTACTGTTCCTTGGTTGGAAGAGACTTTGTGCCATGTGCAGATAAAACTGATTATTAACACTAATTCCTCGGTTGAACATCTCACCAGTCCTGCAAATCGCACTCCTGTTCTGATAAGGCAGGAAAATGCCAATGCAAAATTTATTAGTCATCAGGCAGCATATTGTGGCTGGAATTTTCCAACGAGCAGTGGCCAAACATTTGAAAGAAGCTCTTCATAGTCCAAAATAAATGTCTACATTTTCAGAAGACAGGCAGAGATTAGGCACTGTCTGGGAAAAAATTCCATTTTTTATCACTTCCAAGTTTTATTTTTGCACATGAATTTTGTCCTCTCGTCTGGCTGAGCTGGAAGAGGCAGCTGATGCTCTGTGTCTCAGAAGGGTCAGCCAAGCATAGGCACTGCTGATGCATGGGCTGACTGTGCAGCTGGGTGCACTGCTTCAGTGGCACTGGAAACTGCTGCCCCTGGAAACACCTTTGGAATGGTCTGGCCATGTCCTCCATGTCTGGGCCAGTCCGAGAGTGATGCAGAGTCACTATAACCTTAAATCAGGAAGACTCATCAGCTTTGCCCTCTGGAGCTTAAGAGGAAAGCCTTGCAAATTCTCACTCCCCTGAAAAGCACCCTCACAGATTGTATCATGTTGCCTACTGCAATGCCAGAGAAATGAGAAATCAAAGACACTGGAGGCTTTTATTGTTCTTTTTAAGTTCTGTCCCAGCAAATACGGTGCCCATATTTTACAAGGCTACAACACAATAATCTACCACCACCACTTTAACGACCAAGCAGTTGCAGAGTTGATCTATAAACTGATGTTGCCATTTAATGTGGTTTCCAGTGAACTGTAAAATTTATAGCTGTAACTAACACTCCCCCTGCCCCTCTCCCTTTTATGTTCACCTCAAAAAACAAGCTGCTCCACAGCTCCAAAAGGCAACACGCAGAAAATCAATGTGTAACCTGAAGTCAGCTAATTAGGATCATATTCACATGCCATAGATCTGTGGTCTTCTGGTCAATTAAGTGAAGATTGATGTCTAGCACTGCATGGATAAATACCACCAAAAGGCAGGCACAGAAATATTCAGATACACTGCTCTTGCACAACTTGAACAGTGGCAAAGCTGCAGTGCAGAGCAGAAACCCTGTGTGAGCTTTCTTCCATGGTTTTCCCACTCTCTCCCTTGCAAACATCTCAGCCTCACCACTACTGTCACCTCAGCGAGTTGCCACTGTCACCCCTTCTTTGGCAGCTGCCTGGCATGGGTGTCCCTTCCCTCAGCCATGGTGATAAGAGCGGGTGTAATTTGAACTCCACCTCTGCTCAGCTGGCCTGGCTCTTCTCCCACTCGTTTTGAAGTGACTGATGGGATTTAAATGGGCTTCACATCAAGTCCACCACATGGGGGGAACTTTGTCCCAAGCGAACGTAATGTTGGAAAACCTTCTTGGGCGCGCACAAGTGCACGGACCCGTTTAAGCTCACTGTTGTGAGTGCTTGGAATCAAAACTGAGGGCCTGATCCCAAAGCCCATTAGCCTTTGGAAAGGCTCCCTATGATGTCAGTGGATTTTGGAATAAGCTTTTGATGCTTTCTGGTAAGGGCTGATGGAAAAAAAATCTCCAAGCTTAATTGGGGTGGGGGGGAATTGGTTAGGAAAATGTTTTAGATGAACTCCACCATTGTGGGGGATGCATGTGCTTGCTGGATCTCCACTGGTGCTTCCTGCTGAAAACTCCCACAATTCCTGTTGTTTTCTCTTTGTTTATAGGGTATAATTTTAATTTTTTTTTTTTTTTAGTGGAGGGACAGATTAACTTTATGATCTCACAGAAGATTACATTTAATATTTTAATCTTCTCAACAACTTCCTAAAGGGAAGAAGGATCTATTTCAATACTTTCATCTGGATATTGAATCAAAACTTTGTCTCTCTCTCCCTGCCACTGCCTCTCTGCCATGAATATGGCTCTCTGCAAGCACTGGGATTGATGAGGCCATGATGTATTGAGCAATAGATGCACACTGCTTCCATCACAGTGGGGATGTGGAGCACATTTCAGGGGGATGTGGAGAGCAATCCAGAGGGACACAAAGTCACTCCTGGGTCCTTTGGGGAACATCCAGAGCTGGAGCAAGTGTGCATTGGCTGATGAAAGAAGTCAGAGTCCTCAACATCACGATTGCAGTCAATCAAACCTTGCTTTAAAGTGGCTTTGTCTGGATCCAGACCATGGGTGGCAATTTGGAGTAAGGCCAGTTTGTGATGGCTTTTTGAGAACTGCCACGTGAAGCTCATGCAGGAACTGCCATGTTATTTAAGAACAGGGCAAAACAAAAGCAGAGGGCCAGATTGACAAGGCATTTTTGCTAGTAAACCCAGGCATAAGTCAGTGGGTAATAAACCTGCCTCTGGAGAACCACAGTGCTGTGCCATGTAATTATGGTCGGCCCTATAAAAATTGGTGGAGGTGGGAATGGAAGAGAGCTGCTGTCTTAGGGAAAAAGAGACTTAGGAACATGAATAGTAGCGGGGGAAAGAATGGTTAACAAGTAGGAATCCAAGTCCATGGTTAGGGACATTCAGAGTTACTAGATTAATATTTTTCCCCCCTTAGTACATAACTCACTTTCTACACTTGCCAGCCCACTGGAAGTCTCCCTGTTCAGCATGGTGCAATTATCCCAAAATATTAATAGAACCATAGAATGTCCTGAGTTGGAAGGGACTCACAAGGATCATCAGGTCAAGGAATCATCAACATATTGTTGTGCAAGCACACAGACACAATAACTTGTTGTTTCCTGGTATGTATGAAAGTGGAACCTCGAAGCAAATGACTTTGCATCAATATCCTACAGCAGAGCTGATATTGATGGAGCACCACTCTGGTGTGTAACCAAAGAGCCCATAAAGCAGGAACAACAAAAGGGAGACTACAAAGAGCAACGTGTGTTATCTCTGAATCTGTTCTGCACACTTTACAGCAGGGAGAGCTCAACTCCAGTTTTACAAAACAGCCTGGCAGCTGTGCTATTTATATGTTCACCACCAAGCTTTCATTAATTTTAATATGTGTTAATGGACATCCTGTATTATTTTGGGAGGCTAAACGTGAGATTTATTTAATTTCCTTAAATATCAAATATTGGTCAAGTAATACAAACCATGGATTGTTTTGTGTTTTTTCAAAAAAGGAAAAAAGAGTGTCAGTTTAACAGAATTCAGACAGAGCAATGTCTGATCATATTTACAGCATTTATAGGTTTAGAAATCTCCAAAGAAATCTGAGGAAACCTAAAGCTCACCTGAGTACATTGAGTGAAATTCTTCTTGGTAGTGAATAAATACTCCACAGGTCTTTACAAGAACACCCTTTTAACTCCATGTAAATATTCTACAATCTTTCAGAAAATCTCCAATTTAAAGGTGATGCTTAAAACAGGCTCTTTTTTAATAGTAATTTTTAAAATGCCATTTGCAGATCCTATAATTTCTCTCGAATTTCTTCCCTTTGCTAAAAACACCAGTGTTTCCAAACAGTCATACAAAGACTTTTGAAACAGAGTTCTTGTGTTGTTTAAAAGAAGTTCTTGAATATGAACTACATGTACCTAAATCAAATTGCAGCTACAAGCAAACTTATTTCTCACCTCATCTTGTTCCTTAGGGCTTAATGGAAAACTGGCATAAAGTGTGGCAACAGAAAAAAAGGTACCTGCCACAAAAAATAAATCTGTCATACTTAGGAAAATCCATTCATCAAAGGAGGGAAAAATACATTGAAATCATGAGAAGTTTATGGAATAAATCTGTAACTGATTTGGCTATAATATTTAATCTCCTTCTTCTACCTTGTAGTGTGAGATTGTGTTCACCCTTCAGAGCTTGAACATGACAATGGGTTTTTAGTGGCAAATTTATAACTTAATAGGGATATTGCTCATATGGTAGCACAGAGTCAGTGTTTTTGGAGTGTTTCTGATTCTGGCCAGAGGGACAGATGCTCAGGGAGGTAAATCATACACAGTTTGACTGGTAACAGATGACTTTGTAGAAGCACCATTGATTTACACCACTGGTTCTAATCTGTACTGGAAAGGGCACCTTCAAAGCAAAAACTGCCCCTGTACACACTGGTTCCAGTTAAAAACAATCCTATTTTGTCCTGAGAGGCAAGATCTGGAATCACAGGTTTGCAGTGAACAACAAACAGGGCCGGGAGAAGCATCTTGTAACAAAATAAAGCCTTTTACTTCACGCACGGTGACAGCAATGCCGAGCTTGCTGACAACCCAGGCTTCAAAGGAAGGCAAGGGGTGCCTGAGAAGGGGCTGACCTTGCAAAGAGATTTGTTTATTGGCACAAAACAGTGCTCTACTCCAGCCCAGCAGCCAACTGAGCCACACAGCTTCTGTTGGAGCCCAGGAACTGCGGGAAACTGGAGAGCCCATGAGAGGGCTGCAGTGCCCGTCAGAGATCTGACTTTCTTGAATGACAGCTTGATGAACTCAGGCATGGGGAGTTGGCCCTTTGAAGAAGTAATTATGCTGCTAGTCAAGAAAAAATGGCTCCAGATTGCGCCTTGCACGTTTACACAGTTCCAAAGAGTCAAGCAGGGGCTCCTTGGGACGAGTGCCACAACAGGGAAGACGCGTTTCAAAGAGTTATTTATTGACCGGAGATCCTGAGAGGATGTTTGTTGGATCACGCAGAAGAGTGGAAACTCCTGAAATCCAGGATGCTGTAAGTTCAAGTAGGAGCAGGCAGCAGATTTATCTCTCTGGGCTACTGGGAGCTTGTCATGTGCCACAATTACCATTTGTTCTCGCCCCATCCGTGACTCTGGAGTGTCAGTGTCCTTTGGGACAACCCTGATGGTGATTATTTATGTCATATAAACAACATATGTTGGCATAATCACCTTTCCCCACTTTTTCATTCACCAGCTTCTCAATGAGCTTTGCAAAAGTGAAGGAAACAGGAAGGAAAACAATCAGAGCAGAACAAGCTAAGGGGTTTGTCTGAGATCTCCTCCTCGATGAGCAAGAGTGAGAGTCTCTGCATGCTGCTTGGGTACCTTGGGAAGCAGTGGCCTGGCCTAGTCCCTCAGCATCCTGGTGGCTCCCAGTGCTCCTCAGGACACCATTCAGCACAAAACCAGTAAAAAAAATGCATATGTGGCTATTTTTATAGCAAAGCATGCACTTTCTGCTTTTCTGTGCTGCATGCTTGCTCTGAGAGGGACACTTCCCCTGTGCCAGCCCCTGACCTGCAGCTTGCTCCTCTATTCCTCTTGTTTTGTCTCCTCTCTGGTAATCGCCTGCATTAGCACACTGCATTGTTTTAATTCCAGCCACCAGCCAGATAAGGCTATCAGCATATCACAACTCTTGCTCAGGATAATCTGCTGGGGCTCTTGTGAAAGGAATGCTCTGCCACACCATGGAAGCAGTGCTGGGTGTACCAAAGGGATGCTCATCAGCCACGACCTGGCTGTACAGTTGGAAGCAAATCACTGTTTTCCCATTTGACACCATCTAATTGCTTATTTTTCAGAGTCAAACTGACTTTTAATGCAGCCCCAAACATAAAGCTGGACTGTGACTGAATCTCTCTGGGCTACTGTAATCTAAATTGCATTGTAATGTACCATATGTTGTCTTACATTCGACTTGTAGGCAAATATTTGTATATATATAGATAAGCTGACATTTTGTTTAGTACATGCACTCTAATTTCCAATAAAGCCACCAATAAAGAATTACAAAGTGAATTTATTGCCTTGCTTCAAAGCATGGACATGGTGCCCCTTTGAAGGGGTATTTAAAGTGTTATATCCATTTCTGTGATGCTTTAATACATTTTCTGTACATTTTCCTTTTTTTAGTTATTTTAATATTATTGTGCCACCCTGTTAAAAGGCCATAAAATATTTTAAGGAGCAATAAAAGTAAACACAAATGCTAAAAAGCCCATTCTTCTCTCTTCAGCCTACTGAGAGAGGAAGACACAGAGGATTCAGGCATAACAAAATTCATGGCAGCTGTGTAAATAAAATAAAAGAGCACACTGTTTTTCTATTGATTATGATTCTTAACATCTTGCAATGTAGCAGGAGCCTGAGGCGAGCGATGGGAAGGAAGCAGAAACACCGAAGGAGAGCATGCAATGTTGGGCAGGCTTTGCATCCTTCCTGAAAATGGGAATCGAAATCAAAGAGCAACAGAGGAAGCTTTCCAAGGCAAAGAGCCTTCATCCAGCAGACTTCACCTGCTGCAGGCACGAACCAACTGAGGGGTGTTATTACACCCAGCGTTAATAAGGATGTGCTCCTTGCCAAGCCAGAGTAGGCTTTGGTAGGACTGACCCCCTGGGATAACCTCCTTCCTCCAGCTTGGTTTTCCCTTGCTTTCTGCAAGCCACCAAGCTTAGCTCTGTGCTGGGTACCTGCTCATGGTTCACTGACGTTTTAGAAAACAGGGTTTAAAGTAGATGTAACTCGACAAACTACATGGTTCTTCTCAACCCACCCATGAATTTCACTCAGTGTGGGAAGAGGAAAGACTAGTCTAGCTGCAAAACTGAAGCCAAAGTGGGGATGAAAATGCTCAGAGAGAGTCTCTCAAAAATCTGAATAATGACTGTTGATTCTACCAAAAACAGGGAGACAAACCCTGCTGCCAAAATGGGTTTATCTCAGGGAAATTGAATTCTTCATGTCAATGGTCTCTGCAGAAATTTACAACTGTTCTCATAAAAGAAAATAATAGATTTTGAGCCAACATCTCTCCTTCCTATAAAATACTCCTGATGAAAGTAGTTCTTTTGTTCCGCAGCTTGGGCCAGTGCTGGAAGCTCAGCACCTTCCCATGCTGCAGCTGACTGCAAGCAGTGGCACCTCTCTCAGCTCCCTTGATCACTGAATCACAGAATCATTTAGGATGGAAGAGACCTCCAAGATCTTCAACTCCAACCTTAGGCCAATCTCCACCTTGTCAACCAGACCATGGCACTGAATGCCACATCTAGTCTTTTTTTGAACACCTCCAGGGACGGTGAATCCACCACCTCCCTGGGCAGCCTGTTCCAATGCCTGACCACCAGTTCAGTGAAGAAATTCTTCCTGATGTCCAATCTGAGCCTCCCCTGGTGCAGCTTGAGGCTATTTCATCTCCTCCTGTCTCTAGTTGCCTGGGAGAAGAAACTGACCCCTATCTGGCTCCAACCTCCTTTTAGGTAGTTGTAGAGAGTGACAAGGTCTTCCCTGAGCCTCCATTTTTTCTCCAGGTTAAACAGCACCACAGGTACCAATGAGCTGATGGAGCCATGGCCAGATCTCAGCCCTCGTGCCTTTTAAAATATAATACAGCAGCCCAGGTTGTCTTATTTATAGCATCTTAAAAACTAAATTTGCAGCCGGGTCTATAGGTAGAAGCTCAGGCTTTGGTTTGCTGTTTGGGATGAGCACAAAGCCCTGTAATACAACTTGTGTTTATCATTCAGCAATAATCATGCAATATAACCTCCCAACCTGCCATGCCTGTTGGAGATTTTGGAGATGTCAAGCATGTTATGGAGAGGTTTCTTATTTAGCAAGATGCTGCTCCAAACCTCCATTGCCTTGAAGACTGTTTCACCAGATGCAGTGCTTCACAGGTGACAGCCACTGGGGTGATGGCAGGAGTGAAAAGAAACTTGCCTTCAAAAACCAAGGTGTAAAAGAAAGGTTAAATAAATTTGGGAGAGCTGAGGTTAGTGAAAGCTTTGTGGGAACAAAATGTGACTAATGATTAAGTTGGTACAACAGGTAATAAGCAGCATGAAGGCTCCTTCAAGAGCCAGAGACCTCTTGGCTTATGCTGGGAAGGCTTCCCAGGTAGGAAAAGGCAGTAGGATCCTGCCCTCACTGAGCACCACAAACCCTGATCAGCCTGGGGACATCTGAACTACTGTGCAGGGTCTCTGCCACCCCATTGCACCCCATCCTGCCCCACACCAGGCAGGGCACCCTGCTCTCCTAACTCGGAGAAGTCCTCTGCAGCCTGCAATCCCAGCACACACACACAGACCCGTGCATCACATGAGCAAAGTGCTCCACAGTGTTTTTCTGGAAGTGACTCCATTTGGTCTGAGACCTGAAACGCAGGATCTGGTTGTATTTATTTAATTTTCCCTGTGTTTTCTCATCCTAGACAGCACATATGCAGCTGGGAAGGGACTGATGGTCCCCTTTGCTGAGCAGAACTTTCTCCTGAGAGCCTTCCTTCAACGGTCTCCGCCACGACGATCTGGATTCTGCATTTCCACCGTCACACTGACGAATGGAGACTCTGGTCCCAGAGTCGCTGCAACGAGCTCAGGGCAGGAATCCCAGCCAAATTCACCAACACAGCTCACTAGCCACTGATTTATTTCCCTCTGTGACCTCCCCAGGGCTGTGGTCCAGGCCTGAGCGCCTGGCCCGCTGGAATCCTGCACACAGTTTCGGGGTCTTTGCTCATCATTTCCTAAGACGGCGCTCTCCGAGTTGTCAGTTTGGTTTCCAGCAGCGAGGGACTCTCATCTGTGCTCAGTGGGGATTTGGCCACGGCTTTCCGGAAGGCCAGGAATACCAAAAATCCTGACACCCTCCAAGTTACTCACTTTGGTGTGTCTGTAAGGTCTGTGTATGGAAAATTAGTTGTCATTTCCTTGCAGATGCTATTTTCAAAGGAGAGATATATCATCCCAGCAACAGGGCAGCACTGTGATTTAATAGTTTATTTATCTCTCAGCCCAGCTCTGCTGCTTCAGTACATGAATCCAGCCCTGTCCCTTCTTCCTCTCCTTTTTTGTTAAGAAGCACATGGTTCTGGTCTAATAAGGCTTGTGCACGGAACAAGATCGACTGACATGAATGAACTCTGGCTACCAAGGGAAAAGAGGATTTGCAGTGCTCAGGCCTTCATCCAGCAGGATGCAGTAGTTTGAAAGCCTTCAGTAACTCCAAGAGCTAAGGAGATTTAGAGATTGGAATTCATCGCAGTGTTTCACTAGTGAGACACAGGCACAGTGTTGGGGTGTAGAGGTGTAGGAGGAGAGCACTGTGGGAGAAGCTTTCTGGGGTAAAGAACCCATGCAAATGGTTCTCTTCACTCCTTTTAGCAGAGTAAGGGGGGGAAAGGGATATGAATAGGGTTTCCTTGTGAACCACAATTTTCACCATTCTTTCTACCTCCAGGCAGATTTGGGTATCATTTATATCCATATTATAGTGGCTCTCAGGTACACAAGAACCCAGCTAAGAAGAGGAGGTTGCAAATCAGCTCTGGACCTTATCATCCATCCCAGTGACAGGCATCCCTCGACACTCCTTATCCCCAGCCAGCCCAGCAGTTTCAATCTCTAAATATGAGCGCACAAGCACACTGAAGTTTATGTATAGTTTTAGGATGTTCTGAGCAGTAAGAGTTTTTTCTTGTTTTGCTCTCATTTTATAAGAGGCAGAACATTTTATTTTCTGTCCTTTACAACTATCAAAGTTACAAGGAGCCTGACCTTGTGAAGGCTTGAGGGCATTTGGCTTTGGTAGAGTTTGGCCCCAACATGTATATTTAGCCCCAGGTTTGCTTTGAATAGAAGCTGAAGTGCCTGTAAGTTCTGACTGCAGAAAAATCATGGATGTAGTCAGACCTCTTAAAGGAGAAGTCAAATTACATCTTTGGAATGGGAACCAGACATTTTAGAGCTGAGATAGAAATTCATTAGAAATAAAGACAGATGACCACGAAGTACAGGATTGTGAATGGAAGAAGTTAAATAACCTCCTGAAGCCCTGACAGTCTAGCAACCTCCTTCACCAAAACATTAATGATTTCTCTTCACAAAAAAAAAAACAAACAAAACAAACAAACCTGTGTATTTGAGGGCGTGTGAGAGGTCTGCCTTCAGGAATCCCTTTGTCCATTTGCCCAAAAGTCTCAGTATCACTTACAGCCTGTGAAACACTCAGAGCTTTCTGAGGTCTCTTGGCCAGCAGATTCCCTCTCTCTGCTTCCAAGGATTATTTTTTCCCCACTAGAATACAAATTTTGGACAATTTCCCTCTCATCATGCACAAGTGTAACAGATGATCTCTCACTGAATTATTTTAGAAATGCATTTATGGAGTCTGTTGTCTGGGATATAGAAACTCCATCTTTCCTACACTATATATTACCAAATACTATTAACAGGGTCCAAAACAGGGAAGACTGACTTTGCAACTGAGAAAAACCTTCCACAGGTCAACTCAGACACTCTTAAGTGTCTGCACTGTGCTCATAATCTGCTCTGTATCTGTCTCAAATGCCTCTTGCATGTGGAGCACAGAAAGCTACTACTGACAGCAGCTGAAGGAGCTGCCACCATAGCTCAGGTGACAACAGCTTACAGCTTTTGGTGACATAGATCCCACATCTTTTTGGGATCCATTGATGATGGGATCCACTGTTGTGGTGCTGCCTGCTGTCCTGGTGACATCTTTGGAAAAAGAATGGTTTTCTGCAAAGTGATTGTCATGGAAGAGAAGAGCCCTGGCTATGTGTTCTCTCCCTCCTGGTCTCTGAGTGCTCAGCCTGGTTGTGTCCTGGCTCCTTGCTGGGAACTGACCTGAGTGTGGTCAGGAAGAGGACCACGAGTTGTTTAATGGGAACCCTTGGCATAGACAAGCTTCAGACATGGGCCAGGGACTTCACCACGTTGAATCATTGCTGTCGTCTACATGTCGTCAGTTGTGCTGGAATCAGATAAGGGAGAGTCGTTATAAGGATTTATTTACAAAGAAAACAAAAAGAAATCACAAATCCAATGCTGCACAATGGGTAGCATGGAAAATACACTGGCCTGAGCCAACAGAATATTTGAGCTGATATTTAGTGTTCTCTTTGTGTTTAGAATTGTGCATGTTCAGGCGTCTGGCCCTGGACACTGAACAACTTATGCAATTCAGCCCCCAGCACTGCTCAGGACATTCTTTTTGGTTTACAAGGAATCTTTATTGAAACAGTACACAACGATAAGCATTAATAGAAAGGACATTCCTCACCCATAACTTTGAAGAGAAGCCATTAATTCCCTTTGCAGAAATGTGTGCAATGTGAATTCCTGGAAGGGTGGAGCAGGAGGGAGAAAGGTCTGTGAGATGAAAACCTGGGGGAACGGTGTCACACATAAAATGTAAGTTGTATATTGCACTGTGCAGATTTAGAGAAACAACGTGTCCTGGTGAAAAGAAACACTGGTCAGCCACTATTAGCAGCATGTCCAACGTAATTACTCTCTCCTGAACTAATGCCCCATGTACTGATCCCCACAGACACTGCTGGTGTGGTCAACCTGTTCTCTTCCCCACTTCTTGTCCTCTGCTGAGCCTCAGCTCTGTGCTCCTGGGTCTCAGACCATTCTGTCATGCTGCTGCCCTCTCCTGTTGGATGGGTTGAGCTTGACCGTAACCATCCTTCAGTGGACAGAGAGTACATGGGGAGCAAGGACTGGAAATGATGGCAAACTTCACATGGTGGGAATGAGAATACTGTTCCTGCATCAATTTGATGCTCTTACAAGGAAAACTGCTTTTGCAGGTCATCCTAATGGTGCTATTCCTGAAGTGCTGATGGGTTGCCATTCACAGGGTTAATCCCAATTTGTGTTATTCATCCATAAGGATGAATGATCCAAGACCTCTTGCCAGTCCGTGGGACATTTAGCCCAGCACCAAGAGCAGGAAAGGAAGAGTGGAGTTAGAAACATGAAGAATCAGAAAGGCAATTAACCATTGCCTCAGATAAGAGTAAAATAGTCCATCTGCCTCTGTTTTAATGGCATTGATCTAAACCAGAGACACAATGATTTCCAGTGCAAAAGTTTACTGGCATAATCTGTGTTTTCTGGTGGAAATGGCTCTCTGTACTTGAGAGTGGGAGCACACCATGTCGGTGCAGTTTATCTTCTGGTGAGTTAAAGACTTCAAGGAGATTGCTTTAACGAGAGGTTAGTAAACTTCACAGTTGTCTGCAATATTTTATTGGGGGTTGGGGAAACTGCTCAAACATCTGTTCTGGAGAATAAACAAACAGCTTCGCCACGTCGATTATAGCTGAGACACAAATTTTGGGAAGGAGGTGATCGATGGACTTCAATTACAGTTTGAAAGACCAAGCTGCCTCCTACGGTGGGACTTACAAGACAATGAAGAGGATGAGGAGAGTGCAGAGTCTCCTCAAATCCTGGCCCTCTCCATTGCATTCATACTTTAATCTCGCATCCCAGGGGGAAGATGAGGTTGGTGGTGGTTGTTTTTCAGAATAAACATTCTGGGCCAGGAGCAATCACTAATACAGCAGAGATCTGGGAAAACATACCTCTGTAAGCAACATTTTATAGCTGTGAAAGGAACTGTGTGTACCAAGAATCCTCTGCCTGTATTCGAGTGTATGCTGCTCGTAGAAAAAAATCCACAGGGAATTTTTCTCACCTAGAAGAAAATATTCAGTAGACTTCATTTGTGCAACACATTTCATATAATCCATATTACTCTGGAATGAAGAGACAGAATACAGGCCATGGTAGGAAAGGAAGAGGAATCAAAGGAGTAGTCATGTGGGCAACTTAAGGGAATACATTAAAAAATAAATTAAAAAATCTTAACTTTGCTACCAGCCACAAAAGAGAAAGTTTCAAACATAGATCCTGCCTGCCACAAATTTCTGATATAATGTTATTTTAAGAACATTGCACAAATATATATAGATATCTATATATCTACAGAAATGCAGACATTTAGCACTGAAAAAATGTGTGCCATACAAAAGAAACAGTGAAATATGCAGGGGGCAAAGGTGCTGGTGATGTTATCTCTTACCTGAGTGCCAGCCCTGCCAGCAGTGAGGAACGTGAGTTCCATGGGGGGTTTGAGGTCCACAAAAGAAGCCCATATGGGTAACCTAATAGCATAGTATGGGCAGGAATAATTTTCACTGTACAAAGGACAATTTCATGGTCATGTCCCTTGAAGACTTGGTGCGAGTTGGAAACTGAACTGCTCTTTGTGTCTTTGAAAACCTCTCCTCTAATATTAGGCAGAATATTCAGATAGAACAGTGACAGGGTTTAAAGAACCCACCCGAAAACAGTCAAAGGTGAAACCTGTTTTAAGCTAATGCTGTCCAATGTAAAATTTATTAAACATTTACATATGGGCCAGTGTTCCTTTAATTAAATTGACCTTACCTGTGTTCAGAGCTGCAGGGGAGTCCCCTCAGTGTTTGGTGAGCCCAACAAACTTACCCTGAATTTCAGAATCTTAATACCTCTCTTGTGCTAAAGAACAAACGGTGTTACCACAACAACCCCTGCATTTCTTGCAAGGGTGACTTTTCATACTTCCCTAGCAGAATCCAGGCATGCAAAGTCATTTTGTATTGTAGACTTTTTATCTTTAAAATGTTTTCATGACATGCAGTAATCTTATTATGTTAGGTAGATTGTTTTTGCAAAGAAAACAGGGGTTTTATCTTTTAAAACACTCCTTCTTTCAGAGAAACACTGCTTTTTCCCCTAAGGAAAAAACAAGGCTCATACTGTGGCAGCAAGTCCTCCAGGAATCTTGGGGCTGATTCATTCTTCTGGTTGCCTTTAGTGACAGGGGCCTCGTGTCTCCCGCAGCTCCCCATTGCACATGGACTTCACCTCCTTGGCACTTGTAGAAGGCTTTCTCTGGTGCTCAAAGACTCAAAGATCTTTGTACTCTGTCCCAGGCGAGGAGGAAGAGGAGGTGGCGATCACCCATTCTGGGTGAATGTCAACCCCATGGGTTTAGATGATTATCTCAAACATTTATGAAAATTTAACAATTGGCGTAATAACAGGAAGTCAGGAGCTGGCAAATTACTGTTCTTATAATCAGAGAAGAAGTTATGTTTTGGCAACGATAGCTAATTTCCACATCTCATTAAAGCAATATGACTTATTAGCTTATTTTTAGGACTGTTTTTTCTTTTAAAGGACAACAGAGTAGATGCCCCCTTTTATGAGACACGAATGCATTTCGTCTGAGCGGTTTGTATTGATGGAGGAAGCGGATTTATTCAAAGTGGCTGGATAAACATGGTATCACTCCTGTATCCCTCTGATACCAGGCTCTTACTGGAAAAGCCATGAAACATGTCACTTCCATGGCATGTTTCTGGGCTCAGCTCCGAGACAGCACAGGGACTGTCCCGGGAGCTCTTTTACCATGCACGTCTCTGCATTGTTTTTACCTCAGAAGAGGCTCAACGTTTTGATGTGAGTGGGACTGAAAGGTCACCAAAAGGATAAACATAGGCTTGTGTTTTCAGGTCCCAGGTATGTACCTGACCACTGCATGGTGCAATGGGTGGCTGGACCTGGCCCAGTTGCCAGCCCATATCCCATCTGTGCAATAGTGATGTTTTGAAATAATAATGTCAATTGTAGTATCACAGCATCCTAGAGTGACTTGGGCTGGAAGGGACCTTAAAGATTATCTTATTCCACCCCCTGACATGGGCAGGGACACCTTCTAATAGACCAGGCTCCTCACAGCCCCATCCAGCCTGGCCTGAACACTTCCAGGGATGAGGCATCCACAATTTCTCTGGGCAACTTGTGCCAGCGTCTCACCACTAGTTCAATCCTTTACCACACGTAGGGCAGTGCAAAGGTAATGCAGGTTTACAGAGATCTTTCTCCTTTCTTTGTTGGAAAAGTAGCTATTCATGAAGGCAAAAGAAGTAATTTTGTAGAAAGAAAGCATATAATAAAGTGAGGTCATAATGGCTTTTCCCAACAGAAATTCTCTCCAGTGAAAGTCTGTTCTTCCTAAGTGGCACAACCCTTCCAAGCAGGCAACTGAGAGCTGTGGTGGGAAGCAAAAGCTCTGCACAGCTCATAGGGTGTTTTGCAGAGCCAGCTCAAAGGTTTGTGCAGAGACACAACAGTGATAAAACAGAAGTGAGGGTGACGAAAAGCCTGTGTCACCAAAGGTGTGGGTCAAAAAGATCCCACAACAACATTTATACACACTTTCTGGAACACAGGTTTTGAAGGGACAAGGCTGTATTTTGACTGAAGGCTTCTGTGCTGTGTTTCTTTGGTATGACCTCAGAATCAATGCTTTGGCCAGAAGCCTCTTTCTGCAAAACAGCAGGACTAAAAAAACCAAAAAAGTATAATGTTTATCCAAACAGGGGTTTTATCCTTTGTCTTATGTTTAAAGATAAGTAAAGACCGAGTGTGGGTTTTCATCACTTCTGTAATACAATTTGAAACAAAAAGGTTTGGGCTGAGCAATTTAGGAGGAAAGCGAAAATTCTGAAAAATCAAACTTCACTAGTTTTATATATGAACTACATAGCCCAGCACTGAAGGGAGACTGGTCTCTGAGGTCCAGCACCTTTTGCTAAATGATATATTGACTGTCTGTACAACGCTGTAAAATATCCTGTTTGCTTTATCTTGGGTGGAGCAATAAAGGAAGGAAAATCACAATAGCTCTCCTCCCTTTATCAAAATAGCCTGTGCCTATCTAAGAATCAAGGATAAATTAATAACAGGGATCCTTAGGGATTTGGGCTGCTGCTTGAAGCCAAAGTGTGACATGGTGAATATGCATGTTTGAATATCATCCAAGCATTTAACACCCTCCAATTTGGACAACACGGCTGTGCAGCATCACTCCAACTAGTTCCTGTGTAGCCTCATCAAATATATAAACACAGCAGTCCTTTTTTTTTAAAAAAACAACCCTCTTCCTCCTCTCATGCTCATTTTTTATAGCCCTCACATCCTCCACTGCTCTCCTCCCATGGAAGATCCATCACCTTCCAGCCCTGCAGCCTCCCAGAGCCCCCACAGCAGACAGGGATTACTCAGGGTTATTTGCAGCTCATACCATCTGACCCTGATTCACTATGAAGTTGTAACTTGTATTTGGTCAAAGGTTAGACTTGATGATCTTGGAGGTCTTTTCCTACCTTAGTGATTGTGAGAGTCTATGAACTTGCCCACTGCCGTCTCCAGGCAGAGGAGTGGAGGTGACTGAGCCCAGCATTTAGGCAGCAACAGGCACACACGGGTGTCAGTGCTCGGAGGGGAACAGCATCCCAAGAAGGAAAGAGGGGGAAAAAAAAGCATATTTTCTCATGATTTATGCGACTGATATGAAATATTTGTTATACATTTCCTTTGGGATGTATTTTGGTTCAAAATCTGTGATACCAGTTGATAATGAGTTACACATTTATTTTGACACAGCGCAGACCAACACTAATTGGAAGCACGTTCCGTTTGACGAAGCAGGTACAAGAGCTCTGAAATATTCACTGTCATTTAACAGGCTCCTGCAATGATATTAATCAAAGCACTTTTTCTCAGCTAGAAAAGTCAATGCAGCAGTGATTAGGTAAGATACAGTGTAAAGCAACAATCAACCAGGACCAGCCAAGGAGATTTGTCTATTCTAGGACTGTTACGTTTTCATTTAAAAAAAAGTTTAAAAATTAAAAAGCCTTCAACTGGGACTAGTAAATTTTTCATTGCCAGATGAAAACTTCTAGTGATTTCAGGAAATGTCAGGTTTTTCCCCCCCCCCCGAGAAAGCAGGGGGGGTTTTGACAAAAAAAAAAGTAAAAGTGATTTAAGTTATAAGCTTGGCTGGAAATTTGTGACTAGTTTTTATATGTGTTCTTTCCATGTGCCTCTGGCATCTCTGGTGCTGCATCTACAGACATTCACGCATGCTGTGGCCCAATGACAACCCTGTGAGATTGAAAGGGAGGATGGTATCCCATTCAGAGATGCAGAAATGGGGAAGCAACGAGGCTGTGGCAGCTGCTGCTCCAAAGGCAGAGCAACTGAAAGCCTGACAACACCATTCTCATCATCATCATTTGCATTACATAATCCTGCAGGATCACACAAGCAAGGCTGAGATGGTGGAGTACAAAGACACGTGAGGAGATAATTCTGTCTCTTGGGACAGGATTTAATATTATCAATAGCAGGTCTGTGGTGACAGTTATTATGCAGAAAAATAATTAATATTTATGGCCAGGAAAGTGACACACAAGGACAACCCTTGAGATGTCACAGTAAGGGTGGAAACCTGTGACAGCACTGTGGTGAAAGGATACTCAGCCCTTGAAATTTTCAAGTCTTTAGAATCTGTATTTTTGGGGTTTTTTTTTGTAGCAGAGGAATCTGCCTTTTGTTGCTCTGCTATTTATATAGATAGATGGATGGAAATGATACACATGAGTGTGGAGGATGTAGGAATCTTTTCCATGGTGGGAATGGGTTCAGAGAATTACTCAAAAAGCATTACTGCAGGCAGCAACAGCTGCACTGAAAATCAGGTTACTATGACGAAGGTGAGGAAATAACCAGAACAAGACTTTTGGTGGCAGACCTTACAATCATGTCCCTGACACTCGAACCTCTTCATGTGCACGCAAGTTACCCATCCATGTCACAGAAATGTGGTTTTTGTGGTGGAATTCAATGTGGGGAATCATCTGCTAATTTCAAAGCTACAGCTGGGTTTTTCCTATTGCCACATCTTGCCAAATACTTGTGGAAAAAAAAAGTAAAAGGGTGTTCACATGAGGATTTATCTTAATTTTCTTTTTCTTTTTTTTTTTACTTTTAGTTCCAGCCATGGGTTGATTTTGTGTACCTGGCAATTCTTGCTTTGCTATGTAATAAGTTGCTGTTGAGTGTGTTCACAATTGGCTGGAAGTGTTTCAATCATGCTCTTGCAGGAGAAGAGTTGAGCAAAGTTTCACTCAGGTAGTCAGCCCAGCACAAAACTCTGGCTAAGTTACAAAAATGGCCTTTCCCCTAAACTATGAGGAGATTTAATAAACCAGTGAAACCTTTAACCACACAGGTTGGAGGAAGGAGCCAACACAGAGGGCCTCAAGGAGTATCTAGGGCAGAATACACCAGCATAGACACACATGCAGGGTTATTAAATAAACAGGGGAAAAAACTATGCAGGACATAGTTAGATCCTGGTGGGTCTGTGATGAGGGATCCACTGACTGTGAAAAAAACAGATTACATGGTACTGCTGGGCTGGCTCCATGCCTTGGAGAAAGACAAAGTGATCTCCAGTGAGGAAAATTTCCACAAAACAGCATTGTGAGGACATCCTGCGCTGGCTCCACCACATTTTTTTTCCAAGAAAAGAAGTCAGCAGCCCAAACCAAACCCCAAACAACATAGATCTCAGAAACACAAATAAAAACAAGCAGGAGAAAGAAGCCTTCGGAAATTTGGGAAGGCAGGGAAAGGAGTAGCCCAGCGGAAGGCACCATGGGACTTGAAGAAGTCCAGTGTGCTGTTTGTTCATGGCACCAGAGCAAATGCAATGAAACTATCTCTAGGAGTAAGATATTTGGCTGGCACAACAATAATCCTGTTTGCCAAAATGAAAGGTTTCATGTGGACTTCATCACCAACAGTAACTTTCCACTCAAAAGCAAATGAGGAGATTGACCATGATGGTGTAAGTCCTTCCTTAAGAAACAAGGCATTGTGCATTCCCAGACCCTTGGACAATGGATCCAAGTCCATGGGTTAGAATGCCTATTTCCAGACCCTATGGAAAGACACTCAAAACAATGGGACCTCTCAATGTGACACAAGTGGCAGTGAACATACAACTCTACATGCAGCTGACATCAGAAAAAAACACCACATTTTCCAAGAAAAACAGCACAGGCTCAAGTACTGTGACTTTAAATAATAAGTTCTTCTCTTCCAGATGATTTTAATAAGCCCAGGCACATGTGTTGTAACCCCTTGATGCAGTACAATATGAATAACCAAATAAAAGATCTCTCCAGATTTGAAGATTTACTGTTTGCGATGGGAAAAGGCCAACCAGATGACATCATTATACTTCAAATATGAAATACTGCCCAGCTTGGTAATAATACTAAACTAGAGAAATTGATCCTCTATATTTTTGCAGAAAAATGATTTTTTGATTTGGGGGTGACTTTTTTCTCTTGTTATTTATGTAACTATAATGTTCACGTTGAGCGAACTTGAATTTTCCTTAAAACTAAAGCCAGAGTAGCTTATCTTACAGGTTATTTGTTTTCAGCCATCTGCTTAGTTGGAAATAATTGAGTTTGACAATTTATGGGTGAAAGAGTCAATGGATCGTGTTGGATAACTCACAAAGAGCTAGATTCTAGCTCAGGCAAAACTGCACTGGCTTGGGTGGGAATCTGCCTGATGAGGATGTCAGGGTCTTGGTCCCTGTCTGGAAGATGCTGCTTTGTTTGCCTCTGAGGAACTAAAATCCATACGTGTGCAGCAATAACACCCTTTTCATCTAAGCCATCTGGATTTCTGGAAGTACAGAGCCACAATAATACTATATTGCATTTAAATGTCATCTTTCTTCAGGAACTCTGCATCTTCTCAAGCCTTGTGGCTATTTCAAAAACCCTCTTGTATGAGGTCCACTGAATACTGTTCAGCCCACTGCAGAGCTAAACAGATTGAGTCCCCGAGAGGTTAAGCCACTTGCCCAAGACTGCAAAGTGATTCACAGGCAGAGCTGAAACCAAAAACCACAAAGCTCTTTTCCCACACCCCTGCACACCACTTCGTTTAGACTGTTTGTTGATGATGTGAATAATAACAGTTGCAGAGTTTTGTACTGCAGACAACTCCAGTGACTTTTTTTTTCCTTTTTTTTAAATCAAAAGCTTACTCAAAGTCTCTTCTTCTGCAGAAAAGGATTCTGAAATTTCACATTACAGCAATGTTTGCAGACAAATCCATACCCTTAAGGCCAGGAAAATGTTCTATTTTTATAACCCATGTAAAGCAGCCATATATACACAGAATTATGTTGGAACTATTTGCTTCAGAGGGGAAGCTCCAAGTGAAACTCTCATGATTCACCCATCACAACAAAAAAGTTCTTAAAACTCAGTGCTGTGACAGCTTCAGTGCGTGATATGCCATGTGTGACCCTTAAACACCAATCCTCTATCCCTGCTGCTGCTGGCCGAGCTGCTCCACCCTGCAGCTGACACCAGGAGGTGAGACACACCAGGTCCTGCTCATCTGGGAAGCCTGCAGACCACAAGCAGCGCTGCGAGGTCGGTTTTCCTTGTTGACATCCAGTGCCAATGGCTAAATGTCCTCGTGGTGGAAAATGGTTACCTCAACACTGGGGAAGGGTTGGTCTGAGGTGACCTCCTTTGGCAGGACCGTGAACTCCATCCTGTCAAGGAGGTGCTAATAAGTGTCCGGTGGACGTGGCACTGGGAAGAGTGCCTGGAGCATGCCCACAGCTTGGCAGAAGCAGCGAGAGGCAGAGGACAAGGCCAGAATAAGCACAGGAACTGAGAAACTCCGAAGGGAAGTTCTTGGGGCCAAGAGCTGGTTGGGAACGGCATTTGGCTCTCCGAGCTAGAGGAGCCTTTCCAGCTCTTTGATTCCTGGTGTGTTGGGGGAAGTGGGACTTCATAGCTTCACATGGAAGAAACGTCCCACATCACCACCCGCTCTGATTCCAGCCAGGCATTCTTTTTCCCACCAGCCAAACAGAGGAAGAAAAGAGTGGGAAGGAAAAAAACCGCCAGTGTTAAGCCCTGAATTTTGGAGAGCTGCTTCAGCCAAAGAAAAGGTTGAAAGCCTCTCTGGTTACAGTGAAAACCACTGTTGGAACCATGGGTGAGTTCAAACTCGGGGAGGTTTTCGTAAGACCAGTTGTGAGGGGGTTTGAGGTGGCACAGTTCACACACCTCATCAGGGTCGGCAGGAGCTGGTCCAGTTTTAGTCACACCAGCTGGCATGGAGACATCTAGGGAACCTGTGTGTGATGCTGCACCACTCTCTAAGATCCACTCAGTCTTAGAAGCTGGTTTGCCTGAAGTTCATGACTCAGGGATTTGGGGTGGCCCAAAGAGATTTCTGTTGTCAAAATCATTCTTGGGGATTAAGGTTCAGGGATAACTAGATCTTGGGTTTGGAAAGAAATACAAATATTTGCTGTTTATTTTTTTTTCAGGGATTTATTTTCTGTTCAGATACATGGATGTGCTCCACTGATCTCTCAGTGGATGGAGATCTGGGGTTGGAGATGTAGAAAATCTCTGCTCCTGCACTCCTTTTGCATTCCTAGGTTTTCTGCTAGTCAAGTTGTTGGTAGATATGGGATTTTGACTAGCTAACCGACTGCCACTTGCTTTAACCAGAGAGTGTGAATGCAATTAGGTACTTGACAACACTCAGAATCTATGGCAGGCTTGGCAGAAACGTCCCCATGAGTCAAAAGAGTCAGGAAAATATAAAATCCTGGATTCATCTCAATGAACTGGAACACAACGCCAGAAAGTAGAAAGTACAGAATTAAAACTCAACAGCATTTAGTAGAAGGTCTGTACTTTAAAAGCCATCAGGGCACGTTCTCCCCCACAACTTTATTTTTAACTGGATGTGTAAAGAAAGGGGGCCAGGTTTGATGACATGGCACACCACACTGGGAAAGGCCATCAAGGTGAGAAGGACCGAGACCCTCCCAATGAGGGGAAGATGAAGGAGCTGCAGCAAATCCGTCAGAGGAAAGCTCTGTTCCTTTCCAATAGGAGGTCCTTTATTTGTCATCCCTCTACCAGGACATGGATTATATGTATCCCAGTGCGTTCCATGAAAACCATGATGTTGCCTGCAAGTGCTGCCCAAACCGAAGCACAGCAGGGAAAACGAAGGAAGGAAAGGCAGGACAATCCACCATCCCAAACCAAAGTCCTCATGCACCTAAATTCTGTCTGTGCCACCAAGGAAGTGTAAATCTCAGGATAAATAAGTGACAGACCACCATGGGAGAGTGTTTACAACCAGTAGGATGCTCCCATTTACCATTGCATTTTTGTCTGTAACAACTTTAGGATTAATTTTATTTTGCAAATAATCGTGGCTGGTTGCCCAACTTTCAGCTTCGGTCGGGTGGTGCTCTGCATTTCAGCAGAATCCTTGTATTTAGTGGTGTCCAACTAAAACATGTAATGTGGTCAGAAATGTGTTTTCCCTGTTTAAAGAGGAGCAGCAGAAGGAAACTTGGAGGAGCTTCTGTTCCCTTTTTTTCCCCCTCTCTATTGGATGACTTGAAAAATGAAAGAGAATCTGTTTCTGTGTGAATGTATCCCTTTAGACTATTTTTGAAACACAATATTTAGAGCTGTGCAAAGAATGGACTGTGTTTTTTTTCCTTTTGTCTGCCAAACCAGACAAAAAGTCCATTTCAGATTGACTAATCTACTTTGTATGACTGCAAATGAATTATTCTGCTTCATTTTCACATTTGGATTGTTATTTTCTTAGCCCTTAGAAAAGATTTGGGGTTGTTTGTTCAGGGGAAAAAATTTTCTAATAGAACAGGGAAAAAATCTGTTGAAATAAGGCAAATGAAATATATGAAAGTTATTTGACTTTCTCCCTGGTTTTCAGGTGAAACTATCTGGAAATTGCCTGACTAATTCATTATCTCAAAAGAATATTTGAGCAAATATTCTTTTCAAACAAAACTCCAGTAAACTTCCAATACTGAGAAGATGAATGTGGCATTGTTTTCCAGATAAATGTACAATTTTAGAATTAATAAAATAACACAAACCAACTTTTTAGTGTTTCCTTAACTAGTGATGTCAAAATATTGAAACCACACATTCAGGGCTGGGTAGTGAACCTCCAGCAAGATCTCACCAGCTTGAAACAAAAACATGGCCTGAGTGCAAAACCTTTCTGCAATTCAATTTCCTTTTTGGGGCACACACAAATCAGTTGCAGATGCAGCAACGTCTCCTCGTCTTTCAGGTGTGGAGCTGTGACTGGTTTGGATATTCATAGCCCACCTTGACTGCAAAGAAGTCCAATACTTGAGGCTCAGCATGATCATTTGCCTCTCTTGTCGTTATTCCTGCTTGTTGTCCAAGCAGTTCTCTTTGGAAAAATAAGGGGAAACTGATGTAGGTCCTCCTAACATTCTTAACATCAAATACTGATGTGCACTGAACTGTTACCAGCTTGCCAAAGAAGGATTTCTTGGAGGTCCCTGACACAAGCCATGTCCCAGATGCCTTTTAATTTTCCCTCAAGACATCACCGCCCAAAGTGGACTGTTCTGTATCCTTCCCATCAAGGTACTTAGGAGAAAGAATGAACCTTCTTGACATTTTTAAGGTGCTAGAACAGGATTTGGGGAAGCCAGGCAGGTTTCTGATGAAGCTCGGCCCCAGTCACTAGGGCATTGCCTTCGAGGAGTGAAAATACCAGAAACTTTTCTCCAAATCGTCTCCATTTCAGCATCCAAACCCCTGTCAAATTATCAATGTTCTGGAACATCATTCACTGCCTGAGGTTAGAGTTAAATCTTTCCAACACGTTTTTCCTGTCGGCAGTTGCACACGGCCAGGAATGAATATCTGGAGAGCACATATGAAGAAGCCAACCACAATTGGTGTTAATTTGGAAGTGTTAGATTTTAGGGTCCATGAGATTAAACTCCCCTAAATGGACCTCAGTTGCGGCACCAAGTCAAAGTCACACCACTTTGTGTGAGGTGTGGAAACTTGAGGAATTTAAACTAGGAACCATGAAGACACTAAGACATCAAAAAACACATAAATGGCTAAAATAATAAAACCCTCCCTCTTCTTTTTCCACATTATTTCAGTGAGTATTTTAATGGAATTTTGGATTTAATTCAGCTAGAGCTTGGAAATGTTTTTGGATGTTTTACTATCTTAACCATATGTCAGTACTTCAGTCCTTCTCTGTTAGATTGAGATTGTCCACAAACCAATAAAAAAGTCCAATCAAGTGTGTCCGGAAAGGGACAAATCCAGCAGAATGTGACCAACACAGTCCCTTTTCAGCTCCTTTTTTTATTTTAACTTCCTGGTGTGCTAATACAATTATTGTCCATGAACACAGAGTCTTTATTTTAGGGAAATCTTGGAATGGATTGAAAACACAGTCCTCCTCTTCTCCCCAAGAAAACACTTATGCTTATTTTATGGTTGGGTAGTTGTTCAAATGCCCATGCAATGCATCCAAGGGAGGATGGTGTGTGGGAAGAACAAGCCCAGCTGCTCAAGGGAAGTCTCCCTGAGGGCAAGCTTGGCACTTCTCCCAGTAGCATTTTTTTGGAGGGGGTTCAGCGGAGCACCTGACAAACAGTACACATGTATGCTGGCTGGACCATCCTGTCCGCAGTGGCTGCAGCAGAGTCTCATGAGTGATGCTGATGGTGCAAGGTGCTCCAAGCACCCCCAGCTGACCACCCCTAGCTCACACAGGTGGCTGGTACAACCCCTGCTTTGGCCATGGGCTGTGCAAACTGGCGTGGAGAGAACAGGGTGGGTGGCAGAAATGCACAGCCCTCACTGTCCCCAGAGAGATTTTCCAGTTTGCAAAAGAAGAAGAGGTTCCCTTTGATTTTTATTTGTGTGTGTGTGTGTGTCTTCCTGGAGTATTCTGGCACAGTTTTTCTTTGCTTTAACTCTCCTTTTCAATTTACAATAAATTAATATTGCTACTACTATTATTAAAATGACGTTTGAGCAGCCCAGGGAGGCTATTTAAGAGGAGCTGGCAACATCCTGAGTCTCACACCACCTTTCACCCTCACATCTGTGTGTTTTCATCAGTCGAATTAAGAGTGAGTGGAAATACTCACACAATTACAGGCTTTTATGTATGAAATGACCAGGTGAATACCCATGTTAGTGAGTCCTGTGCCAATTAGCTGAGGCACAGCAGAGCAGTTCCAGCTCATCCACACCACACACAGCACTTCGTCGTTTCAGCCTTTCCCCTCTAAGAAGGGGTTGTGATTTGGTTGCATAGTTTGGTCTCAATTTGTAAACAGAACATGTTGCCACGTGAGAATCTGGTTGTGATCTTTCCACGTGGTTTTGGGGGCACATTTCACTCCTGAGCAACGGCATGAGGAGGAATTTTCCTGGCAGGTCATGAACATCTTCTAAACTCCTTTGTGTGTGCGCAGCGGAGTGAGGAGCTTGTGCTCCCAGCAGCACCATGCTGAGAAGGACCTGAGTCCATCTCCCTTGACATCAAAGGCAGAGTCACCAGGTCATTCAACTGCATCCAGGTTTCAAGTAAAGCACATCCATACTGCTTTGCTACTCATCACAGAGCAGTTGACATCTGCTTTGCAAAGAATCCCACCCAGCACAGCCCCTGTTCACTCTCTCCCAGAAGTGTTGCAATAAAAAAAAAAAAAAAAAAAAAAAAAAAAA